>CM031613.1:54978807-55016307 GCA_018398815.1 Conus ventricosus | reverse complement strand
TTTTGGACCGATCTCAGAAGTGGAAGTTAGTATTGTGCTGCACACACACACACACACACCTGATTTTTTTTTACACCTGCTGGTGTTAGCGTAGCATTACCAAAGCCATACAATAACTTGGAAAATGGAATTTCATCCCCAAAAGTGCCAAGTGTTGCGTATATGTAACAAACGCTCACCAATTAGATCAGATTATTCTATCCATAATACTATTCTTAAAGAAACTAATGCTGCAAAATATTTAGGCGTGATTATAGATAGTCGTCTCAAATGGAAAGAACATTACAATTTAGTATGTAAGAAAGCAAATAACATCTTAGCTTTCTTATACAGGAACATCAATGACTGCCCCCAAAAGGTTAAAGACGACTGCTACAAAACACTGGTTAGACCAGTACTGGAATATGGTTGCTCAGTTTGGGATCCTTACCATCTAAAGGACATTGATAACCTCGAAAAGATTCAGAAGAGAGCAGCACGGTTCGTAACAGGGAACCACATCAGAGAAAAGGGGAATACTAGGAAGAACATGAGGAAATTAGAATGGAAACCCTTAGAAGAGAGAAGAGCTTTTATTAAACTTAACACCTTTTTCAAAGGCAGAGCTAAAGTAATTGATATTCCAATGGAACAACTAGTATTGAATAAAAGTAGCACCAGGAGTGGCGGTCGATGTTTATACCATACCTGCATCAAATATTGACAGCCACTTACATTCTTTTTATCCCAGTTCTGTACGGCTGTGGAACTCACTGCCGGGTGCCATCAAGATTGCCACAAGTGCAATCTCATTCAAGGGACAAATTGATTCGACAGTTTTGAGATCTGCATATTGATGATTTTCTATTTTTATTTCCCCAGATATTTTATTATCACCTGGGCCTGAATTTGGCCATTGCTTTTAAATCGAGTGCGACCCCTTGTTGCCAAATTTGCTCCAGGGGCCAACAGTCAGAGTCGCACTGTTTTATGTTATTTTATTTTATTTTTCAATATGCGCGCTGGTGACCTACTCGTTTTTGAGTGAACCAGTATTTTAGGAAGAAGAAGAGAAGAATAACGAAGATAATTACTGTGTCAGTGTGTGTTTATATTTGACGCGGCTTTGAAACTGCAATTCACTTTCAACAAATGTTCATATTCTAATTTTTGTTTCACTGAAAAGATTGGGAGTAAAGTAATTCTGACTCTCAGCATTACCGTATGTTTCATCAAGCAGCGTGCGGTTTTGTTGTCGACCTGTAAAGTACTACACCCAAAGGAACTTCAGAAGCATTACTTGTATATCATTACAGTTGTCGACCCGCTTCGAGTTGACCTACCTTACTAGCAGAATTCATGATGTTCAAATCGATGGCATTCAAAGAACGCAGAGTAAGGTCCTTGAAGCAAAAATGACAATTTCAGAAGATATCTGGATCTAGCGGTTCAAGACAGCTGCTGTAAGGTCCCAACTGAAAACCAAACTAACAAGCTTTAAAGATTATGCGCAGTAGCTCGTTCTAAAATGTCCACTCGGCTTCACTGTACTTTCAATTATACACAGCTATATAAACCATCAAAACACAGCTTGTGTTTCGTGATTGGTTAGCCTTAAAGCTACACCAGTATACAGCATCAAAGTATTTGGGTAGTTGTCTTGTTTAACATAGCAATGTTTTTGACAAAGCAAAGGGTATGCCATTTTGACAATAACCTACATCCCGCAATACAGGGAAAATCTAAAGTGCGTTCTTTTCCAAACTGGGCGACTGACATCATTCAGTTGATAAAGGACACCACATATATAACAAGAAGACATTCCAAGAGACTGGCTGATTAAAAAAAGAGAGCAGTGCTTCAAAGGAGCACGGGCGACCTCCACAGGAGTACATTTAGCTTTAGAATTATGCAGGAACGGGAGTTTTCTGATGATATAAGCACTGTGAGATGGAGCATCGTGGGAGGAGTACACTTTACTACAGCTTTCAAACTATCAATTAAATTAACTTTGTCAAAATACTGCTACACATCATTACACTAACTAGAGCTCAGCTCGGCGCAAACACACCCCGAAAGTGTATTTACACGAACTCGTGAGGATAGTCACTTCTCAAAACCTTCGCTGTTTTGGCCGGAAATAAACACCAGAAGCCACATGTGCACAATTGGCCTAGTAGTTTCGGATTTGTTTTGGCGCAAACCACCGAACGTTCGCTTTCAACGAAAGAAACACACGTTTAGATTTTCATTTGGGTACATTTTTCAAAGAACACTTTTTTCCAGCTTAAAATCCCTGGTAGACAATTAAAAGTATGGCGATTGTGATAACTGTGTGTACAGTAACTAGGGGGGGGGGGGTTCATATGTTATGTCTGTGTGTACGCGTATGTTGTATTTTATGTTCTTGTTTTTGTTCTCGTTCCTAAGTCATCTTCTAAACATTCATTTCCCACAAACAATGAAAGGTGCACGCCGTCACACACACACACACACACACACACGCACACGCACACATAATACGCATGCACACGCACACTTGCTTCTACGTGCACACATATGCATGTGTACATACACACCCACACGTGTGCGCACATACACGCACACTTATGAACACGCACGCGCATACACACATTCATATACACCCACATACAAAGGCACACATGCATACACACATATATGTACACATACATCCACAGATACGAGCGTATTCTCACACAAGCCCACAAATCACACAAACACATGCACATACACTTCTACACACACACACACACACACACACACACAAACACACGTCTGCACGTGCACGCACGCGTGCGCGAGCACACACATACACACAGAAAGCACGCACACACGCGTGCGCACACACACACTCATGCATACGCATACACACACATCATGCACACACACACATGCACTCACACACACACACACACACACACACACACACACACACACACACACACACACACACACATGCGCCCATGCCCACACATCCATACACACATGCGCCCATGCCCACACATCCATACACACACATGTGTACATTCGCTGCACATACAATGATAAAATTGGCACAACCAACGTTATGTAGATACTCAAGGTCTGACCAGCGCGTTGGACTAATGCGTAGGTCAGACATCTACTAAGTCATAGCCACGAGACCCTCTTCTTCAATTGCCTCATCTTAGTTATTAATTCATTTATCATCCATCAGCTTTAAATCATGCGCAGTATGGTCTCAAAACTTAGCGGATTTGGTGTAGCGTATCATGGACTAGTCCGCACGCAGTGACGCCTCCTTGATGAAACTGAAACTGACACTGTGGTAAATGTTACAGTGTTGACTCACACTGACATTGAAATACCTGTAGTATAGTAGGCCTACACCTTCCTCCATCAGGTAAATACCTTCGGCAAGTTGAATAGTATTTTACCCATGAAGGAGCGAAAGAGATTTAAAAAAAAAAAAGAAATAAAAATGGAAAAAACAATGACAACAACAACACAGAGACAACTTATAAAAGAGGAAGTGCCACTATATGTGGAGCTGCAGGCAGGCTATACAGTTTTCGGGCCTCATATAAATGGAGCCCCAGCATAGCCCTAGCATAGCCCCGTGCTGTCCAAATGGTTGGTGTGATGCGCCTAGTATGTTGGCGTCAGTGTCTGTGCGCTTGTCACTTCTCGCTTTCAGCCTCCATCGCTGACTAGCACCGCTGCTTGCAGCATTGTGAAAAGGGTAGCAGAATCCCTGTCAGTATATAGCCTCTCCACCAGCAAGCCGTATGTAGTGCCTCCTCGCGGTGACACACGTCAACTTGGATCTTACGGACTCAGGCTAAACTGCAAGGGACTCAGAGGAAGCCTGCCCCAGACGTGTGGCATGCAGGCCCACAGGCATGTGGATACGCCCTGGTGCCCACGAACCAGACCCCCAGCTATGGGTCAAATAGCTTCACTGCCTTGTGGATGTCTCGGGAGAGACAAAGGCTAAGGGAGTAAACCCTGAAAGAAAATCTGGAGTGGAGCCCCTAAGCCGTTTGGTCAACACACTATAACACCTTCCAGCCACTCCTGCAGCTGTGCTGGCACCACACTGTACTGGCTTGTCCTTTCCGTTGGATCCTGCCAGCAAGACCAAGAGGGGGATTCGGGTGATTGGGCACCCCATGATCTCTATACACTTCGCCCAGGCCTGCGCCCTGGAGAGGTCACTCCAGTGCCGCTATCCCAGCGACAGAAACAACACGGCGGACAGCAGTTACGGGTTATAAACCCAGAGCATACTGGTGTGAGCTCGGGCGTTATGGGTTGTATCCGATGCTGGGAGGGACCATCGCGTTCCACTGGTCAGCTACTGCCCACCTCAAGCTGGGCAGCCCCCAGTCAATAAGGTGCTGACCTGCCACAGTCTGCCGATGGGTGCTCGGAGCTAAGGGAAAAGACCATATAGCAGACTGCAAACCATGCACCAAGCAAAGGAGGTAGGAGAAAGAAATTAAAATCACCAGCCTTGCGGCTGGCAACCTGGAACTAGAACGATGTGTCCTGGCCTTTCTGACGACCTCCAGTGAGTCGACAATGCCAGGAAAACAGTCATCATCGACTGCGAGCTGAAGATGTTCAACACTGACATCGCCGCGCTGCCAGAGACAAGACTCCCCTCCAACGGCAACCTCAGGGAGAAGGACAACACCTTCTTTTGGCAAGGACTGGAGCCAGAGGAGCACTGACTGTATGACATCGGATTCGCAGAGCGAAACTCTTTTGTTCTCAGTTGAACCACCTTCCAAAGGGACAGCACGAATGCTCCCTCTCCAGCTCATAACTTCTTCTGGCCCAACAAACATCCTTAGCGTCTATGCCCCACACTCTGTTCTACAGCTGAGGCAAGGATGAGTTCTATGAAGAGCTGGAAACCAAGATCAGAGAGATACCTGCAAAGGGAACATCTGTTCTTGCTTGGGGACAATGCCCAAATTGGTTCAGACCACACCTCCTGGCCCTGTTCCAGCCACGACCTCTGTATCACGTGCACCTTCTTCCCCACCAAGCCACACCACAGCGTGTCCTGGAGGCACTCCAGATCCCGTCACTGGCATCAAATGGACTTCGTGATCACCTGAAGACCCTTGCTCAACCATGTGCTCGTCACCCGCAGTTACCACAGTGCTGACTGCAATAGTGGCCACTGCCTGGTCGGCAGCAAGGTGCGTCTTTGGCTCAAGCGAATCCACCGCTACAAGCACCAGGGACATCCTCGAATCCTCCTCGGATACCTTTTGGCAGAGAGTGAGGAAGAATGAAGACTGGTTCAAAGCAGGAATAGTTGAGATGGAGTATGCCATTGCTGCTAAGCAAGCTGCACTCCTCAATCACAAGAGAGAGCCCTCTGCAAAGACTTTGCATCCGAAAAGCTCGCAACAACACCCAGTGGACCGCCCGTAAATGTGCCAGTGAGAACTGGCTGAACCTGTGCCAGGGCATATATTTTCAGCAGTTAAATGCATCTGCTGTTGGCTGAATTTACGTCATATGGAGGAGCACAGATTACCACGCAAAGCTTACGATATGTTAAATGGTCTTGATGCTGGAGGTTTCAGTTTCAGTTTCATTAAGGAGGCGTCACTGCGTGCGGACTAGTCCATATACGCTACGCCATATCCGCTAAGTTTTGACACTACACTACGCATGATTTTAAGCTGATGGATAAGTGAATTAACAACTAAGATTAGAAGAGAATTGAAGAAGAGGGTCTCGTGGCTACGACTTAGCAGATGTCTGACCTACGCATTAGCCCAATGCGCTGTTCAGACCTTGAGTGCCTACCTAACATTATTTTTTAATTTTCTTTTTTTTCTAATTGTATTTCTTTTCTTTTATTTAATTTTTTTTTGTTTTTTTTGTTTTGGGGGGTATGTGTGTGTAGTGAATGTACACATGTGTGCATGGATGTGTGGGCACCGGCCCATGTGTGTGCGTGTGTGCATGTGTGTGTGCGTGTGTATGTGTGTGCACATGCGTGTGTGTGCGTTTGTGTGTGTATGTGTGCACGTGTGTGTGTGTGTGTGTGTGTGTGTGTGTGTGTGTGTGTGTGTGTGTGTGTGTGTGTGTGTGTGTGCAGAAGTGCGTGTGCGTGTGTGTGTGTGTGTGTGTGTGTGTGTCTGTGTGTGTGTGTGTGTGTGTGTAATTTGTGGATTTGTGTGAACACACACACGTATCTGCATATATATATGTGTACATATATGTGTGTATATGTGTGTGTCTTTGTATGTGGGCGTGTATGCATGTATGTGTGTGTATGCATGTGTGCGTTCATGTGTATGTATGTATGTGCGCACACGTGTGGGTGTGGATGTGCGCATGCACGCATGTGGACATGTGTATGTGTAGAACCGAGCGAACAAACGCCCACGTTTGTGTGTGTGTGTGCACACATGTGCGTGTGTGTGCATGCGCGTACGCGCGCGCGCGCGCGTGTGTGTGTGTGTGTGTGTGTGTGTGTGTGTGTGTGTGTGTGTGTGTGTGTATGTGTGTGTGTGTGTGTGTGTGTGTGTGTGTGTGTGTGTGTGTGTGTGTGTGTGTGTGTAGTGATTGCATGCGGGAATGTTCAGAAGATGACTTAGGATCAAGAACAAGAACGAGACTATCAAATAAAACATGTAGGCCTACGTGCACGCGCACACGTGCACACACACATAACAATAAAAACAACAATTCCTGCCCCTCATACCCCCATGCACACACACACACACACACACACACACCACACACACACACACACACACACACACACACACACACACACACACTCACTCACTCCTCTCACACACACACTCACACACCAGCGCTTGCACACTCACGTCCATGGACTCTCCAATTAACCCGCTGGCATCACCCCACTGATAAACACACACCAGCGCACACACGATCTACAGTATGCGCTGGGGGCCCTGAGAGATTCGAAGTCTTATCTCGGTTGACATGTGTTTGATCATTTGTGTTTGTTATTGGAAAGGCCTAGTATGAGTTTGCCCCAATCTCTAGGAGTCTCTGCAGTGTTGGCCTTGAGATTATTCCAATGTTTATTTGGTTGGTGATGTTTCTTGCTCTTCCCTTAAGTCTGGATGTGCGGCCACTTCCTCTCTTGATGTTCAGATCTGAAAGATGGTCTATGGTATAGTGGCTTTGCTCTTGTTTGCTTAAGTAATTCCTTCAGATTTCTTATCACATCAGATCGGCCAAGCTGTAATCCAGTTCTTATCGTTGCCTTGCCAGCCAGTGTGTCTGCTCTCTCGTTTTCCATAACTCCAGCATGTCCAGGGCAGTACATCCATACGAGTCTCTCCAGTGGAAGGCTGCGCATTTGGTCATTCTAAGCAGGGCTTCTCATTCCACTTTTCACTGTCTGAAATAGGTTCATGGAGTCAGTATCATGGCTTGCTGAGTTTGAAACTGACTTGTGGATGAAAGCCAGCGGAGTGCTTGTGTCACGGCTTCTACCTCCATTGTTAGACTTGAAGTTGTTAAACTGTGCGCACCATTGTCTTCCTGGATAGTTCGTCCATTTTGCTTCACTGTGTATCCCCAGCCTGACTTACCTTTGGCGACAGAACCGTCAGTGTATGTTATAATATCATCTTTTGTGCAAAGGTCTTCTACCTGCATCTGAATTTCTGCGTTGGTTTTGCCTTCTGGCCACTCTCGACAATGTCTTTCCAAGTTCTGGGGCGATGGCAATTTGGTAGAGGTGTTTCAAGTGGTCTGGATACTCTCCCATTCCTTGGGGTTTCTTTGAGTTCTGCTAACTGGCACACAAGCTGTATACTGTCTTCTGCCTGTCCCATCCATGATTTTCCACGTCCTAACCGAGTGCTTTTTGTTTCCTTGACCGCCGCATGAAGTGGATTTTGGGGATTTTTAAGTGCTCTGAAATATGCCTTCACCTGTTCTAGCTTGTGTCTTGTCTGCATTGAAGGTAGATCGAGCAGGTATCGCATAGTTTCAACTGGTGTGTCCTTCGTGGTTCCCAGGATCAATCTCGTTGCTTCATTTTGAATTCTTTCTCATTTGTGAAGGTTGCTGTTGGACAGTGTTGTAAGCCCTAATCCATAATCTGTCACACTGAGTACAAGTGCGTGATACAATCGGTAGAGATGGCGCTGTTCAATGCCTTTAGCTGCCATTGCTTTTCATGGCAGATAGGACTTTTATGCATTTAAGATCAATATTCTCAACATGCTTTCTAAAGGTTAGCATTCTGTCAAAGCTACACCCAAATAGCGTAGGTTGTTAGTTGATTCAATTGGTATTCCATTGAAGGAAACTGTGAGGGTACTTGTCCCGATGTCCTGTTGCTGAGAGTGCAGACTAATGTCTGGGCTTTTGTAGGGTTGATGGACGATCCGTTTCTTGACACCACTGAGCGATGTTGTTCAACTGTTGCTGAACTGGTTTCGTTCTTTCTTGAGCCTTCTTTGATGTTTTGTAGATCAGACCGTGATCTGCTAGTGTCAACACTCGAGCAATTTCGTTTCTGTTGAGGCCTGCAAGGCCTTTAGTGTAAAGCAAAACAGCGGAAAGAGGAGAAGCTTGAGGTAATCCCATAGAAAGTTTATGAGGCTCAGACGTCCAATCTCCGAATCGTAGAGGAAAAACAATTGGGTTAGTAAAGTACGTCTTTGTCTTTTTGAGTATTGTTTTGGTTTTGTATGGTTATATCAAGGTGTTAGAAATTTTTAAGCAATTTTTACGTTGTTTTTGTCAACAAAAATATGTGGTCTTGTCCTTAAACACATCGACGGACGAATAAAAGCTCCATTGAGGAAAAAAAAAAACCCAAAAAACATGCATTTTTTTCTTGCCACTTCAGACCAGTCCATGGTCTATTTGGGGATACATTGGTCCACAGTAATGAGAAAGGTTCGAAAGAAAGTTGTACTTTATGTGGCCAATTCACTGAACACATACACTAAGACACTGGTAAATTGCAGTTTTTCTACTTAAGATATCCATCGTGTTAGTCCATACTCCAAATATCATTCCCAGTTTGTTGTTGCTGTTGTTGTTTTGTGCTGATTTATCCCTAATTGGCAGGACAGGACAGAAACAGACATGCACCATGTGATCCATGAATCCAACACACCGACAGACACGCTGACAAGAATTCAGATGGATGTTTAAAACATGCCTGGCTGTTCAGTAATGCGCAAAGCCACTTCTTATACAGACTTGTTCCTATACTGCACCAGAGGGAGGCATATACAGAAATGTACGATCGACGAAGCCTAATCATGAGAGAGAGAGAGAGAGAGAGAGAGAGAGAGAGAGAGAGAGAGAGAACTCGGATATATCCACTTTGAGGCAAATAAATGCATGAATGACTGTTTCGTGCACACGCCAGACCAGTTCTTACTTAATTGTGGGACGCATTGGTCCCTAAACTTCAATGGAGAGGTCGAAAACAGAGACATACTAGAAACACATCGACAGACACACTGTTTACTTAGTTATCAGTGTGATGCGTTAAACACCCCTGGCACAGTTCATAATTTACTCTTTTTTGTTGAAGGCTGGTCATAAAAGTAGAAACAGAGAGGCCAAAAACAGCGACGTCGTGCATTTGGTTTTGTCTTTGAACATATGAACAGACGCACTGACAGAAATATCTTTGATACTTAAACCATGTATGGTTGTGTTGTGCATGCCCCTGATCAGATCCTACTGAATTGTGGGAGACACTGCTCCTACACAGGCGATGACAGAGGTCTGAGAGTGAGACTACTTTATGGGGAGTATTCGTTAAACACAAGAACGTGTACATGTTCATCGGTCCTCTCCAGCCCAGCCCCAAAGGCACAGACAGGCTGGCCTACAGCCTCAAATACGCTGACCCAAGCTATTTCAGACAACCGCTGCTGAGGACGCCCATTCCACGACCATGTGGCGAGAGCTGGATGCAATCTTCGCTCGCCCCAGCCTCCCAACTACAATATGACCACCAAAAAGACGCTGATCTCACTCGTTGTTCATCACCACAGCTGCCGTCAGGATTCCATCCTGTCCCCAATATAACAACGGCCGCCTACAATGCCTGGACCAACCGATGGATCTATTCCCATCGTCTATCCTCTGCGATACGACATCCACCTTCCCGTCTTCCACCTCTGGTGACCCGACATCGACCTTCCCATCTTCCACGTCTGACGACCCGACATCCACCTCAGGCGACCTGATTTCCAACTTTCCATGTTCTGCGTCTGCCTCCGCCCTACAAAGCAGCATAATTCCCTGACTGTTCTCCATCACCATTCCACGCTTCTTTCCTACCCTGCAATGTGTGTGTCTCCGAGAACAAGTACGAGACATATCAACAGTGTGTGTGTGTGTGTGTGTGTGTGTGTGTGTGTGTGTGTGCGCGCGCATGCGCATGCGTGCGTGCGTGTGTGTGTGTGTGTGTGTGTGTGTGTGTGTGTGTGTGTGTGTGTTCAAGCCGTAATAACTCGGGGACCGGAATAGCTCGGTTGGTAGAGCGCCTGACTCGTAATTTTGGTGATCTTGGGGTTGCGGGTTTGAACCTCCGCCGGGCCGTTTTGGTATAGAGGGATTTTTCCCTCGGAGTTAACATTGGTTCTGACTGCATTTTTTAAATAGTCCTTCAAATGAGACTATAAACCGAGGTTTAGAGTGTGAACACAAGCATAACATTTTGCCACACACGTAAAATCCCACCACCAACTTTCGGAAGAGAAGGCCAGTTTGGATGACACGTTACACACGGCATGCACTCTGCGTGAAAAATCGAAAGAATGAAATAGTTGTTAAACTAAATGAACGACATTGACTGAATGACACGGAAAACGACTGAATGAAGCGCCAGTAGGCAACTCCTCAGCCGGCTCTACCCAGGTAGGCAGCCCGTTGTGTAAACGAGAATGCGGATTGTAAAGCGCTTAGAGGTTGGTCTCTGGCCGGGGATAGGTGCTATATAAGTACTCTCGTCTGTGAGAACGCGTATTTATAAACAAGTTCCACTATGATTAAACACCCATACGCCCACCCCTCCATTCAACCCCCTCCTCCACCCCACCCCCACCCTTTTTTTTTCTTTTCAGTTTTTTTTCGTTTATCCCTCCCTACAAATACTATATCAGTGGGCCTACTCATGGACACTGGAAATGTGTGAATACAGAATTATTTTTACTTTTGTTTTTGCTCGGAACATTAGCTGTGTTTCTCAGAACTAGATTTCTTATCTGTCATCGTGCGAAAGATGGTTGTCGCTTTATGCTTACGTTGCAAACATTGCCGTGACATTACTTTTCTGCAGCCGTGAGTCTCAGTGACTTGTGTACACCAGAAATTACGTTAGGCGGCCAGTGAAGGTGCTGTCGTTTTGTGGACTGTAAAGAAATTTGGCCCAGCCTCTTACCATTAGGACCAGGACTGCTTTCTTACAGCCACAGATGGTTTATGAATTATATCATTAAAAAAAAAAAAGCTATACACTCTTTAAATATGCTTAAAAGTGGATTGTACCTATAGCATCCTCCATATTTGTACCGCTATACACATTGACTTCTCTTTGTATTATCACCATTTATTGTTTTAATCTTAATGATTTGTTTATCTTTTTTCTGTGTGTTTGTCATCGTGCTCCAACCACTACCCTTTCTTGTTGTCTACTGTTTTACTGATTTTTCTGAAGATATATTCTGTTGTCTGTGTCTTTTAAGTTTAATAGTTCACCTTTGTTTTCTGCGCGTTTGTCATCGTTATGCTTCATCCACTAACATTATTTGTTAACTGTTTACTGTGCTTTATTGATCTATCATCATCTGTATCTTTTTTGTGAAAAGTCTGCCTTCCTAATCGATTTTCTCTGTCAAAAAAAAAGTCAAATCTGATATTATAAGGAGACTTTAACATTGATATGTTGGACAAATACACTGTCACTTAATGCACTCCATCACTTAGTACAACGCCAACGAGAGCAAGTAAGCTGCAACTCTTATTATCATATAAGCACAAACAACAAATCTGCAGTATAAGAGTTTGAGTGGTACATTCTGGTATTAGTGATCATAGTCTAGCATTTCTCTCGTGGTCCTGCAGGCTCCCCAAACCGCCACTCAAAGGTCGCACAACCACCCAGTACTGTTCTTTCAAGAAGTTTATTGAAACAGCATACCTCTATGACTCAAGCATTTCCCCCATTTCACTGATAATTAATAATAATAATAATAATAATAATAATGGTTTCTTATATAGCGCTTAATCAAACGAATTTCTCTAAGCGCTTTACAAAGTCATACTACATTCACCCTTCTCATATACAATAGTACACCCTATACCTAGCTACAAATACTATTACTACAATAACAAACAAATCCTAGTCCTACGAGTGTGACATTCACTTATTTTTCAAGTATCACTGCAAACACTTAATCCTATAACGTTCAGTCATATAACAAATACATGTAATGGAGAACATACACATACACTACATTTGAAAAGGCCCAGACGGCTATGAGTTAGGTTGCCCCCCCCCCCCCCCCCCCCCCCAGCATTGATTAATTATGAGAAAATAGATGGGTTTTAAGTTTAGACTTGAAAGAAGGCATAGAATCTGAATGTCTGAGAGAGTCTGGCAGTCTGTTCCACGTCGCTGGAGCTTGAAAAGAGAAAGATCTTTTACCCGTAGTAGTCCTGAAGCGAGTCATTCGTAGAAAGCGGTCGTCAGTACAGGAGCGTAGTTGTCGAGAGGGGGTGTAGAGATCTGTGAGATAAGAAGGTCCATTTTCAAAGAGAGCAGAGAAAGTGAGAGTTGAGATTTTGTACGAGATACGGTTTGAGACAGATAGCCAGTGAAGAGAGTGAAGTAGAGGCGAAATGTGATCATATTTTCCTGCTCTACAGACGACTCGGGCTGCATGCATTTGTAAATCTAGTGTAAATAAGTCTGGTAAAAATTCTTTTAATGGTGTGACCTTTTTATACAGTAATGTGGATGCTTTTAGAAATAAAAAAGATGAATTTATGATAAGGTTAGAACAGTATAAGCCAGATTTTTTTTTTCTTTTCTGTCCCAACCTCTGCGCCACCTCAGAGGCAGTGCACACACGCCGCTCATTCCGACACCCCGTCCACAGCCACAGCCCGGTCAGCCCCGCCGCAGCCCCGGCACCGACAATTAATCCACAGGGAGCAGTCAATGTCAAGTCGTCAAGAGGCAACCCACCGGAGAAGACACTGCACTGCTGCCGAGTCACTTCGGTGGTGTTCAGTGGCGCCTGTTCTGATCTAACATACGCAGGACACCACCTACTAAGCCCCCTACTGACGACAATAATTGCTTAGTCGCGGAGCCGGCGTGAGTGAGCTCTCCCTCCGGAGGGCGCCACCACGTCCGTCCAACGACAGCCCCCATGGACTCGCCGATACCGGTGACCCCGACAGAACCAAACCAAGGCCACAGACGTGGAGAGGACATCGAAACTGAGGTCACCATGAGAGCAGGGCATGAAGGGCCACAGAATTTGAGACATTTTTTTAAAATGCTGATCGATGAGAATGAGGATGATTAAGATGATGCTACGGATTTCCATTTCGGTCTGAGACTACATGACAGGCTGTACTCTACGCTTCCTTTCATAATATATCCCGGCGTCAACCAGGCCCGAGAGATACAGGCACCTGCAGTG
Organism: Conus ventricosus; assembly: GCA_018398815.1. Classification (NCBI taxonomy): domain Eukaryota; kingdom Metazoa; phylum Mollusca; class Gastropoda; order Neogastropoda; family Conidae; genus Conus; species Conus ventricosus. Next base: position 55,002,622 of record CM031613.1, on the reverse strand, counting down.
TTGGTCAGGAAATTTGAGCAACACTCAGAAACGCATCCATTAAGTGGATGAAACTCGACTGTGTGGTCCCAGTCTTCCCAACTGAGTCCGCAGCAAACTCAACTCTGGGTAGGAGCCGGTCGGGGCAGAAAAACCCACATGACTCTGATGGGATTCGAACCCACGACCTCCCAGCCGGGAGTCCGCGACGTTAACCACTTCGCCACGGCGGCTGGTTATAAGCCAGATATTATTGGCCTGACTGAGATTTGGCCGAAGAATACCAAAAATAGATGCGAAAAGGAAATGTTTATACCAAATTATGATGTTTTTATAAATAAGGATAATAAAAGGGGGTACCCTATATGTTAAACAAAAATCTTAAAGCTTTGAATGTGATATTTTTGATTCTGTTGGGTTTGAAGAGAGTGTATGGTGTCAGTTCCGAAGCGAAAATGGAGAGAAAATCTTAATTGGGTGCATATATAGAGCGGTAGCTCAGGAAATGACAATAAAAACAAGTTATTTCAAATTCTGAAATCTAAAGAACTTCATGGTTTTGACAAGGTATGCATTGTAGGGGACTTCAACTTTCCTTCTATCAGGTGGGATGGCCGGTGGGAAGGTGAGGAAAACGATGAATTTGTAGAATGTATCCGAGATTCATTTCTGATTCAGAAGGTAAAAAATCCAGCTAGACACAGACAAGGAGAAACGCCCAATATACTAGATCTGATACGGTAAATGACAGCCAGTGGATCTCTGAACACGTTTGCCCCACTTGGGAAAAGCGATCACGATATACTTTTATTTCAACTCTTACAGTAATAACAAAAAACAACGAGAAAAACAATAAGTATAGATTCAATCTGAATAAAGGGAACTATAACAGGCTGAGAGAGATGATCATTATGTTGAGTGGGAAAAGGTGGAAATAGTAATAAATGATGAATGGTCCTTCATTAAGGAGAAAGTACTGAATGCTATGGATAACTGTATTCCCAAATAAAACAAAAACAAAACAAGAGAACTAAACCAATTGGGATGACACTTAAATACTTAGGAAAATAAAAAGCAAATATAAGTATTTTAAACAATATTTAGTGAGAAAAACTTGTCAATCATACAAAAACTATATTAAAGCCAGGAATAAATGTAATAAAGAAATTATAAGGGCTCGTAAAAAACACGAAAAAAATGTAGCAAATGGAGCCAAGGAAAACCCCAAAAGCTTTTGGAAGTATGTTCAAGAACAAACTAAAATGAGTACAGGTGTACAAGTTCTAAAGAATACTGATGGGTCATTGTCAAATACAGATGAACTTAAGGCTAACACCTTAAACACTTTCTTTTTCTAGTGTTTTTACCAGAGAGGATACATCCTCTGTACCCAATATAGACGAATGTTCAAAATCTAGGGAGCTGCTGTTGCTGACATTGTGATAACTCCATTAGCTGTAGAGAACTTACTCAAAGGACTGAACCCAAATAAGGCTCAAGGACCTGAGGCATTCCCCCCCAGGGTCTTAAGGAAATATGTAAAGAAATATCAAAACCACTTTGTCACTTATTTAATAAAACTTTAGAAGAAGGAGTTTACCAGAAGACTGGAAAACTGCAAAAGTTACAGCTATTTTAAAAAAGGGATAAAAAAAAATGAGCCTGGAAATTATAGACCTGTTAGTCTGACATGTGTAGTGTATAAAGTTCTAGAAACTATAATAAGAGACTGTATTGTCAATCATTTTCAGGACAATGATCTGTATTCAGATTGTCAACATGGGTTTAGAAAAAAAAGGTCTTGTATGACACAGCTTTTTTTAAAACAATGGAAATTTTACAGAATATATTGAGCAAAAAGCATCATTTGGTTTGGGTCTATTAAACTTCAGAATGGCTTTCGACACTGTACCACATTGTAGGTTCTGGAGAAGTTGAAGGGTTATGGGATTTACAGGAAATGTACTGAATGGATCCAGGCTTTTTGTCTGGACAAACACAAAAAGTAAGGAAAAATTTGAGCCACTTCACAAGATCAGATGTACTAAGTGGTATCCTCAGGCAGTATCCTAGGACCCATACTTTTCACTATATTCATAAACGATCTTCCAGAATCTGTCCAAAGCAACTGTAAGATTTTTGCTGATGACACGAAACTGTATGGAAATTCTACCAATCATAGAAAAATACAAAGGGATGTAATTCATTACAAGAATGGTCTAATGAATGGAACTTACATTTTCAACGTATCCAAATGTAGTGTTATGCCTATGGTAAAACAAAACCCAAACCCATAAATATTATATGAAGGTAATGGACAAGAAAATGAAAAAAATAAGTGTGGAAGAAAAAGATCTGGGTTATTTTTGACCCACTACTTTCTTCGATGTACACATCAATAAAATCATCAATAAAGCAAACCAAATGTTTAGGACTAATAAAGAGAACTTTCACATACTTGAATAAAGAATTATTATTGAAATTGTACAAAAGCCTGGTACGACCGCATTGGGAATATGGAAAATTTCTTTTGGTATCCCTTACTCAAAAGGCAGTAAAAGGCAGTAGAGAAGGTACAAAGAAGGGCTACAAAGCTACTACGGGAATGCAAAAATATGAATTATGAACAACGCTAAGTACTTAAACTTACACCCCCTTAAAAAGGTAGACGTATCCGTGGTGACTGATCAAAGTCTTAAAAATATTTAACGATTTGGTGGATGTACAAATAGAGGATTTCTTCAAATTAATTACTGATAGTGTTACAAGGAAGCCAGATGGGAAAATCTTCATTGAACACTGTCAGACTAATAAACGTAAAATGGTTTTTGGAAAGAGAGTAACACATCTTTGGAATGATCTACCAACTAACATCAAGTTTGCACAATCTACTAACTCATTTAAAAATCTCCTTGATGCGGATCAAAATTCACTAAATTGTTATTTGAATTTAAATTAACAAACCAAAAATGCGCATAGCAACAAAACCAATTCAGAAAACTAAACAATACATGGATGGGGATTCAAGAAAGGCCGCGAGGCCTAGGCTACATATATCAGCCTGCCCCCTTACTACTACACTACACTACTACTACTAAATACATAATTTTGGATACGCTGTAATCTTTCTATCAGGTATTTTGGAAGGCCGGCCAAAAGTGAGTTGCAGTAATCTTTTCAGATAAGACAAATGCACAAATGAGAGTTTTTGTAGCATCTGTAGAGAGAAGGTGACGTACAGAGCTGATTCTTCTTAGTTCTAAATAGGGAATCTTGCAAATACTTGAAACCTGTTTCTCAAAGGTGAGGGATTGGTCAAGAATGACCCCTAGACTGCGGACAGAGGTGGGGCAGAGACAGTACAGTCATTGATAGTGACAGTTGAAGGCAGAGAAGGTTGGTTAGGGTGTTTTGTCACGAACATGAGTTCCGTCTTGTCGTCGTTTAGTTGTTGTTTGTTGGTTTGTCATCCAGTCCTTCAGGTCTGCAATGCAGCCCCCTGTCCGAGAAATTAGTGAGTTCAATTTCAGCAATGGGAGCCAACTGATGAAGCTGAGTATCATCAGCAAAGCTCTCATGCGACATGGCGTGACCACTGATGACGTCAGACACAGGACTAGCATACAGCACAAAAGGACTGGCCCCAGTACAGAACCCTGAGGCACCCCCGTACCTAAGAGGAGAACTGTCTGAGTTTTCTACCCTGTACACACACTGTCTGAGTCCGTCCAGTCAAGTAAGAGATAATCCAGTCGAGAGCTGTGTCTTTGAATCCAAAGGAAGTTTGGAGCCGTGAGAACAAAATATTATGATCGATCGTGTCAAATGCTGCGGAGAGGTCCAACATCGCTAATAAGGAAACATTCCCATCGTCAAGCTCGCAGAGGAGGTCATTGACTATACGGAGGAGTGCTATCTCACAACTATGGCCTTGTCTGTAAGCAGACTGATGAGGATTCAAAAGATGATTCTTTTCGCGATGTTCTAGAATTTGTTCCAAAACGATCTTCTCCAATAATTTTGACAGAAATGACAAATTTGATACAGGCCGATAATTCTTTAAAACATTTTATCTAAAGAAGGTTTCTTGATCAATGGACGTACCACTGCGGACCGGAAGATTTCAGGAACGTGACCAGAGGACAAAGAGGTATTGATAACATGAGTAAGATGGGGTAGGACGTCATCAATGCACTGAAAGAGCAAGCTAGTGGGAATGGCATCAAGTTCACATGATTTAGGGCTGCATCACAGACAAAGTTTTTTGACATAGTCTTGACTAACAGGGCTAAAACAAGCCAAAGGAGGTCCACAGTAAACTTTGTCATTTAGAGAATGTACAGGTGCAGTAGAATCTAGCTTTTCACGGATAGTGTCAATTTTGCCATTGAAAAACTCTAAGAATTTCTGAGGGAGCTCTTGAGTTTGGAAGATGGTGGGAAGGGGGGAGTAGCTGACTTTGCCTAGGAGACTATTTGTGACATTAAATAGTTGCTTGGCCGTATTACAGGCCAATATCTTTGAAGAATAGAACAAAGTTTTGCTTGATGAACAATGTCAGTAACATGATTTCTCGCAGTTTGATATATTTCCCTGTGCACAGTCAGTCCCGTGGCGCGCCATCGCTCTCAACCCCCCTCCTCTCCTGCTTGGCCTCCGACAACTCGGGACCCACTGTGTTGTGCCATTGTATTGACACAGTGAGCGGTCGGTGATCAAGCGCCTGCTCACTGGAGCATACTTATCAAGCGTGGCACGGAGGGCAGAGGTCAGCTGACAGGCCGATGGCTCGCTCGGTATGGCCGTGGTCAGATCAGATTTGAAAGCTTCTATATTGATAGCAGAAATTTTCCTAACTTCCTTGTAAGTCTTTGGAACGGCGGGCCTAACGATATCTAATTCACACCTCACAGCATAATGATCCGATGCTAGGTTATTGTCAACGGTTGAGGATTTAAGAAGATGATCGCTGTCTCTGTACACTACCCAGTCTACTACGAGGGTTGTTTAATTTAAGATGACACTAGGCTTGCCGTTTGGAAACGAAGCACCGCACAGAAAAATGTTTATACCAAACACAACTTTAAAGTTTACCTGATTAGAATTGCAGAAAATAAAGTTGACGTCATGACGCAACTCGGAGTATGACGTAATTACAACTGTGTTTCAAACAGCTGAGCCTGAAAAAAATGGACGTCACCAATGAGCAATTTCGTTTCTACACTTTCACAAGGCTACAACTTGGTGACGATTGTAGGAGGATACACGCAGATTTGCAAGCTGTTTACGGAACGGATTGTGTGTCTTACCGCACAGTTTGCAGATGGGTCAAACAATTAAGAGCAGGTAGGGCGCCATCTGATTGGGGTAATCGTGCAGAGCGAGCTTTACCAGCTCGGAACGAACAAAACATTGCATTTGTGAAAAGACTGATAGAGGAGGATCCACATTCGACTGTGCGGGAATTAAGCGAGGCATGTGAGCTTTCAATTGGCACCATTAACAACATTCTGCACAAAGACCTTCACATGAGAAAACTGGCTGCAAGATGGGTGCCACATCTCTTAAGCGATGATCAGAAGCAGCAGCGGGTGGCATGTTCACGCAAACTGCTCGACGAGTTTGAGCCCAATGGGCCAAAACGACTGTGTGACTTAGTGACGGGAGACGAGAGTTGGCTGACATTCTACGGCATCCCCAACAAACGCTGCAACCGCATGTGGGTTGGCCCTGACGGAGACCGACCAGTTGTTCTTCGCCCAGGATTCCAGAGTCGCAAGCGAATGTTTTCTATTTTTTTCAACACGCAAGGCCTTGTGGCAATTGACATTTTGCCTGAGAAATCAACAATCACTGCCTCCTACTATACCCAAGTTGTGCTCCCAAAAGTTGTAGGAAAAATCCATGAGCAGCGCCCAACCGTCAGCACCCAGAGGACCCTTCTTCTGCATGACAATGCCAGTGTCCATAAGGCGAAGGTCACCACGACCTTCCTGAGCGAGCAAGGAATCCAAGTTTTGGACCACCCACCCTACAGCCCCGACTTGGCCCCATGCGACTTCTGGCTGTTCCCTGCTCTGAAGGAAAAGCTCGCTGGGCGTAAGTTTGACCGGGTACAAGACCTCGCCAAAGCCGTAAGATCAGAGTTGTCCGGTCTGCCTAAAACCGACTACCAGAGGGCGCTTGAGAATTGGCGTAGGAGGCTTGAAATTTGCATTCGAGCCAACGGAGAATACTTCGAGGGGATGTAAAAGTTTCAAGTTGCTGAGATGAGAGGTACGTTTTTTAAGGGGGTGGTGACATCTTAAATTGAACAACCCTCGTATGTTACCCTGTTTGTCATTTCATTCACGGACTGCTGGAGTCCAAAAGTATCTAAAATTTCTAACACCTCGGGCGTGTATCCAACTGTGGGCTTATTGAAATGGAAGTTGAAGTCGCGGATCAATAACAATGTTCCTGGAAGGTCATTTACAAATTCAAGAAAGTCTGGAAGTTCGTTGACAAACATGCTGGGCGTAAATTTGTTCTTTCTGCTGGGTACTGGTCTGTAAATCCCAAAAATGTTAGTGACAGGAGCGCTAGGTAGGGACAGTTTTAGATGAACAAGTTCAAACGTCCGATGCTGAAAATCAAACTAATTACTCAGATGTCAATGATGCACTATCTTTCTGGTACCAGACATTCTTCGCCATCATAAATAAACATGCACCGTTACATCAAAAAAGAGTTAATTAAGCATCCGCAGGTAAAACCCGTAGTTAACACCGGAATTGCTGCAACAAATGATTCGGCGTGACCAACTCAAGGCAGCAAACTCATTTGATGAATACAAAAGCAGAATGAAGTTGAAAAAAAGACTCCGGACAAATTTAAAACACACTTTCTGTCATTATCAGACATCCTTACTCAAGCTTCACAGACTATAAGAGCATCTAATGAATATATACGTCCATCTTCCCTAATATCGTTTTGCCAAAAAAGACTTGGATCCAGTAACTCGCTCCATATTCCCCCTCTTGCTGTACGTGAAGTAAGAATGCACATAGCGGCGTTTAAAGAGTAAAAAGTCCATAGGTACTGATAACATACCCGCATTTCTACTCAGACTCGCTCTGTCTTGCATTGCCGAGTCTTCTATACACATATAATTTATCCATTGAAACTAATGTCTTCCCTCAAGCGTTCAAAAATGCCAAAGTGACCCCCCTTCCAAAATCAAATATGAAATACATGGTCTGTGTCAATATTTACGTTTTTTACCCAGCAGTTGGCAGAGAACAAAGATACTAAGCAAAATCTCTCTCTCTCTCTCTCTCTCTCTCTCAAAATCTCTCTCTCTCTCTCTCTCTCTCTCTCTCTCTTGAAAGATATGGTTACATTGGTTTTGTTAATGACTGTAATTATATCATGATGAATGAATGTTGTGATCACTGATTTTATTGATGCATTGTCACTAACTGATTGATGTCCTAATATTTTTGATTTATTGAAGCATTGTATCTATATGATGATAAATGCGTGCCCTGCCCTGGTAACTGTTGATTACATTGATATATTGTTGCTTGTTTTTCAAATTTTATAGTAATGTTTAGTATATATTATTTTGGATGAAAGAAAAGGAAATATTATTCTCTCTCTCTCTCTCTCTCTCCGTATTTACGGCTGCGTATTGATGTATTGTCACTAAGTTTATAATTATGATCTTGGGTAGTGTATGAACAGTTCAAGAAGAAGAAGGAGAAGAAAAGATGAGGGAGGGGGGAGAAAGATTATGATGGCATCTCTCTCTCTCTCACACACACTCACACACACACACACACACACACACACACACGCACACACAAGCGCGAGCGCGCGTGCCCGCGCGCTTGCACACGCACATGCACACATACACACACCATGATAATGAGCGTTATGACTATTGACGCTTGGACTTTATTGTTGCTAACTGATAATTGATTGTAGTACTGCTCGTTCTTGTCTTGCCTTGTAACCATATTATATCATTGTTAAAGAAACAAACAAACAAACAAAAAAGTTGATATTACTGATGCATTGTAGTTGTCTAATTATTATCCTTAGCAGCTTGCTGTATGTTAATATTTTACAAAAGGAATGTAACTCTCTCTCTCTCTCCCCCCCTCTCTCTCTCTCTCTGTCTCCCCCCTCTCTCCCCCTCTCTTTCTCTTCGATAGGAGGATCGCTTATTCTATGTTGTGTGTGCTGATTTTTTTTTTTTTTTTTCTCTTTTATGAAATTTATTTCTTTATTTATGTTTGTTGTTGCAATTGCTTTCTTTCTTTTTTTTTTCTCCTTCAAAGTCATCTATGCCTTAAATGTTAATGGATGAACAACTTATCAAGTTTTAATGCATTTGTGAAGATATGTGAGTTTGTTATAATTTTTGTAAGTTTTAGTCGCTAGTTATGCTTAGTAGTCGCTAGTCATGCTTAGTTAGTCCCTTAGTGGGGCGAGGGCCGGATGAAAAAAAGCATGTGTTTGCTTATCTGTTACCCTTGGAAATAAAGATTATCATCATCATCATCATCATCTCTCTCTCTCTCATTGTAGAATCATTATGGTTCTTCTTCTTCTTCTTCCATAACTTTGACCATTACTAACATTTTTGGCGAAGTGCAAGTGTGTGCGCTTAGTCGAATTTCGTACTCGTAGTCCTTATCCGCATGCCATTAGCAAAAAAAAGTGAAAGACCTAGTGTGTGTGTGGGGGGGGGGGGGGGGGGGGGGGGGGGGGGGGGGAGGGGGGGGGGGGGGTGTCTACTGTGCCTGGAAGGCCCTCAATGCCCTCAAGCAGAAGGCGTTGTCGGAGAGGGCCTCGACGACGTCAGCTGGGAGGGAGTTCCAGTCGACAACGGTTAATGCTCAAAACCACTTTCTTCTGGATTTGTTAACAAAACTCCCGCAGAGAGTGCAGTTTGGCATGATCATTTTAGTCTTCTGATAGAGGATTTATGTTCCACTATAGATGAATTAACATTATCGGGAGATTGTAACATTGGCCTTTTGAAGCCAAACGTGTCCTGGGTACAAATGACGGGGACTTTTCACCTTTCTCCTTTATAGTTCCCTCACTTAAACGTTGTCTAAGTGGAGAAACTAAGTTACGTGTACATGAATTCAATTTTGTTGAGCCTGATCCACCTGTAGCAAATTCCATCAGTATTTGCAGCGAACCTGGATTTGTATATTACCCATGACTTTGATTCGCCTGTTGAAACCCCGTAAGTATTACCAGCAAACGTGGTTCAACTGTTTAAAAAAAAGTCTGTATTGGCAGCAAATCTGGTTTGTCTGTTTAACAAAAACAAACAAAAAAATATCACTAGTAACAACGAACCTGGTTTACTTGTCTAAAATCTCACCAGTACTGATAATGAACATGGTTCATCTGTCACAAACTCCATCAGCACTGACCATGAACCTGGCTGATCTTCAGTACACGTCATTATCATTGGCCATGAACCTGGTTCATCTGCTATTTAAAAGAAAAGAAAAAAAACACAAAAACTCGATCAGTATTGGCAGAGGGTTCGTGTTTTTTCAGCAAGTTGCAGTCCTTTACAACCCACAATGTAATTTGATCTGCGTGCGTCAGAACTCTCCACTTCAAGTTCTCCAATGGTTAAGTATCTAAAGGGAGACTAAAGGGAGACAGCTCATAAAATTGTGAACCTCATGGACCAAATGTATCTCCTTATCTCTGTATATGTGTATTGTGTGTTGTTTGAATGACCAAGTGATCACCATACTCGGGTTTATTTTATCTATCAAAGTTGATAGTCTTTCTTTATGTTTATTTCTAGACAAGTTCTGACCGTACAAAGAGAACATGGTTAATCTATAGAAAACCCCAGGGTAGCAGATGAAATGAGCAGCGACCCCACTATTCACATGATGTTGGGAGCACACTGTACTTTCTGACCATTTTTGTTTGCAATTTTGGTAAGAAAATATCTGCTCAGTTGATGGTCAAAAAAGTAATCCACTGGTATCTGATACTGACTTCTTCCATCTTAATGTTATCAAGTGGTTGACCAGTCTAGGCATTAAGATCATCACAAAGAATGATACGACCTGTGGATGATGATAATATATAATTCTAGTCATTTTACTGACCTGATTCTCATGTCTTTGGGGTGAAAATATAACCAAATGATGATGTTTCAGGAAGTATGTAAACACTTTCTAAGAACATATGAAATCGTCTGGTGGTAGAGACTTGAAATCAAACATGGGGTTTTTTTTTGTTTTGTTGTTGTTTGTTTGATGGTATGTATGTTTTATCTCGACACTGATTCCTCCAGAAGAACTCTTGTTTTCTAGACTGCTTGGCATGGATTTTGTTGTTGTTTGTTTGATGGTATGTTTAACACAGACACAGATTCCTTCTGACGAACTCTGTGCTTGCTTTTTTTTTCCTTGTGTCTTTTTATCTAGGCCTGGCGAAGCCCTTCGACAAATCCTGATTAAGAAATATACAAGTGCAATTACTGCTCAAGAACATTTTTCTTTTCCCCCCAGTTCATCTTATTCTTTGTTTTTCCCCACAAAACATGTACGAAATATGGTAAACTTGTATGTGTGAGCAGGTCTGTATCATGACTCCCTGGCCATGATCATTCTATAGTGTATGGAGGATAGCAGAAAGCCAAGAGATGTTCTCGATGGACAACATGATTGATTGAACAGGTTACAACTCCTGTCCTCCTATGCACATGACCGACGCAGTGGAGATCCATGACAGCCCAAACATTCCTCACAGCATCTTTACCACTTGCTGCTGTCAAGTGTTCTGGACACTTAAATAATGAAAGGATATGAACAGTAGTTGTATATTAAGAAAAAGGACAGAAAACAATTGCATGTTTCAAACTTTATTGACTTCATCTGGAAAACCAACACCAGCACTAATTCAAACACAGCTTTTCAAAAATAATTACAATGAAAAGAAGAAAAAGAAAACAACATAATTCAAAAATTGGCTTAATTTTCAAAGCCAATGCTGGCAGTATTTGGAATACAGCTTTCTAGCAATGTTTACTATGACATTTGCCGTATATGCAATATTAACATGTTTTAAGCTATGAAGTCAACAATCTCATGACACAAAAGACCACCAAAGTGCAACAGTTTATCTGACTGCGCATCCACAGTTCTCTGACTTGCAGGGTTGAAAGGAGGTCAGAAACAATAGCAGGAAGAACGATTTGGAGTTGTGCTCTTATACTCAATTTGGACAAGCACAGCACAGGGTAAAGGGAATCGCCATTGCCCTTTAAAAAAAATATAACTGAAAGCTCCTTAACATTTATTTAGCACAAAAGCTTTTCTTTTCACTCCAATAGCAACACATACTGAACATTTTAATGGTTTCCTAGAAACATCATGTGTTTTAACCACATGGTTGGGAAAGGTTTATTTAAATTTTGATAGATTGTGTTGTGTATAAATCACACCGATCCAGAAGGATCCTTTGAACCTAACATCATACAGATGGTGCGTTTTAATCACATGTTAAGGAGGATCCTATGAATGTAACATTACATGGATTGTATGTTTTAATCACATGATTAAGGATTACTTGAACTAGACATTACATGGATTGTGGGTGTGTTTTTATCACATAGTTGGGAAGGAACATCTGCACCAATGCATTGCGGGTGTTACATGGTTGGGAAGGATCATCTGAACCTAACATTCCATGGATTCTGGGTGGGTCTTAATCACACTGTTGTGAATGATCACATGAATCTAGCATTATATGGATTGTGTGTTTTGCAAACATGGTTGGTAAGGATCAATTGAACCTGACAATGCATGGTCAGCACAGTCATAGACTTCAACTGGGCCTTTTTTCTACAAAGAACTCTCGAGGATCATTATTGTTGAGATTCTTGTTACATGTTGACCACATTCAACCCCACCACTAAAGCCACGTCTCCTCTGACAATATTTTGTGTGTGAATTTCCCCTTCTTTTATGTGCGTGCATGCGCGCGTCTGTGTGTGCATGCATGCATATCGTCCATCCCATCAGCACATTCTTCTATTTAAAATGAAGAAGAATATAATAACATGTATACGCATTTTTCTGTCACTCCCCCATTCACCCAAAGCCAAAGTGGCATACATTCACATGGAACATGGTTTAAAATATCATGGTAAGGGTTTGGAGGGGATTGCTTGTACAAGTCTCTGACTCCACAGAGAAAATCCCAAATGGGTATTGAACCCAGGATCCAAGAGTGAAGAGAACAATGCTTTATTTACCATGCCCTAGCTTGAAATGAAGGTGTAGGATAAGATAAGATAATGTTGCTTATAGCCCAGCCGACTGCAAAGGGCCACATCAGGGCTGGAAGGTGTAGGAGTCTTACCTGTTCATTCCAAACACACATATCAATCAAATGGTGGATGAACCTCCGTCCTCTAGCCAGATTTCTTAATTAAAAACCTGTGACTCCTGGTCTGAAAAGAATGTCAGCCCCAAATAATGATGTACATAAGCACTGCCATGTGGACTCTTCACGAAAAAAAATTAAGAAAAAATATCTTTGAAGTTAAAGTCCGCATTTGAAAACGTGCTGAAGATCTAATAATCTTTGTTCTTTTTCTTTTCAAGTTTCGTTTGTTTCTTTTTCAGCTGTGCCCCCTCGGTAGCCTTTAACTGCCATGCCATTACCTACAGCCTTCCTATAAACAGCAGACAGTCACAACCAAACTCATCATGTCCCAGTCCAAGCACACAGACAATCCACAACGAGCATTCAATGTGCTGGGTGTGTGTGTGTGTGTGTGTTGTTGTTGTTCTTCGATTTAACGTCTTTTCACTTTAAAGTGATATTAAACAGGAAATGAGTGTTTACTTGTATATGTGTATGAGTGTGTAGTATGCATGCATGCTTTTGTGTGTGTGTGTGTGTGTGTGTGTGTGTGTGTGTGTGTGTGTGTGCGCGCGCGCATGTGTGTGTGCGCGCTTGTGTGTGTGCGCCTGTGTGTGTGTTAAATATTAGTGGAAATACTACATAAGAACAATCCTTAGCAAAAATCAACATTAACAAATCTCTGTGTGTGTGTGTGTGTGTGTGTGTGTGTGTGTGTGTGTGTGTGTGTGTGTGTGTGTGGGGGGGGAGGGGGGGGGGGGGAAGGAATCATGTTGTCTTTTTTTTTTCCTCTACCAGAGGGTGTATGTTTTCAATGACATGTGTTGGGTTTTTGTTTTTTTTTTCTGTCAGCAAGATTATACAAAAGTACAAAACAGACTTCAACCACACTGTAAGGAAAGATGGTCAATGGCTAATTTTGGAAATGTTTGTGTAGATTAGTTGAGTGAAAAAGAAAAAAAATGGTGGATTCATGAGTTGACTGACCGTGGCAGAGGTCTGCATTCTCCTGAGAGCCCTTCTAGTCATTTCTATTTTGAGGCTGATGGGGAACTGGAGGCTGGGAGTATCCACTCAGAATAAAGCAGGGTCCATTTACTGGCAAGTCTCCCCCATATCATACAAAAGTATATTTACAAATAAATGAATTGCAACAACAACAACAAAGAAAGATTTGTAAGTTTAAACTGAACAAAACAATGTATAAATTGATTGTAAGGTTTTTGTACATGGTTCTTATATACAGAGCTGATTGTCTTCTTTTTTTTCCATTTTTGTTTTCGTTTTCGACCTATCATCATTTGCGTCAAGAGTTTGGTCTTATCAGTTGGAGGTGAATGTAAAAAAATCAAAACAAATTTATCCACAGAAGTAATACAACACAGCATCATTAAATGCAAAATTCAAGCTTCAGAATTCATTTTTTTCTAGTTGCCAGCTACTGTTCGCAGATTGTCCAACAGTTTTCGTCCTTAATCTTTCAAAACAAACGGTTACTAGAATACAGTGATAAAACTGAAAACAATTCTTGTGCATTTTAAAGTTTTCATTTATAATCATTAATACATTATCAGTAATCTAACCAGTTTTTCTGTATAACTGACTATTTTCATGTCATCAGCTGATTTATTTACACTTTCTGATGCAGAACTTCAGTTGACGTCAAACAAATACTTGTATCACTAAGATAAGCCATCAGAGACAACGGGAAAAAAAAATCGCACGGAGACAACCCAGACGTGAAAGCAGAGAAGAGTAAGAACACGACTATACAAACACTAGTACTGACCACCTAAACTACTGGAGAAAAGCAGCAATGCAGAACTCCCTTTCACCAGTGCAGAGACCAAGCAACTTTTTCACCCACAGTGACAACCATACAACTCGAAAACAGTATCAATGCAGAACATCCTTTCACCAGGGCGGAATGTCGGTACTACTTCTGCTTGCCTTTACCCACAAAAGCAGTTATCACGAAATCTGAGAACAACTATACTAATGCTTGTACACATTTAAACCAGTGCAGTGTGAAGTGCTGGCTCCGATTCTTTTTCCTATGAAATCATTTAATTAAAGTAGTAGAAGGGAAATGTTTGAAAAAAAAAAAGCAAAATGAATAAAGAAAAGCATGGAGGAAATGAAATAAAATGAAAGAAAAATTAGTAAAATGATGGAAAGAAAAAAAAAACTTACGCAAAGTGCAAAATAATTACCCAAAAATGTAAATAAACAACTCAATAAATAGATAAATCACACACATACACACACATACACACACATACACACACATACACACACAACCTGGAGAGCCCATCCTGACATTTTCACCATATTGTTCTCTGTAATTTTTTCTGCTCGACTGAATATCATATATCTGAGGAGAAGTAGAACTGCTAAGCCTTAAACGAATAGAACATGTTTTGTAATTTATGTGGCAGCCCAGTAATTCTACTTTTGCTCTTAAGTTCAAATTTTCTCCTGCAGTCACCTCACTTTGAAACCAACAGATTCATTACAGACTAATACTTAATCAATTCTATTTTCCAATGAGGAAACTTCCACAAACATCTGCAGAATGAAGGCAAAGATCACCGACATTATCTGAAGGGTTCAATGACCATAGCTTTTGAAAAGCATTCAACTAACAGCCAATTGTCTGTGTGGTTGTGATCAAAACCCAATGAGACAGTGCAATGCCTTGAAGGTGGCTTTTAATTTTTCTTCTTGAATTTCTGCTTATTCAGTGCAACGGTTGGTTTACGGAAACATGCTAATGGCCATAGTCCGACAGAAACATGCTTATGCCAGAACATCCACCAGCTGCAAGAAGTTTTAGCTGGTTTATTTTCAACAATAATCCTGCCATCAGCTATCGACAGTTGGTATAACAATGTCAGGTGCATAACCTGTCAGCTATGATTCAAAATCTCATGGTTGATTCAGTGACAAGTACTGTCAAAACTTTGTCCAATAGGACAAGCAGTAAGTTGTACCTAGAAATTTCCCATCTTATACTCTCAAATGTTGAAAAAGGTTGACATCTCTGAAAAAATAGTATAAGGAAGAGAAAGGTATAACACAAAGGAAAAACAGAAAAACAAATATGAAGGGAAACGTACTTAAAACATGGAACTTACGGCTTTTATTATTCACTTTGTTTTTAGACGAATCTTACATCATCCATTCCAGTCACATTTTCCCCCATGCTCTCTGTCCCATTCTCTTTCAAAGCTGTTTCTGTTTCTCATGTGAGTTCATGCTTGGCCAGGACAGGGGATAAAGAATTTTCATGGTAAAGAGAAGGGAACAATGGCTGTATAGGTATTGGAATGCTGACAAAATTGTGAGTGCGTGTGTGTGTGTGTGTGAGTCAGTGTATGGAGGGGGGAAAGGAGTTGGGGGGGGGGGGGGGGGAGTGGACAGGCGAGAGACAGGAGTTGGGAGGGGTTGGGGAGCAAGAATCATGAACATTGCTTTCAGTATGAGAGCATACTCATGTACCACTTTGTTATGGTGAAGAGCGCTGATATGTTTGGAAGCAATGTAATAATGCCCTAGGTTTCTCATTAAAATACGGGACAAATGCAACGACAGCCCAGCCTGTTGAACTGATCATCCAAACAATGACAATTATGATTTTGTGATAACCACCCATCATTTCAAATAAAACGCATGATGTACATGCATCTATGTAAAACAAGACATTACAGCATCATTATCTCTGCAATTTTCAGGCTGTGTTTTTCGTGTGTGTGTGTGTGTGTGTGTGATGTGTGTGATGTGTGTGTGTGTGTGTGTGTGTGTGTGTGTGTGAGTAGTGAGTCTTGAAGCAATATTTTCTTTACAAATGGGCATAAATATTCTTGCATTACTTAAGCACTAATTCATCATGATATGTACACATACACATTGATACACAATACACTTCAGTATTTTGTTTATTAGTTTTACCTCAAAGTGGAAAGCACAGATGGATAACACATTTAGAAGTACGATAAAAAAAAAAATGCAAATAAAGATCATACACAACAACAACAAAAAATTTACAATACAATGAAAAAAAAGAATGTACATTAGAAATCATTTTCTTAATCTAAAAAAACCTCAACAGAAGGGAAACAAAAGATTAAAACAAAATAAATTTTAAAAAAACAAACACCTCACACACATACCAAATGAACGGAAAAGTGGGAAAAATATGATAAAAAATATAGAGAAAACAAAGCAATATCACACACACACACAAACACACACACATGAAACACACAATTGGATAAGTTTATACCAAACATGAAATCTTTTTCACAGGCAAAACAAATCTGAGTTAGCAAAAAAAAAAAAACGCCTTTAGGATCAATCCATTAATTTGTATCCATTCAAATTTCAGCATATATGACAATTTTGGAATAAACAATTCTCAATTGTGCTAAAAAAAATTTTTTTTAATGCTGAACAATATATATAAGGCTGTGGCTCAAAAATGCTGTCGAACTTTACCCCAGGCTAATTGAAACTTATCATGTGCTCATAACGTCATCATCCTGTGTTTCAAAATACTATGAGTTAAAGACAAAATGTTAAAAAAAAAAAAAAGAGAAAAAGAACGAAGACAAGGCTTTAAGCAAAAGTGGCAGAAATAACCGAAATGAGGCAGAACATTGTGTCGAAATTCACGTTTTTCCCACCACCTTGTCAGTACTGCCTTGACGTCAACAGAGGAGACTGACATGGTTTTTCCACAGTGTTACTTGATGGACTTTCACTTTCAGGGGTTGATGTCATATTCTAGAAAATCCATGTTGTACAAAATTTGCTCGCATCAGAGAGCTTGCGCTGTTTTCACTACAGTAGGATCTGGAAAATTTCAGTGATGAGCATTCCTTCACCACTGGAAAGTCAAATTAACGATGATCGCCTCTGTGTGTTCAAATCAAATCAACGCTTGTTGTCAGCAAATTCACCGTGTGATCACAAGTGAAATTTCAAGTTGCAGACCATGATCTATACAGCTCAAATCATGGTTGAAATTTAAAAATAGAATTAACAGTGACAAGCACTGACAACATGCATGCATACACAAACATGCATATGTATATACTTGTAGAACCAATCAGTAGAGGGGGGAAAACAAGTAAGGCTAACAATTCCTCCGTCATATATGTTTTTCATGAAAGTTGCGTTATAGATAAAATATGACAATCTTTTACATGTGAAACCACCCAGAGATTTTATGTTGAGTACACTGGATTTAACTTCGGGGTATGAAGATCCTTATAAGAAACCCTAACACAAACATGAAGTTTTCAAATGAATTTCATTCTTCAGTTAATGATGGTAAGTTTACAGCTGCCAATAACAAACACACGAACAAAAGAAAAACTGTACCTTTGTGCACAATTTCTGAGTCTAAAATGCAAAACATTCATACATTATTTTTCATTTGCAGCCACAAATTCGACACTTTTTCTGAGCCACAGATTTATATTATATATATATATATATATATATATATATATATATATATATATATATATATAAAATATATATATATATACAGATTTATTTTTTAATTGGATGTCTTTAAAATAGAAACACACAATATCCACCAAATCTAAAAGATATCAAAAACTCCAGACAAATGTTCACTCTGTGAAAGAGCTTCTCCAAGACTGTTTTTCACTGACAAAAAAACACAGTATATGAAAGAAAAAAAAATCACAACTTACTGAAGATCACAATCATATTAAAGTCAATACATTCCACACGATTCCTCTCTGCACACCAATAAAGACAAACACAAAACTACATGCCTGAAGTTTGCCGTGGGAATTTTTCTCCTCAAAGATTGCAGTATGTTCTAAAAACTTGACTTCAAAATGTTCTTTGCTCTCAACTGTTTCAAAACCCTGTGGGGCTTCCCAACAGAAGATGATCTGCACATGAGCATAGTTAAAATTAACTGCAAGAGCCTGACACTCTAGTAACTTTAGGTAACCAGCCACATTCTGGTTGAACTTTTCTGACAGAAAGACCAGTCTGTTACACAAAAACTGAAAACAAAGCACGCAACAACAATAACAAAAACAACAACACCCCTGTCTTTTACATTATTAATTATGAATACACTACGCACCACTGTCTTGCATCTCTAGCAGACAGCTGCTTCCCTTTCCTCCATTCCATGGTCAACTTCAAGAATCCTATGACGACCATAGCAATTCTACAGAGAAAGCATGAATGGACAATGTGTTTGATGTGGTAAGTCTGCTTAGCCATACAGGGAGTATGATATGAGCTCCCCATTAAATTTTTGGTGCAATACTGTACCCTCTCAAACTCTTCCAGAGTTTAAAGGAGGGCCATTATGAAGGGTGAGACCCAGCAAACCAACTATGGTTTGCCAGGTGAGAAGCAGGGGTGGATATGGCAGAGTCAGCCCTGAATACCTACCCTTTGAACATAAGCTCTGGTCATGCTTGAGTCGCTGAGTTTGAGGTTGATACAGATTTTCTACACCAGACAGCTGCTTTCAAAAACTTTTTGGAGGGGCACAGAGTGCTGGAATGACACCACGGATGGAAAGTCCTGTTTGTATGAGATTTAGGGCTCAGAGAGCTGAAGCCTCCCCAAACTTGAAAATGCCCCAAACATCACACTGGACAGCCATCTAGAGACAGAACCCGCAGAAACATCATTGCTCTCATTGAGTGAGTCAAGGTTTCCACTGCTCCCAGTAGCACCACACGCACCTGCATGCACTTAACTTCCTCCCCCCCTCCTCTCCAAGTGAAAATCTCAGAGTGAACTGTAATGTACAGGGAAGATGAGGAAGTGCCCTTTTCTGGCAATAAGGAAGCACATGTTGTCCATTCTTGGCCTTGAATTGACGGCAGTGTCGAAAGAGAGATGAAGCAGTCCTTAGGAGCACCAGTAAGTCTGTCAATGAATTTCATTCCTGTGTCTACTGATGGCGAAAGTGAGGAGGAAGGTGGCCTTATAAGGGACCAAGTTTAAGGGAACAGAACAGAGGAATTCACACAATTCTCTATGTAGTCTCAAACCAGGAACAGGCCCTGAAGGGCTCCCCACACCTGGGATACAAGTTGCAAGCCTTCTTCAGTGCCCCCCCCCCCCCCCCCCCAGCACTCTTTGAGCAGGAGATTGTCTAGGAAGCAGACTGCCCTATTTTCCAAGAGAGGTGTAGATGGCAGAACAGTACTATCGACTAGAACGAGCAGACAGTTTCAATGAAGTGGACTTACAGGCAAAGAAGTTGCCCAGCGATAAGTTGATGGGAGGAACTGAGTGCTCTAGGCAGCACAATTCCCACCAGGGCCAATGACACACCTCGCTCGCACAACTGTGCTCCCCTTCTTCAGGAAGCTGAAGAAGGGGTGCTCAGGGACTGGAGACCTTCCAAAGCACCTTCTTGATTGATGACACCTTTGACAGGTCAAAAGTGACCGGCACTGGTCTGTTTATGGTGCGGGGTGTGGGCAGCTCTAGAGAATGGGATTTAGAAGTGAGGTCTGTGAACCAAGACTGGCCTGGACACTGGACAATATCAGAAATAGATTAGGTCAATGCAGACAGGGTCTCATCTTTCTTATGACCTTGTGAAGGATCAGAATATAGAGAAGAGTGTCTTGTTCGGCATTTGGGCCAACGAGCACGGAATGCAAACACAAAGTGTGCGGTAAAATGGGAATGCTGAAGTGCTCCATGGCATTCTCAATTACTGCCTTACCATAGAAAATCAGCCAGAGTAGGGAAACTAGTCACTGTGTGTATAGAGTTTTACACCATAAGCATAACTAGATTAACAATATGACTTTTGCCAAGTGTAGTTTTAACAGCACGGAGTATTTCAGCTGTGAAATGGGGCTAAAAAATACCCTAGATCCTCATGGGTGCATATCTAAGAGTACTTACTATCTGTGTCTTTTTAGTAAAGAAAAAAAGTCAGGACGAGAGATGTTGAAGATATATTGTGGTTTACATGACACGCACAGCTGTACAACTTTCAAGGGTCAACCTCGAAGTCTTAAACATAAACATCTAATGGAAGACCACAGCATCACACTGCATAAGCCAATACAGTGAAACCTGTCATTGACAAACATCACCACTCCTCAAGCCAATACAGTGAAACCTGTCAATGACAAACATCACCACTCCACACAAGCCAATACAGTGAAACCTGTCATTGACAAACATCACCACTCCTCAAGCCAATACAGTGAAACCTGTCAATGACAAACATCACCACTCCACACAAGCCAATACAGTGAAACCTGTCACTGACAAACATCACCACTCCTCAAGCCAATACAGTGAAACCTGTCATTGACAAACATCACACTGCACAAACCAATACAGTGAAATCTGTCAATGACAAACATCACCACTCCACAAGCCAATACAGTGAAACCTGTCAATGACAAACATCACCACTCCACAAGCCAATACAGTGAAACCTGTCAATGACAAACATCACACTGCACAAGCCAATACAGTGAAACCTGTGAAACCATCTAAAAAAATATGTCCAAAATTCCAGGGAGTCTTGATTAAAGAATAGATACAAATAAAGCAGGAAAAAAAGATCTTTAACCCTTTCGTTGTCCACAAAAACAAATGTTCACATTGTTGTGTTGGACTGTACAAATATCAAAATTGGGAGATGGAAGCAATTTATTAAATAGCAGAGAGCACTTTTTATAGGTTTATGTCCCTTTCCAATTCTTCCTGTTGGCTTCTCCGATTAATCCATCATTATTCGCTTTCTGTATTTACAAACATATTCATAACAAGACTTTAACATCCAATGTTCACAAGCATGAAAAAAGAAGCAAACATGGTGGACACTTTCATGGGGGAATTCGGATATGTGGGCTGAGCGAAACTGCAACTGTACCATAACACCGTATCCTTGCCATTCCTGCAGGACTATTTAGACACAACCTTTTGCTCTTTGTGGACTGTTTTGGAGCAATCTTTTTTTTCTGGAAAATTGTTTTTAGTTTTAGCTCATTCTAAACAAAACAAAACAAAACAAATTGAAAAAAAAGAAAAATTTTTTAGTGGATTTTCAACCACATACCAAAGAATTTCATGAATAGTTCTGCTGGCAGGGAAAGGTTTTAAGCAAGGCAGATTTTCACTTGGAACAAACATTCTTTAAGGAGAGGTTTCACTGTATCTAGCATGTACATTATTGAGAGGTTTCACTGTACATATTCCTCAGATTCAGTCCTCACTGTTGAAGTACACACTGCTGTTGTCTAAGCTACTTCCCAACACATGAAAAACAATCTCACATGTACAGACACACAGTTTCTCTCTCTCTCTCAGTTTCTCTCTCTCTCTCTCTCTCTCTCTTCCAATGACATTCTCTCACACACACAAAAGCACAATACTCCATTCTTCCACAAACTTTTCCCCCAACCACCAGTCTCCATCTTCCTTCACCACATGGATGCTCTGGGTCGGACAATCATTGACGGCTGCGGCAGGGCGCCTGCGGAGGCCGACGTGCACAACTGCCTGATGCCCTGCTGGGCGGCCTGCATGGGAGAGTGACCTCCCATGGCCCCCTCCTTCCCCTCCTGGCTGGGACCTCCCTCCTCCCCCTCCCTCAGCAAGATGGTGTCCTCAGCGTCAAACAGCCCATATTCTAGGTCGCAGTTGAACTGCTCCTGAAAGGCGGACAGGAATGGGGCAACGGCTTTCTTGATGGGCGTGTCTCTCCCCAGCATCTGTGAGAGGCTGGTCACATCCTTGCCCTGGACGCCGCAAGGGACGATGTGGCGGAACCAGCTCAGGTCCGTGTTGCAGTTGAGGGCAATGCCGTGGGTGGTGACGTAACGACTGGTGTGTATGCCTGCCACACACACACACACACACACACACACACAACCACGAACACACACACATTTAGAAAAAAACAAAACAAAAGCAAAACTGTAGGGCTACCAATGATAGTTCTGTATAATTCCTGTTAATTGTTGGCAACAAACTTTCGTTTCAGCTTGGTGACAAATCTGAATCCTATAAATTGGTAAGAGTAAAGCTGCAAAAATCAAGTGATCTGCCCTTCCATACGTCTTCAGCCTTCCCGCCACTCCCACACCTCTTTCCTTTACAATCTGCATTTATTTCACACTACAGCACACCAGCTTACACACACACACACACACACACTGTGTTATGCCACACCATATGAGAAAACCTGTTCCACACAGAATCTTAACTAAGCTGTTTCCTCTTCCTGTTGTCTTTTTGCTGCCTCTCCCTGACCCTTCCCTTTGTCCCACTAATGTCAAGAGACAGGGTCTCTGATCCTACAACAAGCTTCTGTTCAACTCCTTTTCACATCCCTTCACAGTGTAAGGTATGCAAAAAAAAAGAAAAGATGTTTTTATTGGTATGAGGATATGTATTCTGACTAGAGGAACATTTTCCCCCTTTTCACTGAAATCTACAGAAAGAACTGTGCCACATTTATCCTGAAGCTCAAGGCACTGTTTTTGCGTGGCTGTGACAACAAGGCAGACACTATTCTGACAACAGCTCCCTATTTCATTTCTTGTTTGCTTGTTTTATTTTTGCTGTGTTTTTTCCCTGCACTATCAGTGTCCCTCTCACGCCACCCATAGCAACTCCTCTACACACTCATACACACACACACTCACACACACACCCACACACACACCATACACACACAAATACACACACGCACACATACACACACACAGAGCCACAGATACATTCTCTGTGACAGTCCCAAAGCCAGCCAGCAATCCACAGAGACCTGTCAATATCAGGTTGCCATGAGCCCTCCCATTAGAGGAAACACAGCACTGTTGGTGGTGGGTCACTTAGACAGAATTCACTGGAGCCTATCCTAATTCAGCAAACACAGGACACCAGCTACTAAGTCTCTCTCGGAATGAATGAATGTCAGTTCCAGACCTAGTCAGAGTGACTAACTAGCATCTCCCTCCAAGCCATCTTTGGCACCAGATTACATACTGGTCTTGCGAGTTAGACATGACCCCATCCACGGCCGAATCTAAAACTGAGCAGATTCTCTCCACCCCCCCCCCCCCCCCCCCCCCCGCCCGACTCCCATCCCCCTTATATCTGATCGATTTTGGTGGTGGTCTTAGTGCTTTCTGATCTGAACTGAAGTCAAGTCAATTCGTTCATTTCACGTTGTTTACAGGCCAGCTCACCACATGGGGTAATAACAGGGCCGTCATCTCATCAAAGTAAAATTCCTGACACATTTGTGTTCAAATAGAAAAGCCGTGTCAGGTGAGGCAGGCACTTTGTACACATAAGATGAAAATGGCAGCAGCGAAATGAAGAGACAGTGCCTGGTAAAATTGTGTTAAAAAAAAAAAGGAAAACAAAATGTAGCTTTCAT
>CM031613.1:54968807-54973807 GCA_018398815.1 Conus ventricosus | reverse complement strand
CCTCTCTTCATCCAGGCTTGTGCTCAGTTTATTTATTTTCTTCAATACTGGTTACGTTGTGGGGACTATCACCGGATAGACATGCTGGTGCCCTTAGATGAGATGGGGGTCGGAACCTTCAATCGTGCTGGCTCTAAGACTAAGCCATCTGTTGTCATCAGGAGCGTGTTTAATTTCTGCTGCCTTGCTCAATGCGCAGTCAGAACAGGCAACACTGAACACCACCAAAGTGGCTCTGCAGCATCTTGTCGTGTGAGGCGATTCATGATGGACCCAGTACTGACAGCTCCCTGAGGGCTGGTGGTGTTGGAGACTGCCACGAAACGATGCTGGGTTGTGGCGGTATAATGACGGGAGAGCTCGAACGAGCGGCATGAATGGACTAAGATGACATAAAACAAGGGACAACTGGAAAAAAACAAACAAAAAAGCAACACACACACACACAAAAAGGGAAACACGCTCATGGTTTGTGTGCGACCAAGTCATTTGTACTGTGTGACCTTGAGGACAGAAGCACTTTAAAATGACCCTAGACTGAGAGCTATGTGGTCACCGTCCTCCCTTCTGTATGGGTTTGTCTCAAACAGCTGTTAGTGGTGTGCATCTGATTTCCATGGTGTGTGAAGGTAATCAGAGTTACCATGGGTGTTGCTTGTATTGCACAAACAAAATTCAAAGGAACTGATGGCTGCTGCTTCTTGTTGTTGCCGCTGTTTATCCCCCCCCCCCCCCCCCCCCCTTATAAATCAAGTGTCAGAATGAAAATTAGATGCAAAACAACATGGCAGACTCTTGACATGATGATGTATACTGAAAATAGGCCGTTCTGGTAACTGTTTCGATAAATTATTTCGTTTAAAAAAAAAGAAAAAGAAACAGCTGTAAATGTATCTTCCTTCACTTACTCTGAACAAAATATCAGCCGCATCACAATGTCAATGAGTACAGGCTTAGCAAATATCTGTAAAAGTTGGCTTGGTTTCCAAATGTTCTTCCAGTCTTACACAAGCAAATCAACATGCCTGAGAATGCTGTTTTACACATATTCACAATGAAAGTAGATCACAAGATTAGGAAAGATTTTCCCCAAAGTTGGAGAATGGCTGCCTTAATGACGGGATAAGAAACGGTCATACACACAAAACTCCACTCCCTTTGTTGGATAGATGGGATTAATCCTTGTCTGTCTATACAGGGAGTGTCTGCAGGAGTATCAGCCTGCGAATGCAGAAAGAAAGGAAAGATTTATTCAAATTTACTAGCTCAGCATCACTTCTCTGTCTAGTTGTTGAAAACTGATGAAAGAGATACTTGTGTGCACTTTTAGAATACGGCCAGCAGACCCCTTCTTTTTAGCATAGAAATTTGTTCTTGACGACCTTGGCAATACGCACTGACACATTTCTGAGCTTGACACTAGAAAGTTCTAGGTTTCACTCTCTGTCTTAATGTCACTTTGGTAATGTTGTGACAGCAATGGCTGCTAATGACCGGATCACTCAAGGTTAGTGTATTAAATTAGCTCGCTATTTTGGGTCGCATTGTTATATATAGTTGCTATAAAAAAAGAATGTAAGGACAAAAATATCTGTTACCTTTGTTTTAGACAGGGAGGTTTGTGAGTTTCTAATGTCCTCATAAACTTTGTTTTTTCCCCCATCTGCTGGTTGGACTCGCTGACCCCAACTGTATTTAGCCATTTATTTTTACTCATGACTTTAAGAAGTCAAAACATTGTTTTAGAATGCACATGTTTTTTTTGTTAAAGAAAGTGACTATTTCTACGCGAGAGGAAATTTGAGAGTAAATCTACACAATCTGATTGCTTTGTTTGCAACATGTTAGTTGAATTTAATATTGATATTTCTTCGTCACTACGCTGCCTATCTGTCCATTTCCACACTGTGCTGCCCTAGTTTCCATAAGGAAATAACAAAGTTGGTTTCTGCTGTGTAACAATCCAGATCCAGATCATCTGACTGGTAGACAGAGGCCTTAAAATCAATCATTTCTAAATACTGACCATACCAACAAGTTTTACAATTGGATTTAATTTTCATTTTTCAAAATGGAAAGTAGGAAAACAGCTGTACTGTTTTTTTCGTTATATTGCAATGAGTCAAACAGACTGACTGGGTTGAATCCTCTGGTCCTGCAAGGTAATTGCAGTGGTAAATGTATACATGTATTTCTCTGAACCACTGAATATCCCGTCATTTAAAAGAAGGTGAAATCCCCTGGTGCCCAGCCTAACTCTTCTGTCCATCTTAGTTCACAGTGGTTCATTTTGTGGTATCAGTGCAGACATGTGTCCCTTCTACCCTCCAGCTATTGTCATCCATGTCTGCAACAGATGTCACCTTTAGGGGAACGGAGACATTAAAACCTGAACACAACAAAGTCACTCTGCAGTTGCCTCATTCCAAAGCTGAAGTGGTCAGCAATATCACTGATCCTACTTGACCACTCTTTCCACTTAAACCAGGACTGTATGGGTTGACAATATCTAGCCAGCTGGGACAGTCTCCTTTTCTTTTTCTTTCCTTATCAAGATCTACCAAATCTATCATCATCGTACATAGATTTGTCATGGATGAATTCAACGGCATAAAAGGCAAAAACATTTGTAAATACGTATATTCCTGCATTGTTTTTATTAGTCAGAGATCTGCACATACCCTCTGAATATTCCATGCACAACACCTGGCCTATCCACCCTTCGTACACCCAAATTCAACAATGGCAGCGATTCCCCTGTCCCTTCCCACACCCACACTCATCTATGGCAGCACTTTTACTGTCCCTTCTTATACCGACACTCACGGCAGCAACTTTACTATCCTTCACTGTTCATTCCCCAACGCACCCTCATTTATGGCAGCAATTTTACTGTCCCTTTCCGCCGCAAACACATTAGACTGAGGATGCAATTTTACTGTCCATTTCTACACCACACTCACCAATGACAGCAATTTTACTGTCCATTTCTACACAACACTCACCTATGACAACAATTTTACTGTCCATTTCTACACCACACTCACCTATGGCAGCAATTTTACTATCCCTTTCCGCCGCACGCACATTAGACTGAGGATGCAATTTTACTGTCCATTTCTACACCACACTCATAATGACAGCAATTTTGCTGTCCATTTCTACACCACTCACCTATGGCAGCAATTTTACTATCCCTTACCGCCGCACGCACATTAGACTGAGGATGCAATTTTACTGTCCATTTCTACACCACACTCATAATGACAGCAATTTTGCTGTCCATTTCTACACCACACTCACCTATGGCAGCAATTTTACTATCCCTTTCCGCCGCACACACATTACACTGAGGATGTAATTTTACTGTCCATTTCTACACCACACTCATAATGACAGCAGTTTTGCTGTCCATTTCTACACCACACTCACCTATGACAGCAATTTTGCTGTCCATTTCTACACCACACTCACCTATGGCAGCAATTTTACTATCCCTTTCCGCCGCACACACATTACACTGAGGATGCAATTTTACTGTCCATTTCTACACCACACTCACCAATGACAGCAATTTTACTGTCCATTTCTACACCACACTCACCAATGACAGCAATTTTACTGTCCATTTCTACACCACACTCACCAATGACAGCAATTTTACTGTCCATTTCTACACCACACTCGCCTATGACAGCAATTTTACTGTCCATTTCTACACCACACTCACCAATGACAGCAATTTTACTGTCCATTTCTACACCACACTCACCAATGACAGCAATTTTACTGTCCATTTCTACACCACACTCACCAATGACAGCAATTTTACTGTTCATTTCTACACCACACTCACCAATGACAGCAATTTTACTGTCCATTTCTACACCACACTCACCAATGACAGCAATTTTACTGTCCATTTCTACACCACACTCACCAATGACAGCAATTTTACTGTCCATTTCTACACCACACTCACCAATGATAGCAAATTAACTGTCCATTTCTACACCACACTCACCTATGACAGCAATTTTACTGTCCATTTCTACACCACACTCACCTATGACAGCAATTTTACTGTCCATTTCTACACCACACTCACCAATGACAGCAACGTTACTGTCCATTTCTACACCACACTCACCAATGACAGCAATTTTACTGTCCATTTCTACACCACACTCACCTATGACAGCAATTTTACTGTCCGTTTCTACACCACACTCACCTATGACAGCAATTTTACTGTCCATTTCTACACCACACTCACCAATGACAGCAATTTTACTGTCCGTTTCTACACCACACTCACCTATGACAGCAATTTTACTGTCCATTTCTACACCACACTCACCTATGACAGCAATTTTACTGTCCATTTCTACACCACACTCACCTATGACAGCAATTTTACTGTCCGTTTCTACACCACACTCACCTATGACAGCAATTTTACTGTCCATTTCTACACCACACTCACCTATGACAGCAATTTTACTGTCCATTTATACACCACACTCACCTATGACAGCAATTTTACTGTCCATTTCTACACCACACTCACCAATGACAGCAATTTTACAGTCCCTTCACATATCCACACTTAACCTATATGGAAGTGATTTACCATCTCTTCTTACACCACCAATCATATATGGCAGCAAGTTCACAGTCCCTTCCTACACCCACACTTACTTAAATGACACTAGTTTTATGGTGCCTTCTTACATGAATGGCTCCTTCTCACATCAATGCTTACCTATGGCACCAATTTTACTGTCCCTTCCCACATCCACACTTTACATATGGAAATAATTCACAATCTCTTCTTACACCACCACTTGTCTATGACAGCAAGTTTACTGTCCCTTCCTACACCCACACTTAATTAAATGAAACCAATTTTATGGTCCCTTCTTACATGAATG
This sequence comes from Conus ventricosus, assembly GCA_018398815.1. Lineage (NCBI taxonomy): Eukaryota > Metazoa > Mollusca > Gastropoda > Neogastropoda > Conidae > Conus > Conus ventricosus. The sequence goes on along the minus strand of CM031613.1, from coordinate 54,968,873 downwards.
GTTCCTTCTCACATCAACGCTTACCTATGGCAGCAGTCCTACACCTACACGTACCAACAAAAACAA
>CM031613.1:54901307-54958807 GCA_018398815.1 Conus ventricosus | reverse complement strand
TTTTGCTTTTGATTCTTTTAACTCCTCCTCCCATTCCTCTCTTACACCTTTCACCTATTCCCCTTTCACTCACATACCCTAGGGGGGCCGGATAGCTCAGTTGGTAGAGCGCCGGACTCGTGATCCTGGGGTTGCGGGTTCGAATTTCGGTATAGGGGGATTTTTCCCTCGGAGTTAACATTGGTTCTGACTCCATTCCCCATATAGTCCTTCGAATGAGACTATAAACCGAGGTTCCGTGTGTGAACGCACGCATAACATCTTGCACACACGTAAAATCCCATCACCAACTTTCGGAAGAGAAGGCCAGTTTGGCCGTTGGTATGGATGACACGTGACACATAGCATGCACCTTCCCGAAGATGGAGTATGGCTGCCTTAATGGCGGGATAAAAAAGGGTCATACACACAAAACTCCACTGCCTGGCTATACAGGGAGTGTCCGCAGGAGTATCAGCCTGCGTACGCAGAAAGAAAGAAAGAACTCACATACCCTTGTGAGTTGATTTTAACATGGTGACAGCCCTGATGTGGCCCTTTGCGGTCGGCTGGGCTATAAGCAACATTATCTTATCTTATTCACATATCCCCCCCCCCCCCCCCCCCCCCCCCCCCCAACTTCCACATCTAGCCTCCTTTACCGACACAGTCTCCTTCCCTTCCTCAACCTTTCTCACACGTTTCTCTTTCTGGATTCTCCTCCCTTGTTCCATCTCCAAGCCTTCTACAGGATCAGTAACCTCACTGACCTGATCGTAGTCCTTGGTTCGGAGACCCACTGTGTACACTGGGTAATGCTCCACCAGAAGGATTGTGTCACGCCCCACGGCGTTGGGTCGACCGGCTATCTCGTCAAGGTGAGGTCGTGCATAGCGCATCTGGACGTCAAAAGCTTCCAAGAAACCCATACGCCCCAAGTTGATGACTTGAACAACCCGGCTGGAGACTCTTGTTGCCATGGTGACAGACGATGATGCTGGTTGGCTGGAGACAACAAGAAGGGATTAATTGGTTAAGCATGAAACACGGACAGTGGTAGGCCTAGAAATTAAGTTCTGGGGTGTGTGTTGTGTGTGTGTGTGTGTGTGTGTGTGTGTGTGGGCGTGGGGGGGTGGTGGTGCGTGCCTGTGTGTGCAAGGGCATGCGTGTATGCATGCGTGCCGCTGCGTGTGTGTGTGTGTGTGTGTGTGTGTGTGTGTGTGTGTGTGTGTGTGTGTGTGTGAGTGTGTGAGTGTGTATGTGTTTGTGTCTCAGAGAGAAAGAGAGAGAGAGATGGACAGTAAGACAGACAGAGAGACACACACAGAAAAGAGACAGACAGATAGACAAAGACAGAGAGAGATTATATAGTTTAAGGTAAAGACAGGCAGACCCTTGGAGGCAAAGAAGTGCAATGGAAAGAGAGTGAACTGGGATGAAAATGGGTAGGAGTGGAAAATGCGTGCAAGCAGTGGTAAAAGGTGACATGCATCATGTATTACTGTTTGGAACTAAAAAAACAGATGGACAGACAGACAGACTGACTGACTCGTAATATAATTCACCGTTCCAAAAGTGAAGAAAGGAAATAAACCGTTGGCTCTTTTCAGCTGTTCCTCACCTTTACAATAGGAATATTAATATATACCTAATTAGTTAACGACCTTTTCTAAACCTTTGAATTATGCAACAAAGAGAAGTCATGGAAAAGCTATATCATCAGCATCATAAGGAAGGCTATCAATACTCATGATTTGTTATTCAAGAGTGCACATACACACACTTACCCTTCACACATATAATAATAAACATATCAGCTGCTACCACTCAACCCAACAACAAAGCAGTGATATTTTCAATAACAGAGGCATAAACATAATGAATACAGCTACCAACACCACAGGGGGAAATTATCGCTTTTATGTGAACACAGGAAATTAAATGGAAAGGAATTTTATTTTTGTTCAACAGCTTTTTTTTTTTTTTTTTTGCACATACAACAGAAAATACACTGAATGTAGATGAGGGCGTAGATGTGAAAGGGGGGGGGGGGGGGGGGGGTAGTGGAGTGCAAAGGAAGGGAAGATTAATAATCATTAAAAGAAAAACCAAAGAGAGAGAGAGAGAGACAGACATACCGAGAAAGACAGAGAGAAAAGAGAGAGAGAGAGAGAGAGAGAGAGAGAGAGAGAGAGAGAGAGAGAGAGAGAGTGAGTTTCCCTTTTTAGAGAAAAATCTAGAACTGTAATATAGTTATCCTATCGGTAATATAATTACCACCATCATTACCTTGACTCACACATGATCTCCCTTCTAACAGCCTTGTTTTCATTCAACGCCTACCTTGCACTGAAGAGATCAAAGCTAGGTGACGAACTAGTTCATTTTCATTGTCCTATTTATTTGTGTCTTGCCTGAAGAAGACCTAAGAGGTCACAGCCCTGATGTGGCCCTTTGCGGTCGGCTGGGCTATAAGCAACATTATCTTATCCTACCTAAGAGGTCTTGTGACTGTTTGTCTATGTTTCTCTTGGCAGTTCACTAACATTTATCTAGAACTGTAAACAAATTGTGCTCAGAATTTTTGGACCCAGCTTACTTTCGCATAAAAATGATAACTGAAGGCATGCTATCAAAATCAAATTTGCTTTTTTGAGAAATCCTTCATACTTCTCTCTGCATAATGTAGCAGAAATCCTAGGCAGATGTATATCAATTCTTCTTTATATGAAGCAAAGAAAGAAAAACAAACAAAACAAACAAAAATGTGTAAATGAAAAAAAAATATTGCTCGGACATTATCACATCGCAGGATCTGGAGAGGAGAGTTGTTACCTATTGGTGGGAGGGGGTGGGGGCGAGTGTGACAGTGTAGTGTTGGAAAATTATTATAACCCTTGGCATCTCTCATGGGGTTTGGGATTGGGCAATGCTGGTGAACAATATTAACACCACAGTCAAGACTGAATGAAGCAAGGTTGACCCTTTCAGAGAGATGTCCTTGGTTTTCTTCCCATTTCATTTGTGTGTGTGTGTGTGTGTGTGTGTGTGTGTGTGTGTGTGTGTGTGTGTGTGTGTGTGTGTGTGTGTGTGTGTGTGTGTGGTGAGTGAGTGAGTGAGAGAGAGAGAGAGAGCGAGTGCATGCATGCGTGTGTGTGTGTGTGTGTGTGTGTGTGTGTGTGGTGTGTGTGTGTGTGTGTGTGGTGTGTAAGTGTGTGTGTGTGTGCTATGAGGAGAAATGAAAGGGTCTCAATCTTCCACTCCACCCCCACCTGTTTCTACCCTCTTGTCATTCTCTTGCTTGATACCTCCTTTTTTTTCCTTCTATATTAAAACTGCAACTAAAATCCATAGTGTATAAAACATTCTCTTCCCCATCCCACCACATCCACCACCACCACCTCTCCTAAAAAAATCCACCCCCACACCGTCTCCTTTTCCTTCCTCTCTGTAATGCACACACAAAAGCATACAATGTCATATATCTACACATCTCCACATACAGATTCTAACACAACACACAGACACACACACACACACACACACACACACACTCAGCCTTCAAAACACGCCTACTTGGCCTTTCAAGTCCCAGACAAAAACAAACATACACAAAGGAAAGAAACAATTAACTTGTCATTTTATAACCATTGTTGCAGAGGCTAAAAATAGACTCTACCACACAAAAATAGAGGCTGGTGCCAAGACCTTAGACCACACCCACACCACAAAAAGATCTTCAGCTGAGAGAACCTATTGATTACCTGAGAACAACACAACACCTGCACTGCTGCTGTTTACTCTGGCGCTGTGCAAGCTTCAGGAGGTCATAATTACAATTTTCATCATGAAAACTGTCATTACCATCATGGTAAAAGTAATGACCGCTTGCGGTAGCCTTGAGTCGTCGGCCTTGGTCGAACCATCACAAACAGTTTTAATTGGCTGAAAACAAAACTGCTGTTCAGTCAGTGTATGGGCCGAAGGTCTTTTTATAGGAAACTGCCTCAGCCTGTGTGAGTCTTCCAGAGTTGTGAACAAAGATGGGAGTCAGGTTCACTGGATTCTGATTTGTGATTCTATAGATCGCTCAGCCTTGCTGTGAAAATGGTTAACCCTTTTAAGTCTTCTGTGTTTACAGTTCAAGCAGCCTCTCATGCCTGGCTAGTTTAGGCTGATCTCAAATGTAAGGGATAATTCACTTACACTCCACTATCTCAAGAACCAGTTGGCCAACAGGCATGGCAAAAAAAGAAAAAAGCCAGGGTTATTGCAAGTGATTTATATAAGACGATATTAATATAACTTCATGTAATATTTGATGATAATGTGCTTTAAGGTTTCAGATGCTTTGCTAAACAAAATTGTTGTTTTATTATTACTTGGACAGAGTGAGTACTTCACTGCAACTCCAAATATCTGCAAAACTATTTCATCAAGATGTGAGAAACTCCACACAGTTACAATAAGATTAACTATTTGGCAACACATTCAAATTCCAAATTGCATTATATATCTTTGGACTAGTGATGCTAAACTCAAACAGTACCATACTTTTTACAACTACATTAATGGATGTAAACGACAGACTCTACTTTAGTCCAAAGACTTAAAATTTTAACAGTTTACAAAGAAAACTTCTGTTTTTTAGCTCTGTCAAACTTGAAAACTACAACATGCATACTTTTGGAGAAATCCTAGTTTGAGAACATTGGGTCTCTCACCTGGATATTACTTGGGTGCAGGTTTGTGGCACTATTCGGCAGTGCCCCAGCATTCCTCAAGAACAGGATTGAATAAGTTAATCAATTGGTTTCCCTTGCCACTTCCTAGCATTATGCTTCCAAGTCCAAAATCAAAATGACAGGAACTAGACATAGCCTGCCATCACATCCAGGTTTTAAAACTTTGCCACTTCTTTACCGCGTGATTGGTTTCACTACACAAGTTTAAAAAAGACCAGGCCCCCGAGCCCCATTACCCTAGGGCAGTGAACTGTCCTTAGGTTCACCAAGTCTGGGGCACAGTACAATGGAAGGCAGAGCCCATCTCTTTCCTTCAGCTGCCTTTGACCTTCCTGAACTGAATCAGGTTTACTCATTTACTGCTGTCAATAAATGAAAGCAATTCTTCCAGAAGTGTGGTTATTTCCCATAGATATGTCTTCTTCTTCCTAAACACTGGTTCACTCAAAAACGAGTAGGTCACCAGCGCGCTGTTGTCTGAACTGTCTTCTTGTTCTCTTTTTTTTTTCACAGTTTGATAATTTGATGGTCAAATGTTTTGAAGCCGTCAATATGTTTAAAAAAAAAATGAAGGTATGAATAAGATCACCGCTAACCGTTCTTGCCTTTAATTCAAAGTGGGAAACTGAAGATACTCTGCCTATCTTTGCATAAAATATTTTACTTATTTCTTATGCTGTTATCCAGACCCTTCTTAAAACTTCCATTCATAAAAAAAATCTTTCTGTGGCCATCAAATTCGAAAAGCCTGAATCAGACGTCACAGGGAATGAGATGCGGACCAGCAGCACCAGGAGAGAAGAACAATCTAAAACACGCATTTTTCCAGCAGAGCTTGAAAGTATCATGAAGATGGTTGGTGTACCACTAAGGTGCTGTTTTTGGCACTGTTTGTGAGAACACTGAGTGTAAGACCTCCTACTCCAACAGCCGCCAAAATTTGCTGAAGACTCGAAAAATGTTCCAGGTATGGACTTAAAAATGCTGAAAATGGCCTAAAGAATTATGAGGCTTTTGTTCAAATGGCCTAACATTAAAAATCCTGGTGATATTCTGTGTCACAGTAAGAAAACTGTCATCATGATGTGCAAACAGTAGTTTTCATGTGAAAATTACATGCACTGGTTTTGATGCTGTCATGTTATTGACTAATCAATCAATAGCAAGAAAACCACTTTATGATGCTGGTAAGCCATCATCAGTCATACCAGTTAATAAAGCAAGTTTGAAAGAGATCCGACTTCTTTCTTACTCCCTTCCTCTGTAACTCCCCCCCCCCCCCCCCCCTACCTTATCCTCCCTAACTTTGCCCTTCTCCCCTCTCCACTTTTCCTGCTATCATTTTCTGTCCTTCCTCCTGTTCTCTGTTTACGAACTGTCCTCATAGTTCCATTTGTATTTTTCTACATTGCCATTCTGGGGTGGTCAGCCACCTAGGGGGGGTAGAGTTTAATGCACTTGTAATGTGTGTCTTCTCTGTGATGACTCTGAAGGTGATATTCTGAGGAACATTCACTCATCTGATTTGTGCTGTATATGAAATAAGCATGACTTTGAATATTTTGTACCTTCTTTGTGTGTTTACTTGCATTTTTCATAAATCTTAAGGATTACGGCGGCAGTCAGTTTCACTCCGCAAGTTTGAAAGTAAAATGACAGCAGGCAGGAGCTGAAATATGCTGGAAGGTGATCTTGCGAGACAGCTGAAGGCTTTTCTTTCATCATGTAAAATGTCACATGATAAATGAACATGGGCTGTCTGAATGAGAATTCAATCATTCTTCTGTGCTTTGACACGACTGTCACTTTTTTTCCTCGCAATTTTTGAACTGTCAACAAGTCCACCTGCATGTTAAAAACAAACAAAACAAAACAAACAAAAAACCACCTCTATGAAAGCTGACTTTTCATGACATTTTCAAGGTCATTACTGAGAGGTTGCACTGTATCTTCTATCAAAGACAACATGGAAAACGCTTCACCAAAAAAGACCTTGTCTTTAAGAAGAGCAAGTCTTGATTCCAAGCATTCTTCCAAGGAGGTTTCCCTATCTTGTCCTTGAAGTCATGATGTAGGCCGAGGCTGAACATACATTATCAACAAAAACAAAAAAAGTGCCCAAAATACGGGTCAGTATACCCATGAGGGCACTTCTCTGGAGGTTCTGTTCTCTTTCACCCAGTGGTCACACAATGGCATGTGAAGGGAGCACTTATGTCCCTTGATCCTTGACTTCCATAGTATGCAAACCACAATACCGGCTTCTAACCGTGGTGCAGGATTACTCATGGCTGGCTAGTTAGGAATTTGAGGACAGCACTTCTCTGGGTCCCGCTGTCACCTTCGGGCATGTTTTTTTTTTCTTTTCACATACATTGCTCTCTTGTTTAATTTTTTTTTTCTTTTTCTTTTTTTGTCTTTGCTTTTTCATTTTCAATACATTTTTCTGTGTGGGCATTATTTACTACCCTGCTCATTCTGGCTCACTTGACTTGCATGCTTGGTCCTCATTCTAGTTCGTTTCCCATGTAATGTTCTCCCCCCCCCCCCCCCCCCCCCCCACACACACACCTTGCCCCCACCCCCTCCAAAAAAAATGAACAAGGCATATTTAGATCATAAACAGCTTAAAAAAAACAAACTTTCGGCAACATAACACATCACAAACACTTAACAGAAAACACTAAGTTAAAAAAAAACAACAAAAAAACTGACCCTCCAAGACCCGTCCAAGCACAATGAAAAGCATTAAGAACTGAACAGAAGCAAATCAGGATTTCCCTACTGAATGAATGAATCCTTTTGGAAACAGAGAAATAAAAAATCTAAAACAAAATCCAATGTTCTCCAGGATTACAGCTCTTGCTCCACAATGAGGTACTGATAATGCATCATGAATTTTCATTCACCTGTGGCACCTGTACGCTTACCTTTACTGAAAGTAACAGAAGTAAGGCAGCCTGCCGCATCAAGTGGTAGACGCGCTTATATACACCCTTTGCGCATACCTCACACACACACTGTTGTGTTCTACCTGTACAATGGAAGAGTTTTTGTTTTTTGTTTGTTTGTATTGTGTTTTTTTTCTTTTTATCAGCATGTGACATATAATCTCCAATTTGAATACATATGACGTCAAACCTTGTGCGTCAATCTTTAAAGTGACGTGTGTGTGTGTGTGTGTGTGTGTGTGTGTGTGTGTGTGTGTGTGTGTGTGCATGTGTAAATCTGTGTCAATGAATACTTGTAGGTAAAAGGAGGAGGAACAGCAGTTTCCATGCTCATCTAAAAACCATTCAGTTCTTCACTAATATAACTGTTACTTGATAATGTGGCTCTCGATCTTTTTCTTTCTTCTTTTTTTTTTTCCTTTTCATTTTGTCTTCACTGTGAACTAAAAAAAATTAAGAGCTAGCACATGCATGACTGAATAAGAAAGAGAGACAGGGAGAGAGGAGAGAGAGAGCGTAAAAGAGAGGGAGGAAGAGAGCCAGAGAGTCTGTGCATACATGTGTCTGCATTCAATGTTTGCACAGCTTGTGTTTGACGAGCAAGGGTGAAAGTACATGTATGAAAGAGAGCTAGCTCAGGTAGACAGACACATAGGGACAGAGAGAGAGAGAGAGAGAGAGAGAGAGAGAGAGAGAGAGAGAGAGAGAGAGAGAGAGAGAGAGAGAGACAGAGCGAGAGAGATAGAGAGGGAGAAAGAGAGATTGAGAGAGAGAGAGAGAGAGAGAGAGAGAGAGAGAGAGAGAGAGAGAGAGAGAGAGAATCAAAGTGCTTGTGTGTGTGTAAGTGTGAATATGTGTGAGTGTGAGTGTTGTGTGTGTGTGTGTGTGTGTGTGTGTGTGTGTATGTATGAATTGTGACATGTCTATAAATTCTCCTCCACTTTTTTCTCTCTCTGCATATATAATTTTTGTTGTTGTTGTTGCAGTTTTTGGCATGAATCTTTAGTTGACACATCATCTACAAATGACAACCAGACATAGCTCTTCGTCCTGCTGTGGAAGACAAAAACAAAAACAAAACACACACTGATACAAAAACCCACCAAGTTCCACTAGACAACTGGACTAAAGAAAAGCAAAACAGAACAAAACACAACAAAATAAAGACACACAGAACAATGTGCTGTTGACATGAGGGCCCTGGTGTCACCCAGCAAGACATCTGCTGGCTTTGTGTTATTTAATAAACAGACAATCACTACCAGTACATTCACCTCTCCTCCACCCTCTGTCCTGGTGGCAAGACACATGCCAGTCAATATGTGGCCTAGGCACATATGTGTGTGTGTGTGTGTGTGTGTGTGTGTGTGTGTGTGTGTGTGTGTGTGTGTGTGTGTGTGAATGTGTCTGTGTAAGAAGGGGGGAAATGGTGTGGGAGGAAGCATCGAAAGGTTACAGAGGAGGGGGGAAGGAGGGGATGAAGACAACACAAGGCAAAATGACAAACAGACACAACCTTGAACCAGGCACAGTCCAGTTGCAGAAGTACACAGACATCAAATATATGTATGTATGTATTTGTGTTCTCATAGCAGTATGACTTACTCACTTCTAACTGAGAGTGTTATGAAGTTATAGACTTTTAAATGCATCAACTGACATTCCTTTGTTTAATATCAAATGCTGAAAGAAAATTTGCTCTCTGCCATTGTAAAGGAGTATGTATAGACAGTATCTACTGGTTCACTCAAATATAATCAGCAATAGCATTTAATCGAAGAATTTTAGTCTTGTGTTCTGAGCCTTTGTTTACATTATGAACATTCTGTAAATTTTTGTTGTTGTTGTTGTAAATAAATATGGAGCAAAAAGAAATCACTGAAAAAATTACAGTGAATCTTGATACTGGCCTATGATTCAGATAGAAATCCCTCTAGCTTTGAACAGAACATTGAAATTACAAACTTAAAAGCAATTCTTCCATGTCACAAGAATACATGCCTTTTCCATGCTTTATGCTTGCTGTATTAAAACTGGCCGCTTAATTTTCCTAACTGCCTCTGCCGTAACTGCGACAGAACAAATCTGACCGTGGCTGTTTATAGGGTAGCAGGTATGATCAGCTAGGGAGTAATGCCACCAAGGAGGCTAAGAAGATGAGGCAAAACAAACAAACAAATAAATAAAGGCTGCTGTCTACCACCAAGGTCATCCAAAGAATATCTAGTACCTAGCGAAGCCTAACTCCAGTCTAGAGAAATTATGATAATAATTACTATCATTCTTATCATTATATATCATCATATTGTTATAGTTATTATTATCAATATCACAAAACTACTATTACTATTACAATCATTAGTACACGCTGAACCTAAAATTATCACACTGGATAATACTGATGACATAAAATATTAATCATTATGCTTGATATTCATCAACTGCCTGGTCAAACTATAAACTAATATATGAAGGCACTAACATGAACACAACACAAATAGCAAAATCAATTTAAAAAAAAATAAAAAAAGAAAAGTTATTTCAACACTTTATAAGTGAACATAACAAAATTATATCGGCGTCTGCAGTACAGTCGCCACAAATATCTGAACAAACAACGCATCCATTTTAACATGGATGGGACGCACGGAGGTCACAACCGCAGACGTAGCAATGACCTATTTGCTAGTATGTTGTCACATTCGCCCTAAGGCCTACTTCCTCTGCCAGACAACATATATGGCTTTGGTCCGTCATCGTTCAAAGCGTGCAAACGGGATGCTATAAACGTAACAGCACGGCTCCACCAAAGTCTTATAGTGCAATGTTACGCGTGTTCGGTGTTCCAATTCAGTTATCAAGTTCAAATACGTACCTTCAGACGTCAAGTGCGTTGTTTTGTTTCTTCTTATGCGATCTCTGTTATGTGATCTCACTACAACAAACTCGTTCCACAGAAAAAAACAATTTATAACAGATGTCTATGCATATGAGCTCAGATGCCGACTTTCGCAAAACAGCCTACGTGCCGGTTCTAACGTTTCGTCTTGGGGACCAATGGATGCAAGCTTTCACATCGATCGCGATTTTTCTTTCTTTTTTTTTTCATTTGATGATGGTCAGCTTACCACATAAAGCGCAGCAGACAGAAAACGGTCCACAGAAAACTGATAAGCAAAATACACATAAAGTTGCATTACCAAAATTCAGTCGGCAAACCACTGGTTCAACGCATGCAACTATTGGAGCTGCTTACAGTCTCGTCAAACAAACACGAACCTCTAGGCCTATCATAAACAAAGCTGACAGCGTGCGTTGAGGAGCAGACGACTCTTTGTGTAATGTACTACAGTCATTTTGATTGGAAACTATTTTAAACCGGAAGTTATTTTGAACCAATCAACAGCTTTGTGTTATGACTCTACCGCTAAATTTGAAGACATCACAATGGCGGCTCGTCAGGTGCCCGAGCACGAATGTGCAACAGAAAACGGTAAATTGTATTTGTAATCAGTGCAGTAGGTATTAAGGATACACGTCAAGAGAAGCAAAAACACAATTTCATATTTTACGCAGCAGTATTCATCAACAACACGCTTTTAATCTTTACAATTAGCCGTAATTAACGGAATTCGGACGTTCAGATTTCATAAATTTTAGAAAGTTTTGAAAGCGCGTATCAGTCTAAAGGCCCAATATATTGCATGCAGATTTTAAGCAGACCAGAAATAGCGTGGAATTAATGATAAAGCCACATTTCTAGACTTAAAAACCAGAAAGTCTTAAACAAAAACCTTTTGACACAAAAGCAATAGTCCTCCAAAGGGAAGAAAACAGTAATGAGTATAGAAAAATCACAATACCACTCATCTAATTTTCGGCCAATCACAATACCACTCATCTAATTTTTGTTTTGCTCTTGTCAGCTTTTATTATTGTATGAAATAACAGCAGAATCAGTGAAAAAGATAGGGCCTACTTATTGAGTTAAACAAGAACAGGGCATCCGGTCCAGACGGCATCCCACCCAGTATCCCAGCACAAGCAACAGAGGAATTGGCCCAACTGGTAACCATGCTGTTCAGAAAGTCGCTTGATACAGGTCAGCTCGCGAAGGAATGGAAAATGGCGTTTGTGTCCCCAATATTTAAGAAGGGAAGCAAGGCTGCAGCGAACAATTACCGCTCTGTGAGTTTGACTTGTGTCGTGTGCAAGGTTATGGAGAAAATGGTGAGAGGGCAAATTTTGGACCACCTGATTAGCAACGAGCTGATATCAGAACATCAACACAGATTTGTGCCGGGACACTCCTGTACCACGCAACTGCTTGAAGCCCTAGGTTCATGGACGAGTACACTGGAAGAGGGAGGCTCAATGGATGTGGTTTATATGGACTATCAGAAGGCCTTTGACTCTGTCCCACATAGGAGGCTTGTACAGAAACTCTGCTAGTGGAGTTAAAGGTAAAGTACTAGACTTGGTAACAGGTTTTCTCAGTAACAGGATACAAAAAGTCGTCATCAACGGAGCCAGTTCATCAGAAAGAAGTGTGACAAATGGTATTCCGCAAGGATCTGAGCTTGGGCTGCTGCTGTTTGTGATCTACCTAAATGATTTGCCTAAACGGTTGGAAACTACTGCTAGGATGTTTGCAGATGATACGAAACTTTGTGAGAAGTGATACTGAGAACGGTCGGACAAATCTCCAAGATGACTTGAACAGCTAACAAGAATGGTCTGACAAATGGTTATTGCATTTTCACCCAGGCAAATGTTGTGTTTTGAAGCTTGGTCGGAGTAATGAAAATGCGTGTTTCATGGGGAAAGAGTCAGATGGCAACAAAACAAGAGTGAGACTAAAGGAAACTGAAAAAGAAAAAGATTTAGGCGTCTTAGTGGATAATAAACTCTCGTTTAAAGAGTTGGTTGCTCAGACTACATCAAAGGCCAACAGAATAGTTGGACTTACACGCCAATCTTTTGATCATCTGTCCGAAAGAACTTTTGTTCAAGAGCATGGTCAGGCCACTGTTGGAATATGGTCACAGTGTCTGTCAACCGCATTCCAAAGGTTTATGTAGTGACATTGAGGATGTGCAACATCGTGCAACGAAAACACTGAGCCATCTCAAAGACAAACCGTACCCAGAGAGATTGAAAATTCTGAAGCTTCTGTGTCTTGAGCACCGCCATCTTCGGGCGATATGATCGAAACTTATAGGTACCTCGATGGAATGTACAACACCCAGAAACCTATGTTTGAGAAGGACATGAAAAGCCAGTTACGAGGAAATTCAATGAAGCTGAAGAAGAGTAGAAGCAAATTAGCAGTTAGAGCGAACTTTTTCTCGAACAGGATCAATAATACTTGGAACAATCTCCCAGAGTCAGTGGTTTCTGCACCATCAGTGGATGCTTTCAAGAGACGGCTTGATGAACATTGGAAGAATCTACTAATTTATCTACCATCATTGTATAACCCTATATTTGCCAAGAATAACTTATGAAAAACTGAGCTTGCACGCAATGCTAAAAAGCAAAGTTAGAATTAGATAGACGAATAGGCTCTTTAAAAGTAGAGCCTCAATCGCTCTTAATAATATACTATTAAACTCTTGCCTTATTTAAGTCTGCAAAAACTATCAAGAAACAGACATTGAATTCCCAATATTTAAAACTTGAAAGCTCCAGTTCAATGCCTATTCAGTTGTGATGATGAAACTGCTCCCCCCCCCCCCCCCCCTTCTTTTCCCCATGTGCCCTCCTTCCCATACCCCAGGTCCATGTCCCCTCACCTCCTTCCCTTCCCATGCCCCCCACCTCAACTGTATGTCGTCCTTCCCCTCTCCCTCAGTCCTTCCATTCCCATAATCTTTTCTATCCCCATTATCCACCCCCCTTCTCTCCCATCTTTTATCCTCTCCCCTACACCCTACTTGCTTTTCTTTGTTACTTTCCCCCACCCACAACCCTCACCTCCACATTTTGACCTACTTTGAATCCAGGATGTGGCTTTGTTTTGCTACTTTGTATTTTGTGCTACTTTAGAAATGCCACTGAAGTGACTGTTCAGCATGAAGTGATTCAGTCTTGATGTGTCAAGTATGCTTAATCAGTCAGTTTTGGAGAATGTCAGGTGAAACTGAACACAAACACACAGACATGCATACATATATTATGTTTTATGCAGGGGCATTCTCGAGCAAAGCATGTTATGTTACCCTGAGCCTTTGACTTTCTTATCAATTTAGTTTTTAAAATTACCCAGTAAAGAGTTTGTTTCAGTGTATGTTGGCTCTGCAGTCAAGAACAGAAATGTCTCTTCTTCCATTGTAACTGAGTATTTCAAATAAGTACTCATAATCATGTCTTTTAGTTTTGAAAGGTTTGCAGAACGCCTTAGAATTTATGAATATCAAGTACCCATACAGATGTGTCATTTGTGTGTACATGCACACATGCTTGCTCACACATACATACATACACACACACACACACACACACACACACACACACACACACACACACACACACACACACATTTCTTGCAAATGAGCATGCACAGACACATTCACACATTTCAACCTGTTCACATACAAACTTAACACCGCTGTAACTGTTTTGCACCCTTTGGGTGTATCTTTTTCACAATATTAGTATTCACTTTAATTTTTTACACTCGCCCGCGTGCACGCACGCACGCACGCAAGCACACACACACACACACACACACTTTATTTTTTCCCAAATTTTTCATGAAAGATGAAGAAGAAATGGATGCTCCAAGACCAGGTAATTTTGAGAATCATGACGTTGGTAAAAATTTGAATACTTACATGCATTGATTATTTGCTTGTTGCTGTTAATCTGTTTGTGGCATGTGTATGCTTTTAAGTTTAAGGACATGACGTTCATCCAGTTGCACTGGGCCTCAATAACAGATGGGGAGATGCTTATATAGTGGTTTTGAAGTGTATGGGGAACTTTCCAGAAGTAGCAGACTCCCATGTGTGTAACTGCTGGAAGCAGAAAGTTAACATGTTTATTTAAAAAGAAAGAAAATGTTCAGTGTTGGTACAAGACTTTAGAATGCTTAGTAAGATCACCTACTCTCTGCTGTTTGAAACTTTCAGAAACTGGCTGGAACCCGGAAAGTGGGATGCTAGAAAATGCTGCAGAGTTTGAAACTACACTTTGTGAGACAGAGGAAAATTGTAAAAAGTTGCTAAATTTTGGTTACTGGAAAAGTCGGCATGTTAAGAAGAAATTCAGCATCAGATACAATAGAGCTGAGGATGCATTAGGAAAGAACTGTTTACAACTCCAAGCGACAGAACTGTAAATGAGAGAAGGGTGAAACAAGTTCTTTGTAATTCAGCTAAATCAGTGACTTTTTGTTTCACAATGTGATCAGTTTGTTCACACTGCAATGGGGATGAACACCATTGCTCAGCATGATTGCTCTCAACTCAGGATGCTAGTCAGTGACAGTGCTGTACCTCAGGATGAGTTTAACGCCACAGACTTTTTTGCTGATGCACAGGCACATGCTTGTTATAAATAGTAGCAATATCGAGTAAGTATACTTTGCAGATCAGAGGAGATATTAGGGGTCAAAACCAAACACTGCTTAAAATTTTCTCTCTCTCTCTCTCTCTCTCTCTCTCTCTCTCTCTCTCTCTCTCTCTCTCTCTCTCTCTCTCTCTCTCTCTCAGCCCTGATGTGGCCCTTTGCGGTTGGCTGGGCTATAAGCAACATTATCTTGTCTTCTCTCTCTCTCTCTCTCTCTCTCTCTCTCGGCATCCTTCCCGCCCCCCCCCCCCCCCCTCCTCCGTTTCCTTTTTCTCATTAGGCCCGTCCCTCTAGCTTCTCTTTCTCTCTCTCTCTCTCTCTCTCTCTCTCTCTCTCTCTCTCTCTGTCTTCTCTCTCTCTCTCTCTCTCTCTCTTCCTCTCTCTCTCTCTCTCTCTCTCTCTCTCTCTCTCTCTCTCTCCACCCCTCACTACCAACCACTTCTCATGCAATTTGCTTTTGCATTCTATTAATGTACTAGTATCAAAGCAACACTTCAGGGATATTGTAATGTTTTCCCTTTCCTGTTTTGGCTGAAGTCAGTTCTGTTTGAAGTTATTCCATTTTGATACTGTTGTACAAGACCCTACTTTTGTGTGCTTTAACATTCCCTTTTGACATGGAGTTTAACTATTTTAATAAATTTAGTCATTTTTTTCTCGAGGGGGGTGGATGGGGAAGGTGTACAAGGTAGGGTAAGGTAAAGTTGCATTACTGGTTATAGTCCAGCCGACTGCAAAGGGCCATATCAGGGCTGTCACCGCATTGAAGTCAACTCATAAGTCAGGAGGTGTACTCATCATGGTTGTCTGTGTGAATGGAGGATTCTGTTTCTTACAAGAAATAGAAACATCAGCATTGAAATCTGAATTATGTTTCTCATGACCTTTTTTTGACCAGTCAAATTATTCGTAAAATTCCTTGATATGACAAAAATCTGAATGTTTGTGTATTATGATTATCTTTATTAATATGTACCACTACTAGTAACTACTCATGTATTGTATCCGTGTTTATTCATTTTCCTTCTTTTTTTTTTATAGATTATATTAATTAATTCAAATTTTCTTGTAATCATCTTCATGTGTATATGTGCATCACTTACACTTCAATACATTAATACACCCAAAGCAAACCACATACACACATTTGCACAGTTGCACACAGATACATGTAATAACACAGAGCTTGTATACGATATCTATTGAACTATCAAATTTAAATATTTGTGTTATTTCAGCTTACAAACCTGACTCTTGCACACTTGAGAGAGGCGGGGAAATAGAAGAGCAAAGTAGCCAATCTGATCCTAGTGGTTCAGCTTCCACTAGTTATGTCTCTAAACCTGCACCCACTACTCCTAGAACTTACCCTTCAGACGATGATGAGGAAGGTACAGCTACTTCATCTTTCTATATTTATTCATATATTCAGTTAATTTACTGTGCACATGGCCTGCTGTTTCAAATCTAACAGTTGGATATAAAATCTTTATTGCTTTGCTCCTTTACATATCAGGGTTGCACTTCTGATTCCAGACTTGAAAAAGAAAAAAAGGTTAATAAAGCAAAATTCAAATTCTGCTCAAGAATGCTTGAAGAGTAAATTTTGAAATGAGTTTCTAAATCCAGCTTTTCACAACAAATCCATGTTTCAAATTGTTGGTAAGTTCTTTCTTGTTATGCTGCTGTAGGCCTTAAATTTTCTGCCATTAAAATTCTTTAAATATGTTAAACCACTTGCAATGGTTAAGTTCTCAAACTTTAGTGCAGCTGCTACAGTCCCATATTACATACTTTAATTTCAAACACCTTGGTTTTGTGGATGTGCAGCCCTGATATTGCTAGGGACACTATATTGAATAATTTACTTACATTTTCTCTAAGAGGGTGATGTATTGTCTGATAAGATTATCTGTATTTTTATAGATGGTTTTTAACTACATATCATATAAGTATAAGCATAGATCTAATCTGATACTTAATTGCAGCCCAGCTTGAAAAATCATACAGAAATAACAGATTTGGTGAGGGTTCTGCTTTGAGCTTAATCTGATAATAACAAAAAAAAAAGTAACAAGTCTATTATTAATAGCAATGATAAAAGATTTTTGCACTGAAGAGTGATTAAGGGATCTACATTCATACAGTTTGAGGTTTCATTTAAGAAAATGTGTGGATGATGATAATTTTATTGAAAGGCTATGTTTTTTGCAACGAATATGTTCTTACTAATTAAGCGTGATAATGATGAAGGTAATGGTGACAGAATATTTATCCATATGCATTCTTACTCTATCAGACTTCCTCAAGGTTGTTGAGCCTTTAAATTAAAGTTTAATGGGAATGATTTGTGTTTGTGCACAGGGGCAAAATGCCTAAAGCCACTCTGTTAGTTTGTTTTGCATGCATTTTGTCTTTTAAAGTATTTCAACTTTTGATCAGTTAAGCCTCCTTAACATAATAACACATAAAATGTTTTACAAATTTTGTTTCCGCAAGCATTTGACAGCTTCACTTGACTTGTGCATGCAGTTTGGTCAATGGCATGGATTAATCAATTTCGGTTGGACTTGGAGGGAACAGTAATTTTTGTTGCTAATGGACCACAAGTATTCTCTTTCTAAGAAGAAACCTTTTTTTTTTTTTTAACCAATTACTAATGTGAAACAGCATTGCGCACGTATGGAATTTTGTTTCTTCTGTGCTGTATTATTATGTTAAGCTTGTTTAAATCAAAATGCTTTTTAATTCTTATATTTTTCAATTCAAATTCTATTATGGTATATACTTTTATTTCATTTAAATGATAAAGTTTAGGTGGCAGATTGTTAAGGCGTGAGTGTTTGTGTGTGCCACCTGCTTGGATGTGTGCGGACATATATAGTGGTGGGGGATGCTTCTATGTGCCATTTATAATTTTCTTTTGCTGTCTTGTGTTATTAGAAATGATATATATATATAATTATATATATATATATATATATATATTATATATATGTGTGTGTGTGTGTGAAGGCAAGGGGGGGGGGGGGGGTAGGGAAGTTGGGAAGAATGAGGCCTGGAGGGGAGGAGTGTGAATGAATTGTTTGGATTCTGAATTCTGAAGAAACTGAAAGGCAAGCACTATGCACAACTAACTCATGCCTTACATATTCTTCAGAAACATATCTATGACATGAAAACTAATGTGTGCACCCTCATACATACTCACAGATGAATGCAAATGCATAACAGACACATGCTGCGCATGCGTTCCCACCCTCCCACACAGGCAGGCTGACGTAAGTGGTTTCACATGCACATGTATACAGATATGTATGCGCATGCAGCGCACACAGACGCGCGTACACACACACACACACACACACACGCACACACACACTAACGCACGCACGCACACCCACACACACACACACACCCACCCACACCCACCCACCCACCCACCCACACCCAGACACAGACACAGACACACACACACACACACACACACACACACACACACAGTTTAGGGTTGAATCGGGAGGGGGGATTTGTGAATGTAGCATGATGCTCAGTGTCACAGATAATCTTGCTGTTCATATTTTAATTTTTATCCACATTTTTGCGCCATTGGTAACAATTTATTGTTTACTTATTTCTTGAATCAGTTTCAGCTTTCCCATCTGATTTACTTGTACTTGCTTTCATTATTTCACAAATACAAAATGACCATTCATTTAGCAGCTGTTGTGTATGTTAACAAAACTGCTGTTTTTTTTTTTTTTTTAAAGGATAGTAATTTTCATTTTATCTGATTGAAATGTGAATGATAATGTTTGAAAACAAAGGGAATTTGTTTTTTTCAGATTGTGTGTGTATCAAGTATCCAAGTGTGTGCATGGTTGATGGAAAGGCATGGAGATGAGTGTTGAAGCACAGTTTTTGTGTTTGTGTCCAGATGTTCATATTCATCCGAGTAATGTAGTACATTGTGAGTCCATGGTTTTTAGTTAATTAATTTTTTTCTCTATATATTAGAATTTGAAAAAAAAAGATTTGAAGACTGCGTGATGCTTTGTACCAGTAGTTGTATCAGGTAAAAAGTGTTAAAAAAAATGCAGAGATGTCTGTGTCATAAATGCTCATATTACTATGTCACAAACTGAACTTCCAAGAGTATTCACATGTCATTAGCTTACACAGATTATCGTCTCATGATCTGCACAGACAGTTTTCTGTTGTGAATTGTCATAAACTCTGCGGTCTTGTAAACTTGGTAAAGTCTTGTGTCAAACTGCATGTGTAATAATCTGTGCTGAGAGTGAGAATGGTATGTCACAAACTGTGTAGAGAGTATTGTGTTACAAACTGTACAGTCTTGTGTCAAAAATCTTGCACAGGTTATTTTTTGCCATCAACTGTATGAAGATATATTTTTCACAAACGGTGCAAACGCAGAAGAATGTTGTGTCCCAGTCTGTGGGAAAATTCAAATGGTGCAGTCTTGTGTCACAAAGTGCAGTCGCAACCCAAACTTTCCAAATGTACCTATGTTCAGGACAGGCTTACATTGGTAGCATGATTGGGGAAATGAAGAGTGCCTTTTTCATTATAACATGCCACCAGCTGTGTGCTTGCTGCAGATGATCAAGACCTGCGCATCGTTCTGGTGGGAGAAGACTGCTATTCCAACGAAGAGCTCTTGGTAACAACAAAGGTAAGATGCAAAGAAGGCTGTGGTTATTTCATAGGACATCTTGTCTAGAATCCAGATTCAGTTCAGTATTTTTATTAAACATCTCTTTGTCAGAAATGCAGTTAGACTCTAAACACAAACATTATCTCGTACATCTACTATACAAATCATACAGAAGCAAACTATCGATATGAGACTTTTGCCAGTGTTCTCGCAACTTTGAGCAGTAACATTTCCAATGCTAGTAATGCTTGAACCATGTAAAATCTTGCATGGCTTTGCAGTAAGTATGAAGCATTTCTTTTGAATGAAATATAAGATTGAGCTTTAGAATTTTTCATTCATACTTCTACTTTTCTTTGTGCAATAGTAGCACAGTCAGTAAGTTAGAGTAACTTGGGTAACTGCTTTCATTTCAGAATTTATCGGTTTCGGAGGTGATGACCTCCGACACAGGCCTGGAGTACATCCAGTCGGCGTCAGAGTGTGAAACGCTGTTTGTGCTGACAGAGTTTGAGGGGGACAGGTATCACAAGCTGCACCGGGCAGAGGCCCGCATCATTGGACCCCCTGTTATACTGGGCTGCAAGAGAAATGCACAGGTCAGAGAGCTTCTTCATGTGGGTTTTTTTAATGCTGTTCAAAGTTGTTTCCAACTGCAAATCGATACTTTTATTCACATTGCTGAAAGCTGATATGTATCTATCAAGAGCTAGATCTGTGTTTTTTTCAGAATTTCTTTGAAGGGTCGGTTTTATAATGCTTTGAGGATATGGTTAATGGTTTTAACTACTATTGGTATTGCTTTTGTCAGTGCTACGGGCACCTGGTGTTTTGAGATATTGCAGACTCAAGATGTACAGTTTGGATTATATACTTTTTAGAAGATTGCACTATGTGTCTTGCCAGCCAGTTCTGTCCACAACTGTCACCGAGCATTGAAAAGACAGCTGGGACCAGTGAAATAGCAGTAAATCATATCACTATGAAATGCTAAGAGAGAAAACGGTGCTATATTATTTTTCTGTCTCAGTATGAAAGTCTTCCAGTGTTTAGTAAACTTTACGTTTTTTTTCTTTGTTGTCTTTTTGTTTATTTATTTTTATTACATCTTTTTCTTCTTTTTTTTTGTGTGTGTGGCTGTCTATTGCGTTTACTGTCTGCACAGTTTTCACGATGACAGGCACTTAGACAATCAGTTGTGTCTTCAGAATGATGGTGAGGTAGAAATAAATACAAAGCATTATGAAGACGTAGGAAATGGGTCAAAGTTAAAACCTGGTAAACAAAATCGTGTCAGAGCTACCAGTCTTTGGGATTGAACCAGCAGACCTTGGAGTAGACCTGTGACAGTGGGTAGATGGCTCCGTGAACGTCACACTTGCTCAGGAAGTTTCATAGTCCAGGGTCTATAATTCCAGTCTAGCACATGGGGTAGGGTTTGTACTTCTCTATTTGCCTCCACTGAAACCTTTAGTAGTGCTCTGAGTGACCATATTTCAGATGAAATGTTGAGTTAGGTCCCATGCACTGTACATACTTAGTGCGTAGTGAACAACCCACGATAATGGAATTATTGCTGACAAAAATTCTGAACAGAAATCAATGTTTTGGTTGGTTAAGAACATGTAAATACAAAAATAATTAAAACAAAAAAGTTGATATTGGTGTGGCATAATGGTATGCTGTCCTGAATGTAGAGAAAGTTCTACAACAGTTGTGCTTGTATATTGTGTTGATTTGTGCTGCCATTTAGTGATGTGTTTTTGTGTTGTGTTTTCCAGGTAATGCTGTACAACAATGAGTTGTTTTAGCAGTTGTACAATAATGTGTTGCTGTGGATGTTTGAGTACAGTGACATGTTTTTGAGATACATAATTTCATTTTCAGTTGTTCCCATACAGTGATGTATTGTCAGAGGTTCCGAAAAGGGAAATTTCTCCAGATTTAGTGGATAAAAGATAGGCTTGACAGAAAGTCACAAGGCTGTCCACTTGGTGACGGATAATAATTCATACTGAGTATGATTACTGAGAGATCTCTGAGCAGGATAACGTGCCACGCATTGCAATGGCATGCCAGGGTCTGAGTTGAAGACAGGTGCATACACCCAGTAGACTATTGACTCATGAAGGTCTACAAAAATGTATTCGATGTAAAGAAGGATTTACAGTGTGACATGTTTCAGGTGTTGAAGTACTGTGATGCAATGCGTTGTTTCAGATGTTAATGTGATGTGTTGTTTCTGGTGTTGCGGTGTAGTGATATGAAGTATTATGTAAGGTGAGTTATAATGTGTTGTTTCAGTCGTTAATGTGATGTGTTGTTTCAGGTGTTAAGGTACAGTGATACGACATATTATATACGGTGAAGATATAATGTGTTGTTTCAGTCATTAATGTGATGTGCTGTTTCAGGTGTTGCCGTACAGCGCTCGTCCCCTGTTCTGCATGTCCATGCAGAGGATTATCGTCTGCTTCACTGGGTTCAAGGGGCGAGACAGACTCGTAAGTGGTGCTCATACTCTTTGATAATGCCCATTTGAGTTGGCTGGTGTGTGTGTTCATGGGGATTATGTATGCAAGGATGTGTGTGAATATGGTGTGAGGAGAGAGAAGCGTGGCGTAGAGTTAGTGCCTGATTGTGTGCAAGCTTGCATGTGTTTTTCAATCGTCATAATTCTCTTGTCTGAAAATTTCAATTCTTTTGTCAGTGCTCATTCATGTAGCTTTTTTGTGCATCACTCTTTTTTTTTTTTTACTGTTCTGTCTCTTTACGCTTACCATTTGTGCATTCCAAGTGAAATACCATTCACTATGAAATGTGTTCTTTTAGAGTGTTGGGACTTACATGATGTTGGTCAGAAAACACATCACAGCATACTCCATGGAAACCCTCATTAGAGCTGTTCCACTTTTTGTGTGTGTGTTTTCTATTCATTTCTAAAAGATAGATACTTTTCTGTATGATTTTATGGAAGAAAGCGAAGTTTGCATGTTATAAAAATGTGGTTTAGGT
This sequence comes from Conus ventricosus, assembly GCA_018398815.1. Lineage (NCBI taxonomy): Eukaryota > Metazoa > Mollusca > Gastropoda > Neogastropoda > Conidae > Conus > Conus ventricosus. The sequence continues at coordinate 54,935,867 of CM031613.1, read as the reverse complement.
TTGTTGTCTTTTTTTTTGTCAACTAAGTACGGAATTTACTGATGAGATGACAGCCCTGATATGGCCTTTCGTGGTTGGCTGAACAAATTCAGTTGAATCACCTGTGGTGTATACCATGCAATGAGCCACTGTTATGAAGGCAGGTGTTGAGTTCTGTACAACTTTTTTTTTTTTTTTTTTACTTTTTAATATTGCAAAGGAACAATGTTTCTTATTTAACCTGACTGAGTCATGGTCTTCGATCGGATTTGTTGCTAACTGTTTTCTTTGTTTCAAGTATTGATTTACTTTGGGATTTTGATCCGAGCTTTTATCTGTAAATGGTTCTAATTCTGTCGTGCTTTCAGTACTGATAGGACTCCATGATTAGCTGAGCGAAAATCGACATGACTAGATCCACCACACTACTGCAGTTGTCAGTGTTGCATTGTAGTCTCAATACCAGCATACACAGGAAGCAATCGGTATCAGGATGCCTGTCATAAAGTCATTCATTAGAGAGACACTGCAATTTGCAATTTTGCCAAGTCAGAGTGGTGTCTTTTTTCTTCAGGGAGTTGGATGCGTACTTGCCATTTCTGCTCTGACCCCTACAGAGCTCTCCCAAAGCTCTTTATCCTCCTTCCTGATTTTTTCCTAGCCTTTTCTAGCCATACAAACCTAAGAATATATACATATATGGTTGATATTATCACTTTATACTGCAAATTCTTTTTTCTTTTGTTTCATTTTCATGCTGCCTTCGACTCCAGAAAATGGTAATGGCACTGACGAGTAGAGAGTAGAATGCCTAGTGGAATACTTTGCATATTGCTTTTAAGTGTGCTGTGCTGGTTTTCATTTTTTCCCTCCAAACTGGATAACATTAGTAGCAAAATGAACAAGAGGTCGATAATTTCACTGGATGTGCCTGCATTTCTAAACTAGAAATGAATAACAAACAAGGGAGATAACTTTAGCTCTCATGGTATTTGCATGCACATAATTCCAAAATGAATGTTTGTTGCGGAACCTGTTCACCTGGCATGCCTACAGACATGAGGCTCACAGAACAAACAGGGAAACATCTGTAGTTTTATTATTGCCATGTTTATATCACTGGTAAGATTTTTGTTTTGAAAACCCTGCATAATTCATCATTTTTTAACATCCTTTTCATACCCATCACTAACGTCGATGCTACAGGTTACAGTAGCCTTTCTTGCACTGGATGAGGGCTGCACCTTGTGGTCTTGGATGTTGCTGTACACCTGAGTATAAAGAATCTGACAGAACTTTATCGATAAACAGATACACTATACAGAATCTGATAGAACTAGATACACAGGTATACCGAAGTATAAAGAATCTGATAGAGCTTGATAAACAGGTTCACTGGAGTATAAAGAATCTGACGGAACTCTGTGAAGAGGTACACTGGAGTACAGAGAATCTGATAGAACTCAATAACCTGGTACACTGGAGTGTAAAGAATCTGTTAGAACTTGATAAACAGTTACACAGAGTAGATAGAACGTGACTAACAGGTACACCAGAGTATAAAGAATCTGACAGATCTTGATAAACAGGTACACCAAACGGCAAAGTATAAAACGGTGCCTTTTTTCCTTGACAGATATGAAAAAAGAATAAAAGAATTCATTTTGTGTTTGGTTTTTGTGTATTAATTCAAGACATACTGCCTGTAATATTTTACTTTCAAGTGTCCAAAGACTGTATTTGTATTGATTGGTAAAAACTAACCAGTTTGAGTGAAATTTGAAAGAAAGAAAAAGAGAGAGAGCCCAGGGAATGTAACACGAAAGTATGGATATGTAACATACAAAAACCAAAGTACCCCCATATTCAGATATTTAAATTAATTTAATTTGTCAGAGGAACACAATGAAATCCAGCTCTACAAAGCTAGGGGGGAAGCCACTTCTGAAATGGCTTTGATATTCTCAAACAGAAGACTGAAAAGAATACAATTACTTCCCTTTGGTAAATTTTGAAATGTTTTTGCTCTGCTCCACAAGTTTGTTTTCATTTCGATCTACAGGTATTAATGCCAGTATGAAAAGAATATGCATGTCTGATCAAGATATGCAGATGTCAGTGAGGGAAGAGTTTTTCGATCCACTGGTATTAATGCGAATATGAAAAGAATATGCATGTCTGATCAAGATATGCAGATGTCTGTAAGGGAAGAGTTGGGAAGTGTTACAATGCAGAGATTTGCCTGTTGACTTCTTTCAGATGGTACAGTCTCAGTCTGTTGCTGTCACAAATCTTTAGTTCTAGTACATAAGGTATGTGTTAGTATGACGACAGGTGGATCTTATTTCATGTATGAAATCCATTTTATCTGAAGAAAGTACATTATTATTATTATTATTATGAATACTTATGTAGCGCCTATCATCGGCTAGAGACCAAGCTTACAATCCACAATCCACGCTCAAAATTTATTAAGACACAAATATACGCTGAAATATGCTTTCAGTGGTTGAATTATGAATAGCTTGCAGTGTAAACACATGTCTCTGTTTCACCTGTCTGAGGTCATTGTTGCTGTATGTTTTTGGAATGGAAATACAAACAAACTGAAAAAGAAATACTAGTAGGCATTAAAATATAGAAAAATTTGAATTCTAAGTAGAGCAATATAAAAAGCATGCATGACCCTTTGTTGCTTTTCCCCTGATTTACGCTTTTTTTATCATGCATTTCATTTTGTAATCCTCCAGTTGTAAAGTTTTCCCCTGCCAATTAACAACAGCAAATGAAATAACATAATAAACGCCAAAAGATGAAAAGACCTATGAAGGAGATCATGAATGCATGATGGGGGAACTGTAGCGTTTTTTTTGTGAAGGACCAAATGTGCCGAAGATCAATGTGGCATTACATATGAAAATGCAAGGAAAAATTAGGGGTGCATGAGAGGAGCAGGGAGTAAGGGTATGGAAGATCCCACCCTCCTTGGCAGCTTCCCAATTCCTACCCCCTCTCCTTTGCTTTAGTTTGGTAACCAGGCTTCCCTGGTTCATCATACTGTGTGTTGATGTAATGCACCCCTTCTCAGCCTCTTCTGTTCCTGCTTCACCTGTTGGGTTTTTTTCAGTCTCCCTTGGTTACGTGCTTGTCCTGGGTTCATGTTTGTTCCTCTGAATTGTGAGAATTGGCTGTAACTGCTGTTCACCTAGGTTTTCAAACAGGATGTGCACATGTAGTGAAAAGGACAGACAAGATTGGAGGGAGGTTTCGCTTTGTGTTTTTTTGCTTTTATTGATTAATGTGCGGCTTGCAGTCTGATTTAATCTTGTTTGGCTTTCCTTTATGGGTTTGTGTTTCGACAAGCTGTCGATGTCGGTTGGAGATGGGCTCTTTCGGCATCGTGTGCAGTCATGTCAGTGTTGTGTGTGCAGAGTATGTGTTGGATTCTTGAACTTTTTCTCAAGCTTTCCATCTTTACTACCTTTCTTATATGTATTTGGCTTAAGATATTGTTAATACAGTATCGTTAACACCGACCTTCTGCTTATTTTTACTGTCTTGATGTTTTTGTGTAAAGGGCAAACACATTCTTTTCCTTGTACTTACATAAAAATTATTCCCCTTTCCTCAGTGCACAAACACATTTGCTTTTAAATACCATATGAAACTCAGTTTCTTTTATTGTTGCATTCAGTGCATACCACGTAATAGGGGAACCCTATGTGTTCGTATCTTTGAAATCTCGGGCTTGTCAAAATGTTGGCAGGTTAGCTGATTTTTTTTTTTTTGAAGCACTAGCCCGGCTTGATTGTAAATAAATATTCAAGCTCCTTCAAACCTGGTATGTGTTATATATTTACATAAACTTTACTGCAAAGTTTTAATCAGTTTTCATAGTAGAAGTCAGAGCATAGTGTACAGTCATTTTAATACTGGATAATACTGACAGCAAAGATTTGAAATTTATTATTAAAATTTACAGATTCTGAAGACATCTTAAAGTAATACAGAACAATCTGATTTGTTTTCATTATCATTGTAATTTATAGCACAGTACAGTACAGTACAACACCACGGAGTAATGTGACAAGTTGTTTTGTAATAAGAGAACTAAAAACTAAAGCATTCCAAGTTCAAGATAGGCAGGTGTGCATTCTAAATAATATAATGATTTGTGACGTTGTTTGTTTTGTTTGAGTTCTTTTTAACTCTAAAATAGCCACAGTAATGTTAATTCCATTGTTAGTGAACTTTCTTTTGATTTCCATTTCATTAATCTGGGGAAACAAAAATAGTCATGATGTTTTTATATTTACAAATCATTACATGAATTCTTTTTTCTGTATTATGCATGTATTGATATTGAAATGGTGAAGGGAAGAAAATATATGTAAACCAAAGACTTCAGTTGGTGTGAGTCTGTAAACAGTTGATCCATGCACTGCATGATCCAGGTAATGGCACAAGGGGTAAGTGATTTGTTTGTTTATACATATATAGGTATTAAAAGTTCAATAACACAATTGGAAATGTCTTTTTTTTTATTGTTTGTTTTCATAGATATACCACGAGTTCTGTGATGTTTTCTTAACACTGTGGTTCCAGAGAGCCTTGTCAAGACTTAAACGTATTTCATGTCTTTAAGAAAAGTCATGTTGATCCACCGATGTCGGCAGGGCCACCTGGTGGACCTGGTTCACCACATGGGCGGCAGCGTCAGACGAGACATGACACCAAAAGTCACTCACCTCGTAGCTAACTGCACTGGGGGAGAAAAGTACAAGGTCTGTTGGAACATCAGTTTGGCTGTCTTGTCGACTGGCTTGTTTAGTTATATCACATATAACGTGTCATGCAAAATGGTTTGGGTTACTCTGAGAGGATGGGACTGTTCAGTGGCTAGGACCCTGACTATCCAAAGTTGGAGTGAAATGTGATCTGGTGGTGTTAACCAGTGTGACTCCAATTTACACAGATGTGTGTGCCTGTTGACTTCTCTCATTAGCAGACCCGTGCCATGATGCCTGTTTGGTCCAGGTATGTCACTTTTTGTTTTATCAATCATAGGGGAACCACATTACAGGCTCAGACCAGAAATCCGGCCCATAAAAATCTAGGAAATTGCCATTCAGGCCCAGCAAAACTTTTATGGTATTTGATACAGGCCTGGAGAAAATTCCTTTAGGCTTTTCTGCCTCTAGGGGTGCCATTTTCAGGTTCAGGTTGGAAATCTGGCCTATACAAATCTAGAAGTCGCCTTTGAGTTGACAAACTGCTTTCAACATTGTCCTGTGGAGATCCCAATTTTCTCAGCTCGTAAATAACGGATAACTAATTGTATTGCGCACAGCAAAAGACGATCACGTTCAGACTGGTGAAAACCCAATTTTTGTCATCATCAGGACCACTTCTCCTTTCACAGCTTCCACGTGTCAATCAGAAGTTCGGCATGTAAAGCACTCATGTTGAGCGTGAAAAACAAGGGAAGAGAATTTGGTTTGATGAATTCAATGATCAAGGAATCAAAAAAATAAATGTGGTTTAGAAGATTACACAAATTATCATCTGATATATCAAACATTTGAATGATCCACCCCCATGCCTCCTCCTGGCATTTTCCAACCCAGAAAATGTAGAGAATCGGTTTTCCAGCTTGGGAAAATTTGAGAACCATCTTTTATCATGTTTTCTGGCCCGGTCATTTAGGTCATGTGGCACTGTTTTTGATGTGTACATCTAAATATAGCATTTTTTGGATGAGGAGCATGTTTCTTTTGACTAGCGTGTATCAAAGTGTTGGCAAACTTGTGCCGTGACGTCTCTCCAATTCAGGTGTGTCAATTCTTGTTTTATTAGATAAGTAGATATTACAGCTTTTTTTTCCTTTTTCGGTAAGCATGTATGTTTTGATTGGTGTGTCATGCTTCGGTAAGATTGTGGTGTATGTCTGGACTGACATATCACATTTGACAATAATGGTTTTTAGCAGTGTTTTTTAATTGATAAATCAGTACAGCTGTGTGTTTCGATTCAAATGCCATACACTGTCAGTGATGCTGTGATAATCTGGATTGAAATGTTATACATCATCAGCAAGTTTGTTAAATGGGTTTGAAAAGTCACACACCAGCAGTGGGTCAAAACAGTATTGTATGTTTGTTTATTTTGACAGTATGCCATGACGATGGGCATGCCCATTATGAGTGCACAGTGGGTGGAGAAGCTGTGGGAAGAGCGCTACAATCTGGACGTTGATGCCAACAGTGATTCCATGGTGAGTCAGTTAACTAAAGAGCAGTGGAATGGAAAAAAAGGTTCAAGGAAAAACAGAACAAATCTGCATCTGGAGGCCATTATTCCTCTGGTGCCATCTTCATGAATACTTTGATGAGCATTTTTTTGTTTGTTTTTTGTTTTGTTTTGGGGGTTGGTTTTTTTTTCCAACTTTTTCTTTTTCATCTGTAAATGTGGAATGATTGTCATTTCTGCTTTCCATCTTTTGACAGATTTCTGTCATTTTAGGAGCCCCAGAAGGTCGATCTTGAGATTTCTGTAAATCTGTTGAGAACATCTTTGAGTCGACTAAAGCACAGAATGAGCTTGTGTTAGAGTATAAAGTAAACAGGTCAGATAGCATATTGAGTGAATGTGTCATTGTACAGTGTGAATGTGTGTTAGATGTAGTACACTGTGAATATGTGTCAGCGTGGAGTACGGAGTAAACACGTCAGTTGGAGTGCATGGTGAACACGTGTCGGATGGAGTACAGAGAGAACATACATTGAGCATTGAGTGAACATGTCAGGTGTAGTTCAGAATAAATATATGCCAGACAGAGTACAGTGTGAACACATGTCAGATGGAGTATAGAATGATCACATGTCAGGTAATTACAAAGTGAACATAATGGTAGCAGTTCAGAGTGAACATATTAGATGGAGTATAGAGTGACCATATGACAAATGGGAGTACAGAGTGACTGTATGATAGATAGATAATAATAATAATAATAATAATGTATAGATTTTATATAGCGCAATTCTTGGGATCAACTCATTGCGCTCAATCAACACTCGTTTACACAACGGGCTGCCTACCTGGGTAGTGCCGACCGAAGAGCTGCCAGCTGGCGCTTCACTCAGTCGTTTCCCGCGTCATCCAGTCAGTATCGTTCAATATCGATCACTCATTTTCCTTACTTCCTTCATTCTTTCCATTTCTCACACAGGGTGCATGCTATGTGTAACGTGTCATCCATACCAACGGCCAAACTGACCTTCTCTTCCGAAAGTTGGTGATGGGATTTTACGTGTGTGCAAGATGTTATGCGTGCGTTCACACACGGAACCTCGGTTTATAGTCTCATTCGAAGGACTGTATGGGAAATGGAGTCAGAACCAATGTTAACTCCGAGGGAAAAATCCCCCTGCACCGAAACCCCCCGGCGGAGGTTCGAACCTGCAACCCCAGGATCACCAAGATTACGAGTCAGGCGCTCTACCACTGGGCTATACCGGCTCCCAGATAGATGGGAGTACAGAGTGACTGTATGACAGATGGAGTACTGGGTGAGCATATGGAAGATTGAGTACAGAGTGACTGTATGACAGGTGGAGTACTGGGTGAGCATATGGAAGATTGAGTACAGAGTGACTGTATGACAGATGGAGTACTGGGTGAGCATATGGAAGATTGAGTACAGAGTGACTGTATGACAGATGGAGTACAGAGTGAGCATATGGAAGATTGAGTACAGAGTGACTGTATGACAGGTGGAGTACAGAGTGACTGTATGACAGATTGAGTACAGAGTGACTGTATGACAGATGGAGTACAGAGTGACTGTATGACAGATGGAGTACTGGGTGAGCATATGGAAGATTGAGTACAGAGTGACTGTATGACAGATGGAGTACTGGGTGAGCATATGGAAGATTGAGTACAGAGTGACTGTATGACAGATGGAGTACTGGGTGAGCATATGGAAGATTGAGTACAGAGTGACTGTATGACAGATGGAGTACTGGGTGAGCATATGGAAGATTGAGTACAGAGTGACTGTATGACAGATGGAGTACTGGGTGAGCATATGGAAGATTGAGTACAGAGTGACTGTATGACAGGTGGAGTACTGGGTGAGCATATGGAAGATTGAGTACAGAGTGACTGTATGACAGATGGAGTACTGGGTGAGCATATGGAAGATTGAGTACAGAGTGACCATATGACAGAGGGAGTACTGAGTGACCACATGACAGATGGAGTACAGAGTGACCATATGACAGAGGGAGTACTGAGTGACCATATGACAGATGGAGTACAGAGTGACTATATGACAGATGGGAGTACAGAGTGACTAAATGACATATGGAGTACAGAGTGACTATATGACAGATGGAGTACAGAGTGACTATATGACATATGGGAGTACAGAGTGACTAAATGACATGGGAGTACAGAGTGACTATATGACAGATGGAGTACAGAGTGACTAAATGACAGATGGAGTACTGAGTGACCATATGACAGAGGGAGTACAGAGTGACTATATGACAGATGGGAGTACAGAGTGACTAAATGACAGATGGGAGTACAGAGTGACTAAATAGATGGAGTACAGAGTGACTAAATGACAGATGGAGTACAGAGTGACCATATGACAGAGGGAGTACTGAGTGACCACATGACAGATGGAGTACAGAGTCACCATATGACAGATGGGAGTACAGAGTGACCATATGACAGATGGAGTACAGAGTGACTATATGACAGATGGAGTGCAGAGTGACCATATATGACAGATTGAGTACAGAGTGACCATGAGTACAGAGTGGCCATATGACAGATGGAGTACAGAGTGACCATATGACAGATGGAGTACAGAGTGACCATATGACATGGAGTAGAGAGTGACCATATATGACAGATTGAGTACAGAGTGACCTATATGACAGATGGAGTACAGAGTCACCATATTATGACAGATGGGAGTACGGAGTGACCATATGCCAGATGGAGTACAGAGTGACTATATGACAGATGGAGTACAGAGTCATCATATGACACATGGAGTACAGAGTGACCATTATAACAGATTAAGTACAGAGTGACCATATGACAGATTGAGTACACACTGACCATCTGACAGATTGCGTACACAGTAACCATATGACAGATGGAGTACACACTGACCATATGACATATGGAGTACACACTGACCATATGACAGATGGAGTACACACTGACCATATGACAGATGGAGTACACACTGACCACATGACAGATGGAGTACACACTGACCATGTGACAGATGGAGTACACAGTGACCATATGGCAGATGGAGTACACACTGACCACATGACAGATGGAGTACACACTGACCATGTGACAGATGGAGTACACACTGACCATGTGACAGATGGAGTACACAGAGACCACATGACAGATTGTGTACAGAGTGACCACATGACAGATGGAGTACAGAGTGATCATATGACAGATGGAGTACCGAGTGACCATATGACATGGAGTACAGAGTGACCATATGACAGATGGAGTACAGAGTGACAATATATGACAGAGTGACCATATGACAGATGGAGTACAGAGAGACCATATGACAGATGGAGTACAGAGAGACCACATGACAGATTGTGTACAGAGTGACCATATGACAGATGGAGTACATAGTGACCATTTGACAGATGGAGTACACAGTGACCATATGACAGATGGAGTACAGAGTGACCATATTATGACAGATGGAGTACAGAGTGACCATATGACAGATGGAGTACAGAGTGACCTATATGACAGATGCAGTACAGAGTGACCATATGACAGATGCAGTACAGAGTGACCATATGACAGATGCAGTACACAGTGACCATATGACAGATGGAGTACGCAGTGACCATATGACAGATGGAGTACAGAGTGACCATATGACAGATGGAGCACACAGAGACCACATGACAGATTGTTTACAGAGAGACCATATGACAGATGGAGTAGAGTGACCATATGACAGATGGAGTAGAGTGACCATATGACAGATGGAGTAGAGTGACCATATGACAGATGGAGTACAGAGTGACCATATGACAGATGGAGTAGAGTGATCATATGACAGATGGAGTACAGAGTGACCATATGACATGGAGTACAGAGTGACCATATGACAGATGGAGTACAGAGTGACAATATATGACAGATGGAGTACAGAGTGACCATATATGACAGGTTGAGTACAGAGTGACCATATGACAGATGGAGTACAGAGTGACAATACATGACAGATGGAGTAGAGTGACAATATATGACAGGTTGAGTACAGAGTGACCATATGACAGATTGTGTACAGAGTGACCATATGACAGATTGTTTACAGAGTGACCATATGACAGATTGTTTACAGAGTGACCATATGGCCGATTGAGTTCAGGGTTTAAGACAAGGCTGAGTGTCTGGGTCATCGGTAACAGGACATTCCAAACGATCGGTGACTGGTCCGAAGTGTGGCTTAGAGCTCACTGACGAGGACATGGATATAGACGTCCCAGGGAGGCTAGCTCTGTGGCTACGAAGGCTACTGCTGAAATAGTGAGAGACTGCCAGGAGATGCAGTCCAAGGCTGCAAAGAAAATTGAGCAGAGGATTGGAACTTTTTCTCCATTGCAACAGAAGGCAAACCAGATTTCAGTTCACAGAGAAATGCATATAGATATGACAGATATATATATATATATATAGAGAGAGAGAGATAGATATATATATATATATAGATATATATAGATATATATATATATATATATATATAAAGAGCAAAATCCTGAGAGGGGATGCTGTCTGAGTTCATGAAGATCACTAGAATGTCCAAAGAGGAGAGGTCTGTTAGAGAGTTGAAATATCCCTGGTGGGAACCTTCAGGTCCTAGTTCTTTTGGAAAAGGTTGTCCAGTTAATAAGTTCGAAGACATCGATTCATATCTCTGTCTCATGACAGACAGACTCTTGCTTGAAGATGTTTTGTGTTTGAAATGGACTTCAGAGTAAAGATGTTTCATTTTTCAGATGGACTACAGAGTGAAGATGTTTCGTTTTTCAGATGGACTACAGAGTGAAGATGTTTCATTTTTCAGATGGACTACAGAGTGAAGATTGTTCAGATGAAACACATGTATAGATGGACAACAGAGTAAATATATTGCAATTTTTCATGCTTCAGGTAGAGTACAGAGCAACAATGTTTCATTTTTTTCAGATGGACTCCAGAGTAACCCTCCGGGGGGTTGCGACCTTGTCGTGGTCGGAGGGTTTGCGTGGTCCAGTGATCCCTTAGGCTTTGCTGGCGGGGGCATCAATACTTGGAGATAGGCTGGTTTTTTTCACACTGCTTCTAGGCCTGAGAGGTGCAGATGCTGTTTGGCCTAAGCGTAACGTGGTAAGGAGTTGATGCCCCTGGTAGGGCTTCCCATGTCAGATAGGCTAAGGGTGAGGATCCTGACTAAGAGTAACCCGCCTTTCTCCTTTTCTTGTTTTCTGCCTCCCTTATTTGGCCCTTTTCTATCTTCGTCTCCCCTTCAAGTCTTCTTTTCCACACTCCTTTTCTCTCTGTGGTCTCCTTAAGATCCGCCGCGTTTGCCGTGCGGTGCGACCTGTGTCGGAGGGGAATGAGATCCTGGTGATTGAGAGGGCCAGCGCTCTCAACACATCACTTTGGCTCGGACCTCTCCTAGACAGGAGTACACTTTGGCCCGGGTGTACTAATCGGCTCCCCTTCTTGGGTTGGGTCAAGACGGGCAGTTCCCCAGCTGGCCAAGTAAACCCCTGCAGTGCTCAGCTCTCTGTTCCCGGGAGTTGAGCATGATCAGGGGGGATAGGGTTGGTTGCTTCTGCTTGTCGTATGTCTCTCCCGAAGCCTGGAAGGGTCAAGACATTGGTTTCTTGGCCCTGGCCCCTTAGTTGGACTCCAAGGTGGGTGGGTAAGGGAGGGATGAATCACAATAAATTAAATATGACTTCTTCAAAAAACTACCCCCCCAAAAGGAAGAGGAAGGCAGTCTCCCCTATTTCAGGGAGCGTGATTCTGACAGCGATTCTGACACGGAGATAGTACGACAGAGAACAGGTTTCTGGCTTCCTGGCTCGTGGTGGAAGGGACGGAGCAGGAAAGACCCCTTTCAGCTCTGAGCCCTTTTGCTATTCAAAAGGGCTTTCAAGGCTTAGCAGGTGACCCTCAGTCCGTCAAAAGGTTGAGGAATGGATCGTTTTTAGTTCAGTGTCGATCAAGAAAACAATCTGAACAGCTGTTGAGGGCAACAAAATTAGTGGATAGGGAGATCAGGTGACTCCCCATAAACAGTTAAATTCCTCAAAAGGTGTGATTCGCTGCAGAGATCTAACGGGTGTCTCAGAGGCAGAAATAAAAACAGAACTGGCGTCCCAGGGTGTGACGGAGGTGCGCAGGGTGACAGTCAAGAAAGGTGCAGAGAGAGTGGCCACCAACACCCTCTTTCTGACCTTCTGCAACCCTGTGCTGCCTCCGGTCATCAAAGTTGGCTACCTGAACGTCCGTGTTGAGTTGTATGTCCCGTCCCCGTTGAGATGCTTCAGGTGCCAGAGGTTTGGACATGTCAGAGACCGCTGTTCTGGGCAGGAGGTGTGCGGTGTGTGCTGCAAGGCAACCCATGATGGGCCGTGCAAAGATCCGGCGCATTGTGCTAACTGCGGTGGCGACCATCCCTCCTCTTCACGAAACTGCCCTCTTTGGATACAGGAATCCACTATCCAACGAATTAAAACTGAAAAGAAAATCTCCTTTTTTGAGGCCCGCAGACAGGTTGTGGGCAGTCAGACGCCCACAGCATCTTCATATGCTTCGGCCGTAAAGAAAGTATCCACTCGGTCAGTCTGCTGCCAGACTGATGAATTTATCTTTTCCAAGACACTGCAAGGAACAACTGTCAGCTCTGGTGGAAGCAGGTCCACCACCTCCCAAACCAAAATGAATGCCCCTGGTGGAGGCAAAAAATCCGCCCCCCCTCAGACTGCCCAGCAGTCTACAACATCTGCTGCTGGGCAGATTAAAAAGCCAGCGGTCCCGCCTCGAACTCCTCTGTCCAATGCCCGTGCGGGCAAGGGAGTTCAACCCAGTGTGGAGATGGTGGAGTTGAGGAAAAAACCTCCACCATCTCCCAAATCCGGACCTCCACCATCTCCAAACTCCAGGCCTTTGTCACCTGCGGGCAAGTCTGCCAGCAGGTCCAATGACCAACACAGTCCCGTGAAACTAAAAAATAAGTTCACTCCATTGGCCGCAGATGCTGATGAGGAGATGACCTGATCTCTCTCCTTTTCGCCCTCTGCACCATGATAGTACAATATTCCATTGGAATATCCGTGGATTAAATTCCAACTTTGAGGAGCTGCAGCTTCTGTGTCAGTCTATAAAACCTTCTGTCGTGGCTCTTCAGGAAACTCAAATTCAAAGCCAGAAGACCTTTACTCTTCTGGCTTTAATATTCTTTCAAATCCTGCACAACCATCCACGTTGGGACGGTCGGGCGGTGTTGCCCTTCTCATACACAAAACTCTGCTGTATAGTCCTGTCGCTCTGTCTACCTCCCTTCAAGCTGTTGCTGCGAGAGTCACTCTCCACAGGACTGTGACAATCTGTTCTATTTATCTACCTCCTTCAGTCCCGGTTTGTCGTCAGGACCTTGTCAGTCTGATAGGAGACCTTCCTCGACCTTTTTTGCTGTTGGGTGACTTTAACGGTCACAATCCTCTTTGGGTAGTGCCGGTACGTCATCCAGAGGTCTACTAATTGAGGATGTCCTTTCAGACTTGGATTTGTGTTGTCTGAATGACGGATCTGCAACTTATCTCCACTCTTCCTCAGGTTCACTTTCGTGTTTAGATTTGTCGGTTTGTGACCCCTCGCTGGTCCTGGACTATGAGTGGTCTGTCCATGACGATCTGCACGGAAGTGACCATTTCCCTGTCCTTCTACAACCTGTAATAACTGAACACGTCTCTGTCTCTCAGCATTTAAATTATAAGAAAGCAAACTGGGATCTCTTTGCAGCCACTGTTTCTAAGGAGTTCCAGGACACTGATTTTTTTCAGAGTCCTGACCCAGCTGAATCACTGACTAACATTATGATTAAATGTGCTAAGGCCTGTATTCCAGTGTCTTCCGATAAACTTCAAATGCCAAAAACACCCTGGTTCGATTCAGAATGCCAACAAATTTCTAAAGTTAGAAAACGGCTCAGCGTCAGGTATACCAACGACCTTCGGGTCCCAACGCTCGAGCCCATCAGAAACTCCGTGCTAAATCAAGACACACTTTTAAAATCAGTAAACGTCGGTCCTGGAGAAGCTTCTGCTCCAGGCTGACATCAAAAACTTCTAAGAAAAAAGTGTGGAACATCATTAAGAAAATCAAAGGGAAGAACACCTGTCCCACTGTGAACCATCTCAAGTTTTCGGATTCTTTAATAACAGAAAAGAAAGCAGTTGCTAATCTGCTTGCTTCAACCATTGAAAAGAATTCCTCCTCTTCTAATAAATCAGTCAATTTTGTCAAACACAAAGCCCTCCAAGAAAAATCTCCCTGCAACTTTTCATCCGACAACATGGAAGACTACAATCTTCCTTTTACATTAAACGAGCTGAAATCTGCCTTACTCTCTTGCAGCGATTCCTCTCCAGGTATAGATGACATACATTATCAACTATTGAAACATCTTCCGCAAGAAGGTCTGAACATCCTGTTACAGGTATACAACCACGTGTGGACTACAGGTTGCTTTCCACCCTCTTGGCGGACAGCCCTCATTATTCCCATCCCCAAACCTGGAAAAGATCTTTCTAATCCATCTAACTACCGTCCCATAGCTTTGACCAGCTGTGTCTGTAAATTGATGGAAAAAATGGTCAATGCTAGGCTCATGTGGAAACTCGAAACCGATGGCCTTTTGGCGAAAGAACAGTGTGGTTTCCGCAAACATCGTAGTACAGTTGACCATTTGATTCGTCTGGAATCTACACTTAGAAACGCTTTTTTAAACAGACAGCATGCAGTGGCAATTTTCTTTGACTTGGAGAAGGCCTACGATACCACCTGGAAGTCGGGGATACTTCATGATCTCCACGATCTGGGTTTTCGAGGTCATCTTCCGCTTTTTATTCAAAATTTTTTGGCAGAACGACAGTTTCAGGTCCGGGTTGGCACCACTCTCTCTGATGTCCACGAGCAGGAGTTGGGTGTTCCACAGGGGAGCATACTGTCTCCTGCCCTCTTTAGTATTAAAATCAACAACATTGTGAAATCAGTTCAGCAGGGTTCAGACTGCTCATTGTTTGTGGATGATTTTGCTGTCTACGCAACTGGAAGCCTGTACCCGAGTGTCCAGCGCAGGCTCCAGCTTTGCGTAGATAAAATCCATCGATGGGCGGATGAAAACGGTTTCACCTTTTCTGCTACAAAAACCCAGTGTATTCACTTCCATAATTTCCGTCAGTTTTTTCCAGATCCGGAACTTCAAGTAGGGAAATCTCCCATTCCAGCTGTTAAAGAGGCCAAATTTCTGGGAGTCATTTTTGACCGAAAACTTAACTTTCTCAGCCATATTAAAAACCTCAAAACTGCTTGCCAAAAGGCACTGAATATTCTACGGGTCGTAGCACACACCGACTGGGCGCTGATAAGAAAACTTTGTTGCACCTCTACAGAGCCCTGGTCCGTTCTAAACTGGACTACGGTTGTGCTGTGTACGGCTCCGCAAGATCATCTTACCTCAAACTCTTGGACCCTATCCACCATCAAGGGCTTCGTCTCTGTCTTGGAGCGTTCCGCACCACCCCTGTGTACAGCCTGTACGCAGAGGCAGGTGAACCTTCACTGTCCAATCGCAGGCTGAAACTGTCTTTGAATTATTACATCCGACTGTTCTCAGAGCCGCAAAATCCTGCCTATGACTGTGTTTTTGACCCTCCGTTCCAAAGTGGGTTTGAAAATAACCCGAAATGTATTCCGCCGTTTGGGCTTCGTATGCAGCCTCACGTGCGGAATGCAGGTATAGACCTGGGAGTAGTTTCCGATTTTTCCAAGTTTCCGGATCAACCTCCATGGACCTTTTTCACACCAGAGATTCGTTTCGATCTCGCAGCTTTCCGTAAGGAGTCTACCAGCTCTCTGGCGTACAAGGCTTTGTATGCCGAGCTCTGTTCCAAATTCCCATCCTATCAAAAAGTTTTCACTGACGGTTCCAAGTCTGAGGATGGAGTGGCCTGTGCAGCCTACTGCCCTGGGGCTCCTTCTCAGATATTGTTGGAACATATACATTCAGATGCTTCTGTCTATTCTGCTGAAATTACTGCTCTAGTACTGGCTTTGAGGATAATCTCCCTTTCTTCGAGGAGGGACTTTCTGGTTCTGTCGGATTCGCTGTCAGCTTTGGAGGCCATAGCTGGCCGCAACCTTCAGCATCCAGAACTTTTACTTTTTTTTGAACTTTTTAGCAAGTTGAAGGCGGACGGTTACAACATTACTCTTGCTTGGGTTCCTGGCCATGTTGGCATCGGCGGGAACGAAATGGTTGATCGTTTAGCCAAGAACGCCACAAGAGAGAAACTGTCCAACATTTATATCCCCTGCTCAGATGTGAAACCCAAAATTAACGATTATGTGAGAGACCTCTGGCAGGAGGATTGGAACACACAGTCGAATAACAAACTTTTTCAGATCCGTCCAAACCTTAAGGAGTTCCTCCCATCTACGTCGGGAGGTCGTAAAGAGGAAACGGTTCTGTGCCGGCTGCACACCGGCCATTCGTATTTTACCCATTCCTACCTTTTAAAGAGTGAAGAAGCTCCGTGGTGCATTCCATGTCATGCGCCACTCACAATGAAACATGTGCTTTTAGAGTGTTGGACTTGCACGATGTGAGACACAAACATTTTACGGCGGAGTCCATGAAGATCCTGTTCAGGGATGTTCCGCCTGATGTGATCCTCGAGTTTTTGAGAGAGATTAACATTTTTCATCTGATTTAAGATTTTACGGCAGAAAGATTTTTAACAAAGTTTCTGGTGCGTTTGTAGACGATGTCATTTAACAAGATGTGTGAAAGGGTTTTTTTTTTTTTTTTTTTTTTTTTTTTTTAAATGACTGGTGAGTTGATTTTAACGTGGTGACAGCCCTGATGTGGCCCTCTGCGGTCGGCTGGGCTATAAGCAACATTATCTTATCTTATCTTACTCCAGAGTAAAGATGTTTCGTGTTTCAGATGGACTACAGAGTGAAGATGTTTCATTTTTCAGATGGACAACAGAGTGGAGATGTTTCAGATGAAACACATATAGAATATGGTTCATATGGACAACAGAGTAAATATATTGCAATTTTTCATGCTTTAGGTAGAGTACAGAGCAACAATGTTTCATTTTTTAGATGGACTGCAGAGTAAAGATGTTTCATGTTTCAGATGGACTACAGAGTGAAACCGTTCTTCGACTGTACCCTGACTTTCCTGGGCTTTTCTGCTGACGAACAGAAACACATGGAGGAACTTACAGTGGCCAATGGTAAACATCTACACTGTGCTTTAGATCATAGATTTTATGATTAACCTTGATTTGTATTTTGTATCGTGCAGTGGTTTAAAACATCCCATCGGCCTTGCTTTGACTATGCAGTTGCAGTCAGCTGGACAGCATGAACAGCTGATGTAACATAGGAATATACAGTCACACACACGTACGTTGTCTTGGGCTTATACATGCTATCCATACAGACGCAAACAGAGATGAGCGCACATAAATGCGCAGGGAATCATGCAAGCACACAGAAAAGCAAACTCATGCGCACGTTCACACACACTTGCACATGAATGAGCACAAGCTTACCTCTGTCCTACCCCTTCTTCCAGGCATATCACACACACACACACACACACACACACACACTCGCACTCGCACACACGCACACGCACACACACACACACAAATATGCACATACATATCGGAGAGCAGTCAAGGTTTAAGTGACAAACGTCAACAATGATTGGCTCATTTCACTGCTGTCAAACAAGTGTAAAGCTGCCTCCACCCATCCTCCTTCCCTTTCTCTCCTTACCCCTGTTGTTGGAAATGACTGGTTATGAGCAAGCTGTGTGAGATCAACAAAAGGCAAACACTTTGTGCCCTAATCTGCATATATACACATCAGTATTGATATTTCACACACTCACCACACATAAATACGGAGACCAATGCATTCTCTTGTGGCATGCAAACACAGACTCGCACATACACTCATGCAAGCAAGCGGGTGCTAATTTACATATACACACACTTGTACACATACTCATACACACAGATCCCAAGACTTACACCCAAATTAGCAGCAAAGATGAATCCCAGCTTTTAACTTTGTCTGTTTTGTGAAAGGAAATGGGGGGGATGGGAGTTTCCTGTTACTGAAACTTTCAGTGCAGACTGGCCAGTGGTGGGTTGTTTAACGTTCACAGTACAGTGACCTTGCCTGTGCAGGGGCAGTAATGCCGCAGTGGGCAGTGAGGAGGCCACACACCTGGTAGTGGACGACGTCACAGTGAAGGAACTGCCTTCTGACATCTCTCTGCCACCCCTCATTGTCCGTGGAGAGGTAGGGGACGTGTCCTACAAGAATGGTTCTTGAAATGTATTGCATGTTGAGACCATTAAGCGAAATACCTGGTTGTGGGTGACTTGGCTGTGAAATAACTGTTTTCCATCATCTTGTCTCTGAAAGATTTTTTGTTGTTTTCCAGAACAATTGGCCAGTCAAGGAGTAGTAAAGATTGATTACTTGTCAAGGCCTCTTAATAACAAAAAAGCAGACATAAAAGTTTGCACGCTCATACAGATTGTAACATAATTTACTGAAACTGTAATGGAAATTTGCACAAATATAACCAAAAAGGCAACAAGGGACTCGTCAGTCAGACATGTTTGTTACTCTATGCGTCTCCCTCCCTCCTGTGACCTGTCTGCTCAATTGCATCATCTCTGTAGCAGAACTTAAACATACAGAGGTATGAGTGTTACTTCATGGGCATTAAAATTTCCGCATCAGTATTGTGTGCATGTTTCTCTCTTTTATGTCCTTTGTATTTTATCAATAATGTCACACTGACAGAACTGTTAAGTATTTACCCTCTAACACCTCTGCAGTGTTAGATGTTATGTAAATGATGATGATATGAGTCATTGCATCTCTTCAGTATTAGATGGTATTAAATGATGATGATGATGATGATGCTGACAGGTGACATATAGGGTGTGAACAACAAAGGCATGTTGGATGTTTCAGTGGTTCTGGGGCTGTATACAGATGGCAGCCTGCGCAGAGGAGCAGTTGTATCTCTTCCAACAGGTAAGAGGATATGCAGATGTGGGAGAAGTCTAAACACTGATATCTTTGCTGTAGATGGAAAAGAGGGTCTGCATAGACAGCCACACTTTGAACAGTGGCACACTGCCTGCAAGACACAGGAGACAAAATGGTAGGAATCTGTTGTATGCTATGACAATGGCCCAGATTTCTGTGTTGTAGAATCAAAATGAGTCGCTCTCTTTTTCTCAGCCCCAAGTTTGTTGGTTTCAGTTTCAGTGTTACTGTAACCCATCAAACCACACAGGACTCTTTCAGGGATACTGCCATGTAGAGAAAAGAGAAATTTCTCTCCTGTAAAAGCGACAAACACAGCAGTGCACACAAAATAAGAACAACAGTAAATAACACGAAGGCTAAATTCAGAGAGATAAAAAACAGGTCATGCTGAGGGTGCTAACCTTTCTATTGGATTCTTATGGAGAAAAAAAGTACAGGATTTATTCCAGAATAGTAAAATAATTTAAAAAATATGGTGAAAACACTGCCAAGTAGATATTGCAAAATGATCAGCTAGCAATCAATCTTGTTGCCAAATTACAATAGTGAAACCTACCATGTTATGAATTGTGACCACAAAAAAAAAAAGTGCAAAGATAAACACATATGAATGCGCTACTTGAGAGATAGATAGATGGGGGTGGGTTAGCGGGGGGGGGGGGGGGGGGGGGGGGGGGGGGGGGGGGGGGGGGGGGGGGGGTGATAAAAACTGATAAAAATCATATAAAGTCGGAGTGAAAGAAGAAAAAAAGAATTACTAGCCTGAAATTTCTGGATGGCAGTGATGGATACGATTTCAGTTAGAACATTTTGATCACATGATTTGATTAAACTCTGGTGTCTGGAAAAAACTGAAATCAGTTTATGCATCCCAGCTTGGTTTTGAAACACTTGCTGCCCATTTTTATAACAGAAATGTTCTTTTGCAGGGCCAGAGCATGTCCATGTAAGGGGGACCCACATCAAGCAGCATAATAGTAATGCCATAGATTGAGCACAGAAGATGAGAGAGAGAAGAAAAATTGTTTAAGGGGGCAACACAACACTTTTTACCTTACTTAGTAGGTCTATAATTGTTTATATCGTACATTTAAATGTGTAGGTAATACAGTTCAAGGAGGTGACAGAACACTGTTTATCTTACTGGCTTAGTAGATCTGTTATTGGCTTAGTAGATCTGTTATTGTTTATATTCTTTATTTAAAAGCATCTATAGGTAATACAGTTCAAGAGGGTGACACACTTTTTGCCTTACTGACTTAGCAGATCTGTCATAGTTCATTTAAAAGCATAGGCAATACAGTCCCAGTGCTGATCAATGCTCATTAACATCACTTTACAGCCGACCAACGAACCGGAGAGGTCATTGTCCACCTCCAGTCTACGCGCCAGGTCCCGCAAGCGAAAGCGCTTGAAGCAGCTGGCATGTGAAGGAGAACAGGGCTCCCCCTTCAGCAACATCAAGCGACGCTCGGAGGATGTGTCGGCCATTTCCCTCAGTCCTAGCTCCTTCCTTGACGCCTCTCGCACCCCCGACAGGAATGACACGTCTCGTAAGTTAATGGTGATGGTGGTGGTGTGGAATTCTGAAGACTTACCCCCAGAGATCCTTAAAGATTGAGTCTTGAAAAAGGGGAGTCTTTAGTGTGAGGTACATATAGACAAAGAGATTAACTGCTTTAGAATAAAACAAGCCTTCAAAGGGTTGGAGTCTTAATTGGTGGGTCTATGAGATTTCACTGCACTGATTAGGTTTCTTTCCTGTTTGACTGGGGCGATGTTCTTAACAAAGCAGGAATAACATACTTGTTTGAATATGAAACCGTGAGAAAATGGTATTCTGTATATAGTAAAATGCAAGTTGTAAGCACTTCACAGTGCTCAAAATGAGCTTAAAATATAGGAAAGAGAAACGGAAAATCGGTACAGTAGAACAGTATATTGGAATTGTTAATGGTTTGATAAACGATCTCTTGTGAACTGATGGATGTGGGTCTGGGTGACTCAAGAAAAGTAAACGATGCTGGAGTTGATGAAGATGGATATATGTCTTAATTTGAATATCAGCCTACTGACTGAAATGAAAAGTGATGTTCAATTTTCCTCTTGGATATTGCTCAGTGTCTCTTACAGTTGTAGTTAAGAAAAATCGGTGAGGGTAAGAGAATTCTGATGATCTCAGCAGTGGTGATGTGTGCATCACAATAGAAAATTTAGGCAACTTATTGTGATGATATAGATAGTTTTTGATGATCAGAGCAATACCATATCAACTAGCGATGATGGATGTGTGACAGAGGGAAGTCTGGAGAATGTGGAGAACAAGCCGGTGCCGTCCAACACCAAGGTGTCCAAGCGGAGGCAGGTGGTACAGGAACTTCTTCAGACAGAGACCAACTACACGGCCATCCTGCACACTCTGCTTCATGTAAGATCTGGGCTTTACCTGAATCAATGATGCATACTGTCCTCAAATAGCTGTACTTGTTATGAAAAAATGATGGCTCTTCCTGATGTTACAGCTGTGAATCGCGTCACTGAGAAACAACCACAAAAGGAAAAAAAAAACTCACCTCGAAAACAAACAGGAGCCCTTATTTTTCACAAATGGACAAAACTGACTGCAAATGGAAGTAACTCGAGCACTTTGCGCATGCACAGTCTATAACCTGCTAGTGAAGACACCGAACTTGGCTAAAGTTTAGACAGTGCTGCATAGATAGAAAGCTGTAGCAAGCATGTCAGAATATGTAAGACTGAAGAAGCTGAATATTGAATCCCACCTCTTCTAAAAACAAGAAGAGAGAGAGAAAAGAAAAAAGGGGGGGGGGGGGGGGGGGGGGGGGTGATGAGGGAGGGGGGAAAAAAGGAAAGAAAAGTCAACACTGCAAGACTCTACAAGAAATAATATGATGAACAGTAGCCATGTTTACAATGAGGACAGAAAGGGGAAAACTTTGATTTGTCCACTATCATCAAAGAGCGCATTCAGTGATTCTCCATCACTTATCATGACTGGTAGTATGAGAGTGCAAACATACATGCATGTACACCTGCATGTACCTTCACATATGTAAAAATATTGTATGTTCCAATCATTCTTGAAAATTTCAGTTTGTTTCTGATTTTTACATCGTCTGTTCCTAAGGGAAAGATTCTGGAGAACGCATGTCTTTAGCACTGTACCTGGCCTACCTATGCCTCAAGCTCCTTGATCCCCCTCAATCGTCCATGGTTTTGAAACCTCGTGTCAGGGTCTTGAATCGTCTTTTAGATTTTTTATAAAAAAAAGAAGAAGAAGAAAAAAAGAAAAGAAACGAAAAAGAAAGAAAAGTCGTCTTTGAGGAGAATGGTTTTGCTGATCCTGAATCACTGTTTTTGAAGGGAGATCATTTAAAATTATTTTGGGGTTGTGTGGGGGAAAATATGAGAGAAATCAAGAAACAAAAATAAGAAAAGAAAAGTATATCTCTGAATAGATGTGCCTGTAATAGAAAGCTTCAGATCTGTCCAGCGTGAGGTAAATCGTGAAAAAGGCGAAATCATACACACATCATCAACTGACCTAACGGACTGTGAACCTCTTCATACTTATTTCTAGTTCATTTATTTGTAGGTCTGCTTATCAATGATTTCAATTTCTAGATTGTAGATGAGTAAAATTTTGTCATTGTAGAAATGATACACTTGGTAAATGATCAGTTTCCATCTCTTATGGTAAGTATTGGTACATTTCAGACGTTCAAGGAGCAGATCGATAAGCCTGACCAGTACAGCGGTGCCCTGCTGGCAGCCCAGGACAGCAAGATCATCTTTGGCAACATCCCACCCATCTACGAGGTCCACAGTCAGCTGAGGGACGACCTCACCCATCTTCTAGAACACTGGACTGACGGCGCGTCGGTGGGAGACCTCTTTCTGAAGCGTGTAAGTCTGGGAGGTGTGATTCTTAGAACTGTTTACCCATACGATATCACCATATTTCATGCCCATATTTGGCAGAAATACAATAAACATGGTACATGGGGAAAAAATATGGCAAAAAAAAAAAAAAAAATCCGACTATCATTTACGTACGCAGCATATTTCAAGAAACGGGTGTATTGACATAGCTGCTTTGCGTATACTCTCCTCGTGACTTTTCATGTTGATGTTTGTGATTGGCTGAGAGTGCCCATTCCTAGTTCTCGGCTCTGAGATCTTGTGTGGTTTCTGTGAAGCCATTTTGTATTCTTAGCTTTGGCGCTGAACCAAGCATTGGAGTACTCCTATTTTGTAGAAAATACCCTTATTTTGGATTTGGAATCCTTTGTCAAATTTTAGGGTAAACGGGTCTGGATTCTTCTTCATCCGAAAGCATCAACCCCTGATTAAAGGCGTTTCCATACCATTAATACAGCCCCCACCCCTCCTCCCCTTACATAGCTACACTTAGGTAGTCCTCACTAGTTGTCCTCAAAGAGATGTCAATGTTGATTACATTGAGGCATCCCAGCAAAAGAGGCATTGCTTGGCTGTTGCTTTGGTGTTCAGTGGTGACTGTCGTGTTCCTATATAAGCAGTATAAAACCTGTTAGCCCTTCTGATGAAGATGATAACTTATTGTTGCAGAACCAGTGCTTGTGAATGTCCATGTCTAGAAGTCACCAATATGTCAGTTCCACAACAGTCCCCATCAAGTTGCTGACTCCTAGGACATTGACACAAACTCAGAACTACCAAGTGCTATGTTTTGGGCGTAGCATGCCACGATTTCATTGACAGTGCTGCAGTGCTATCTTTTTGGTTTTCTTTTCTTTCTTTCTGCGTACGCAGGCTGATACTCCTGCGGACACTCCCTGTATAGCCAGGCAGTGGAGTTTTGTGTGTATGACCCTTTTTTATCCCGCCATTAAGGCAGCCATACTCCATCTTCGGGGAAGGTGCATGCTATGTGTCACGTGTCATCCATACCAACGGTCAAACTGGCCTTCTCTTCCGAAAGTTGGTGATGGGATTTTACGTGTGTGCAAGATGTTATACGTGCGTTCACACACGGAACCTCGGTTTATAGTCTCATTCGAAGGACTGTATGGGGAATGGAGTCAGAACCAATGTTAACTCCAAGGGAAAAATCCCCCTATACCGAAATTCGAACTCGCAACCCAGGATCACGAGTCCGGCGCTCTACCAACTGAGCTATCTGGCCCCCCTCTATCTTTTGGGTGAAATACTGCATCAAAAAACAAAAATTTAAAAGAAAAATACTTCATGGTCTTTCAGTGGTGGCTTAAATAGAAGTGAGACAAAGCAGGTCTTTACACTGTGGAAATGTTTTGTATGAAAAAAAAAAAAAAGTTCAGTAAGGAGTGGAAGAAAAAGTAGAAGGAAACTCACTAACGATGATTGCAATTATGTTGCTGTTAACAATTTGTTTCATTGTCAGCCGTTTTAACTTTTTATGTAGATCCAGTCAAAGCTGTGCGATAAGTACTGAGATTTCCCTTTGCATAGTCTGGCATGTTGAGTGTGAAGGGAAGTGTGACTAAAAGTGCTATTGAGCCAAACTACACATAAAATCTTAAAATGCTACTGTCTGTGGTTTTGAAGCTTTATTGAAATTGGGGTCATTTTGAGAGTTGGACATACTGAGCCAGAAAAGTTTTAACACAGTTTCCCTTGACAGTACGGAAGATATTGTGGAGTTCCATTTTGATCTGACACTACACGACAAGGCTGTACACTTCAATTTTGTGCATAGCAAAGCCTGAGAGACACAGACAACTGCAATGCTGGTCAGGAAATTAGAGCAACGTTCTCCGAGACTTCTTCCCCAGAGTATTTAGTCTCCCCTTTTGAGAGCATAAGTGGACAACTATGTGCATAAGTCAGCTGAGGCTTAAAATATCTCGAGTATATTCATTTGAGGTTTGAACACAGACCTCCCCAACCACAGCCCATACCACTGACTGCTGTGGCACAGTTGCTCTGCAGATTTCTTCATTTTTAGTGGATGAAATTCTCAGAATTTTTGTTTCTTCAAGATTTGCAAAGAGACAGGATTGGAAACCTTGTGCAGGTAAATGTGAGAATAGTTTTGTTCTCAATGAGATCAGGTGAAAGGAAATGAAAGCACTGTTTGAACATACAGAAGAGCAGAACATTAATAAAAGAGGATGTGGAAGAGGTGCTTTTTTTTTTTTCAAATATTCCCTGAACACAGGCTTTATTTGCCAATAGCTACAAAGCAATTTTTAAGAAAGAAAAAGGTTGTAGTGGATTAAAACCACCAATCATTCTCCAGGATTTGCAAACACCTTAATATCATTAAACGTCATTACCTTTTGATCCCCCACCCCCACCCCAAACTTACCCTGCCTTTCTTGAAGTGCACACAAAAAATCAGGCTGGACAACTTTGCTGTTTAGTAGCCTGTAAAAGGGTCAAGAAATTGAGACTGAAGCCAAGAAATTTATTCTGTAAAAAGAATAGGAGACTTTAGGGGGAAAGGGGGAGAGAGAGAGAGAAAAAAAAAGAAATTAGTTTTTTTGCACATTCAAGAACTCGTGACAGCTTAGGGAGTTTTGCCAGGCGAACGTTGGTGGAAACATTTCGTTAATTAGGAAACAGAAATAAATGCATATATGGCAAAAAGATAAGTGTACAACTTTTCATTGGGAACCACAGTACACTGGAAGGAGCAGTCTAAATTTGACTCAAGAAATTAACTTATGCGGTACAATAAGGCAGTCTAAGGTCTCCATTAAAATTACAGATTTCGGTGAAAGTATACCCCTCTCCGTGTAAAACCTAGCTTGGCTTGGATCGTTCTTCTATTTACAGTTGTGGTTAAATTGTCTGTGTGGACTGTCTGTGACAGGCAGATGCATTCATGAAGGCATACCCAATTTTGTGAACTACTTTGAGAACACCAAGGAGACCATCATCAAGTGTGACCAGAGCAACCCTCGCTTCCATGCTTTTCTCAAGGTGAGAGACTGCAGTTGCAACGGTCTGGATGTGGTGTAGTTTATAATGAGATATAGAATACCATACATGTATTTCATGCCTTTTTCTCTGCAGATTTGCCAAGATTTTTTTTTCTACACAAAAAGTGGATTAAGAAAACAAGGTGAACACACACAAGGGAAACAGAATATATTTCACGTAATTTTGCTTACATCAAAAACCCAAAGATAAAACATGCAGCAACTGCGGGTTTGGGTTTTATTCTTTCAGTG
This sequence comes from Conus ventricosus, assembly GCA_018398815.1. NCBI lineage: Eukaryota > Metazoa > Mollusca > Gastropoda > Neogastropoda > Conidae > Conus > Conus ventricosus. Next base: position 54,909,225 of record CM031613.1, on the reverse strand, counting down.
CAAGTGTAAAAAACTCTTCATGGTTTAAAGGGAAAAAAAAACTATTGAAAAGGGAAGGTTTTATTGTGTCATCAGTTTTTCCTATCAGTTGAGTGTGAAAGCAGGTTTGTCTCTGTGCTTATAGGTCAATGCATAGATGGTGGCCTAAGGTATCTGTGCTTTTATGACAGATACTTAAGGTAAATGATCATGAAGAGTCTTAGGAAAACAGTGGAAAGGTCTTTCAAAGTTCTTTACAAACTGTTTAGCAGTGAAACCTGGTGACATTTGTTGTGTCAGTAGGTGTGTCTGTCCAAGCCATGCTGTTTAACAGTGAAACCTGATGATGTTTGCTGTCTGTAGGTGTGCCTGTCCAAGCCATGCTGTTTAATGGTGAAACTTGATGATGTTTGCTGTGTCTGTCTGTAGGTGTGCCTGTCCAAGCCATGCTGTTTAATGGTGAAACCTGATGATGTTTGCTGTGTCTGTGTGTAGGTGTGCCTGTCCAAGCCATGCTGTTTAATGGTGAAACTTGATGATGTTTGCTGTCTGTCTGTAGGTGTGCCTGTCCAAGCCATGCTGTTTAATGGTAAAAACCTGATGATGTTTGTTGTGTCAGTAGGTGTGCCTGTCCAAGCCATGCTGTTTAATGGTGAAACCTGATGATGTTTGCTGTCTGTCTGTAGAGCCGGAATAGCTCAGTTGGTAGAGCGCCTGACTCGTAATCTTGGTGATACTGGGGTTGCGGGTTTGAACCTCCGCCGGGGCGTTTCGGTACAGGGGGACTTTTCCCTCGGAGTTAACATTGGTTCTGACTCCATTTTCCATACAGTCCTTCGAATGAGACTATAAACCGAGGTTCCGTGTGTGAACGCATGCATAACATCTTGCACACACGTAAAATCCCATCACCAACTTTCGGAAGAGTAGGACAGTTTGGCTGTTGGTATGGATGACACGTTACACATAGCATGCACCCTGCGTGAGAAATGGATAGAATGAAGGAAGTAAGGAAAATGAGTGATCGATATTGAACGATACTGCATGGATGACATGGGAAACGACTGAATGAAGCGCCAGCTGGCAGCTCTTCAGTCGGCACTACCCAGGTAGGCAGCCCGTTGTGTAAACAAGTGTTGATTGTAAAGCGCTCAGAGCTTGGTCTCTAGCCGAGAATAGGCGCTATATAAGTATTCATTATTATTATTATTATGTGCCTGTCCAAGCCATGCTGTTTAATGGTGAAATGTGATGGTGTTTGCTGTCTGTAGGTGTGCCTGTCCAAGCCATGCTGTTTAATGGTGAAACCTGATGATGTTTGCTGTCTGTCTGTAGGTGTGCCTGTCCAAGCCATGCTGTTTAATGGTGAAACCTGGTGATGTTTGTTGTGTCAGTAGGTGTGCCTGTCCAAGCCATGCTGTTTAATGGTGAAACCTGATGATGTTTGCTGTCTGTAGGTGTGCCTGTCCAAGCCATGCTGTTTAATGGTGAAACTTGATGATGTTTGCTGTCTGTCTGTAGGTGTGCCTGTCCAAGCCATGCTGTTTAATGGTGAAACTTGATGATGTTTGCTGTCTGTCTGTAGGTGTGCCTGTCCAAGCCATGCTGTTTAATGGTGAAACTTGATGATGTTTGCTGTGTCTGTGTGTAGGTGTGCCTGTCCAAGCCATGCTGTTTAATGGTGAAACCTGATGATGTTTGCTGTGTCAGTAGGTGTGTCTGTCCAAGCCATGCTGTTTAACGTTGAAACCTGATGATGTTTGTTGTGTCAGTAGGTGTGTCTCTCCAAGCCATGCTGTTTAACGTTGAAACCTGATGATGTTTGTTATGTCATTAGGTGTGTCTGTCCAAGCATATGCTGTTTAATGGTGAAACCTGATGATGTTTGTTGTGTCAGTGGGTGTGTCTGTCCAAGCCATGCTGTTTAATGGTGAAACCTGATGATGTTTGTTGTGTGTCTGTAGGTGTGCCTGTCCAAGCCATGCTGTTTAATGGTGAAACCTGATGATGTTTGCTGTGTGTCTGTAGGTGTGCCTGTCCAAGCCATGCTGTTTAATGGTGAAACCTGATGATGTTTGCTGTGTCTGTCTGTAGGTGTGCCTGTCCGAGCCATGCTGTTTAATGGTGAAACCTGATGATGTTTGTTGTGTCTGTAGGTGTTCGTGTCCAAGCCATGCTGTTTAATGGTGAAACCTGATGATGTTTGCTGTCTGTCTGTAGTTGTGCCTGTCTGAGCCATGCTGTTTAATGGTGAAACTTGATGTTTGCTGTCTGTAGGTGTTCCTGTCCAAGCCATGCTGTTTAATGGTGAAACTTGATGTTTGCTGTCTGTAGGTGTTCCTGTCCAAGCCATGCTGTTTAATGGTGAAACCTGATGATGTTTGCTGTCTGTCTGTAGGTGTGATTGTCCAAGCCATGCTGTTTAATGGTGAAACCTGATGATGTTTGCTGTGTCTGTCTGTAGGTGTGCCTGTCCAAGCCATGCTGTTTAAAGGTGAAACCTGATGATGTTTGCTGTGTCTGTGTGTAGGTGTGCCTGTCAAAGCCATGCTGTTTAATGGTGAAACTTGATGATGTTTGCTGTCTGTAGGTGTGCCTGTCCAAGCCATGCTGTTTAATGGTGAAACCTGATGATGTTTGCTGTGTGTCTGTAGGTGTGCCTGTCCAAGCCATGCTGTTTAATGGTGAAACCTGATGATGTTTGCTGTGTCTGTCTGTAGGTGTGCCTGTCCAAGCCATGCTGTTTAATGGTGAAACCTGATGATGTTTGCTGTGTCTGTGTGTAGGTGTGCCTGTCCAAGCCAGAATGTGGTCGACAGACATTGCAAGAACTCTTGATCCGCCCTGTACAGAGGCTTCCCAGTGTTATTCTGCTTTTAGGAGGTAACTGTAAAGAGAACAAAAAAAGAAATTGCAATAGTTTGTAATGTGAGGCTGATACAAAATTGGAGGGATAAAGGCATGTGTGGCTGATTGTTTCAGCAATTTCCAGTAAACATGTCCCTATCCATTCGGACAAATATGTTGATATGAATTCTGTCAAATATTAAACATGTTCGTATAGATTCAGTTTGTGTGAATTCTGGCAGACATATTCATAACATTTTCACAAACATGTTCATACATATTCTGACAAACATGTTTGTATACACAGCGCATACATTTTCACATTGAGTCTGACAATTAATCGTGGAAATATAAAAAGAATGACAATGTCAATTTTATGTGAAATCATGTGTGTATTGTATAACAAGGCAAGCAAAAAGGAAATGATCATGTTATTTTTTGTACTATACATAATGTTTCAATAGAAAGTCATGGTAACTTCTGGGAAAAATTATTTGTAAGGCAGGCAAATGCCATACTGGGTTTTTGGTGTTGTTTTTTAAACATGAATTTGATGAAAATTTCCTATTTTGATGTTTCATATTATGAAATCTTTCCTGTGAAAAAATGTAGTTCCGTTTATAATGTAAAATGTTCTTTTTTTCCAGATATTTTAAAAAATACACCAAACAACCATTGTGACAAAGAAAAACTGGAGCAAGCTATCGACAGTTTGAAAAATGTCTTGACGTAAGTTCTTTCTGGTTGAAAAAAAAAGAAGTGAATTTGCAAATTGTTTCAGAAGTTGCTTAAACTGTTAGATCTTACTTTATTATTTGAAGTTGAGATTTGGAAAATATCCTGCAATACCTTACATTTTTCTTTTAAGTTGATGTCAGTCAGTTAGATGTAAACCTTGAGATATATCTTTCCACTGTGTCTTAGGTTTGTAAAATGTTTGTTCTCCTTTTTCAAAGTGCTGCAGATATTTCTTCCTCTTTTTCAGACAAATTGCTAATAGCAATATGTGACCCTCTGCCACGAAATGAGTTGCATGTCACCTATGGGTTGCTTTCATAGTGTAAACTTTTCTAAATCTATTCTTCATGCCCCATATAGAATTGAAAAGTATTTAACTCTTTCATTCCTACTTTTCTATGAACCATTACTTGCTCTTGATCCTAGATTCTTATAATACAAGTATTCCCTTCATTCCTGGTTTTATCAGAGAGAAAAAAGAAGTGTAAAGTGAGAACTGCAACGTATGCAGTAGCAAACCGGCCAGAATAGAGCGACGACCACTTTCCCACCCTGTAGGGGCCGTCTGGCATCCATTCCATTCATAAACACTGCCGCGCGAGTGACCCGGTCGTGATGTGTACCGATGTCGCGACTCGTGCGAAGTTCAAAGCGCTTACCGCGAGAACGGATTTTCCGGGCTGCAGGAAGGAAAGGAGGGATTTTGTGCTGCCCAGTTTTCCGGGCTGCAGGAAGGAAGGGTAGGATTTCTGCAAACGGAAAACCGGGTTGCAGGGATGAAAGAGTTAAAATCCATATGTGTATTTTGTGAGATATGGTCTTAATACGATGGTACCCTTTGACATGCACTTTTGTGATAAAAAAAGACAAAATATGAACTACGAATCACAAATTCATCATTGAAATTTTCCATATAACTAACATTCAGTTATAATGAAAAAATTTACACATAGAAATCACATAAAAGAAGGTATTTTATGAAATTTATTGTCCATAAGAGAATTTCTTCCTTGAGTGCAAAATTTAGATGAAGAATAGATTTGTTGAATTTATTTTGATTAATTAAGAAAAAATGAAAGTATTAACATTTTTGGATTGCAGCATGTGTAGGAAAAGTCAGTTTGGAAGTATGTTTTCAAACTTGCAAATACAAAAATATATATTCTTAACATTTCTAGATCTCTGTGAGCCAGTTAATGTTTGACTGCAAATAAACATGAATTTTCCCATCCCATTTATCTTTTCATATTTAGGAGGATTGAAGCTGAGGGTAGTGGATGAAGTACTTGTGAATGGGAGAGGGGATGTGGGTGGGGTAGAGGGCAAAATGCCCAAGTGGATTGAAGCTGAGGGTAGTGGATGAAGTACTTGTGAATGGGAGAGGGGATGTGGGTGGGGTAGAGGGCAAAATGCCCAAGTGGATTGAAGCTGAGGGTAGTGGATGAAGTACTTGTGAATGGGAGAGGGGATGTGGGTGGGGTAGAGGGCAAAATGCCCAAGCGTTTGCTGAACTGCATACAAGTAGAAGCAGCTACAATCTGCAGGGTGACTGAAAACATGTGACCTATAGCAACTAATTCAGAGCATTCTGCAATGATTGTGTCGTATGAAATGGCAACAGCAACATTCTGATTGATGTTGATGCTAGAGACTTCATCTTTATTTCTGTGTACAAAATTTTAGCATCCATGGGATAAAAATAGATACTGCCATGCATAACTTGGGTAATTTCAACTTCAAGCAGTTGAAAGGGATCACACGCCCACAGGACAGCTGCCCTTACCTAATAATTGGATCAAACGAAAACTCTGTATGTTGGCAGGAATGCACAGATAGTGGAAAAGAACTTGTAACTCTGTGCCAAGTGGTAGTTGTGTTCTTCCTTTTTGTTTTGTTTCTGTATGGATAGACATCATTTCATGCTATTTCTAAAGATGCAGCCTAATTTCACTACATGATCAATTCCCCACTGCACATCGATGCCCACTAGAGTCAGCGTGTACAGTGAGATGGATAATCTTGACGATGATGTTTCAGACATATTAACGAAGACAAGAGAAAAACGGAGGGACAGATGGTGATGTTTGATATAATCAATGACATTGACAACTGCCCGGTATGTATGTCCCACGTTTTGCTTTCAATTCGCGTGCATTTCATTTAGAAATATGTGTACATACGCATTTGTTAACAGTAGTTTTACTGCTTGGTTTGTGTTACCTAATGAATGGATGTTTTACCAGGTTATTAGGGTATGGAACTCTCATTATAAATCGTATTCCCTGCCTCTGGAAATTCTATGCTATTTCTTCCATTCTGTCGAACTTGAGTGTTTTTCTTTTTCTTTAACAATATCTACTTGCTTTCTGAATTAGTCACCCATTCACTTACCATCTATGTTTATTAAAAAAAAAAAAGGGCAATACATTTTTTTAGTTGTATTTTCATTTGTGTATGTATGAGGAGCTAAATCAAAAAGAAACAAACACTTTTAGTCTGACAGGCTGATGCAGATAGTCACATGGGAATAGAATTCATTGCTACTTTTTAACCATCTTAATTAATGAAATAAACTTAAAAAGTTAGTGGTCTTAGTTTTTATTGCCAGAGAATCTTTTACTTCTCAAGATTGAAAATCTTTCCTAACCCAAGTAACTCATTTTCATGTGAATATTTTTGCTGACCCCCACAGACAGGATCTGTGGTAAAAATGTGTGAAAAAAAAACTGGCAGAACTTTGTGAATTAATATGTTGCAGGCCACCTTGCTGTCGTCCCATCGCAGTTTCGTCAGCAAAATAGATGTGGTAGAACTAACAGACACGTTGTGTCGGCGTGGCGATCCTTTGTGCCTCTTTGTGTTCACCGACAGCATAGAGGTAAAGGTTGTGTTTGTCTCGGCGTCATTGTCTGTCACTCTAGCTTGCTTTCTGTCATTGTTTCTCTCTCATCTCTCTCCGTGCCTGTGTGTCTATATCTCTCTGTCAGTCTGAAATAAAACCACCAGCAGTCCACAGGTAGCAGTCAGTATCCAGTCATCATCGGACAGAGTACCGGAAGAGACACGGCACTGCTGCTGAATATTTTCTAGCCCTGTTTGGTGGTGCCTCTTTCAGTTTCACATATTGCAGGACATCACCTACAGAACCGTCTACTTAGTCGCAGAGTCAACGTATGTTAGTGTTCCGTTCTGGAGGGAGAAGATGGAACTTGGGTATAGAGAGAACTTCCTTGGATCAATGAGTGAATGGAAATGGAGCGAAGTGTGATAATTGGGGGGGTTGAATGTGTAAGCAGACTTGTCATTGTTTTGTTTACATGCTGTGGTTTGTTCTGTGTGCTTGATAACCAGATCTGCAAGAGGCGGACGAAAGGCCTGACAACAGGGAAGAGCCTGACGCCACATAAAGCTCCACAGAAGACCTTCAAGCACCTCGAGATGCTGCCCATGTCCTCTGTCAAACGGGTTCTGGACTTCACAGAAACTGATGGTACGAATCTGTTCTGTACTAGTCCTTTCTCTTCTTTCCACCCTTTCCCTCACTGCTTCCACCTGTCCCACACCCCATCCTTGCTCACATGCATGTACCTGTGGGCGCATGCATGAATGCATGCACACACGCACCCAGCACATGCACACACTGGCACACACGCGCACACGCACACAAACGCACTTACGCACGCACCGACATGCACACACATAACGCATGCACATGAACACACGCACTCTCTCTCTCTCTCTCTCTCTCTCTCTCTCTCTCTCTCTCTCTCTCTCGCTCTTTTCTTTTTTGCCAAACGATAAGAGGTAAACAGCCACTAAACAAGAACATGATGTGCATTCATTGTTTTGATCAGGAAATTTGAAACACACACCTGCCCTACTCTTTTCCCTGACCCTGTTTACGTAAATTCATACATTAAATGTTTATAATACTGGTTGAATTTAATTTGATGGTTGAGAACAGGTTGCCATTGAAAGCATACAGGTCACTGTATAATTTTGATAATAATGGTAAAGAAACGATAATGGTAAAGAAACTATGTTCAACAGTTTTTGTTTTTTTTAATAATTCATATGGATTTACGTTTGCATGGAACATTCACGGGTGTTCAGTGTATTCAGTTTTTCTTAAATGTTTCAAAGATTGATTACTTGATTGTAGATGGCAGGGTTAGCATAGACACATGTATGATGGTGATAGATTTGTTCAATACAGGCTTTTAAAACATCATACATATAGAACTTTACGTTGGTATGAAAATAAACCAATACTTAAAAAAAACCTCGAAATGAATTTAGAATTTCTAACAGTACTTGTCTCTGCTTTAGATATGGTCTCAAGAGGGAAAATGAA
>CM031613.1:54836307-54896307 GCA_018398815.1 Conus ventricosus | reverse complement strand
TCTGTCTTCAACATCTCAATTATAAAAAGCAAATGGGATCTATTTGCAGCCACTATTTCAAAAGAATTCCAGGACACTGATTTTTTCAGAGTCAGACCCAGCAGAATCTCTGACCAACACTATGATCAAATGTGCTAAAGCCTGTATTCCAGTGTTTTCCGATAACTTCAAATGCCCAAAAACCCTGGTTCGATTCAGAATGCCAACAAATTTTCCAAAGTTAGAAAACGGGCTCAGCTTTCAGTATACCAACGACCTTCGGGTCCCAACGCTCGAGCCCATCAGAAACTCCGTGCTAAATCAAGACCACTTTTAAAATCAGTAAACGTCGGTCCTGGAGAAGCTTCTGCCCCAGGCTGACATCAAAAAATTCTAAGAAAAAAGTGTGGAACATCATTAAGAAAATCAAAGGGAAGAACACTGTCCCACTGTGAACCATCTCAAGTTTTCAGATTCTTTAAAAACAGAAAAGAAAGCAGTTGCAAAATCTGCTTGCTTCAACCATTGAAAAGAATTCCTCCTCTTCAAATTTAAATCAGTCACTTTTGTCAAACACAAAGCCAAAAGAAAAATCTCCCTGCAACTTTTCATCCGACAACTGGAAGACTAAATTTTTCCCTTTTACATTAAACGAGCTGAAATCTGCCTTACTCTCTTGCAGCGATTCCTCTCCAGGTATAGATGAATACATTATCAACTATTGAAACATCTTCCGCAAGAAGGTCTGAACTCCTGTTACAGGTATAAAAACCACGTGTGGACTACAGGTTGCTTTCCACCCTCTTGGCGGACAGCCCTCATTATTCCCACCCCCAACCTGGAAAAGATCTTTCTAATCCATCTAACTCCCGTCCCATAGCTTTGACCACTGTGTCTGTAAATTGATGGAAAAAATGGTCAATGCTAGGCTCATGTGGAAACTCGAAACCGATGGCCTTTTGGCGAAAGAACAGTGTGGTTTCCGCAACATCGTAGTACAGTTTGACCATTTGATTCGTCTGGAATCTACACTTAAAAACGCTTTTTTAAACAGACAGCATGCAGTGGCAATTTTCTTTGACTTGGAGAAGGCCTACGATCCCAACCGGGGAAGTCGGGGATACTTCATGATCCCCAAAGATCTGGTTTTCGAGGTCATCTTCCGCTTTTTATTCAAATTTTTTGGCCAGAACGACAGTTTCAGGCCCGGGTTGGCACCACTCTCTCTGATGTCCACGAGCAGGAGTTGGGGTGTTCCACAGGGGAGCATACTATCTCCGCCCTCTTTAGTATAAGTTCAACAACATTGTTCAATCAGTTCAGCAGGGTTCATGCTCATTGTTTGGGATGATTTTGCTGTTACGCAACTGGAAGCCTGTACCCGAGTGTCCAGCGAAAGGCTCCAGCTTTGCGTAGATAAAATCCATCGGTGGGCGGTTTGAAAACGGTTTCACCTTTTCTGCTACAAAAAACCAGTGTATTCACTTCCAAAATTTTCCCGTCATTTTTTTCCCAGATCCGGAACTTCAGTAGGGAAATCTCCCATTCCAGCTGTTAAGAGGCCAAATTTCTGGGAGTCATTTTTGACCAAAAAACTTAACTTTCTCAGCCATTTTAAAAAACCTCAAAACTGCTTGCCAAAAGGCACTGAATATTTGCGGGTGTAGCACACACCGACTGGAGCGCTGATAAGAAAACTTTGTTGCACCTCTACAGAGCCCTGGTCCGTTCTAAACGGGACTACGGTTGTGCTGTGTACGGCTCCGCAAGATCCTTACCTCAAACTCTTGGACCCTATCCACCATCAAGGGCTTCGTCTCTGTTTGGAGCGTTCCGCACCACCCCGGGTGTACAGCCTGTACGCAGAGGCAGGTGAACCTTTCATGCCCAAATCGCAGGCTGAAACTGTCTTTGAATTATTACATCCGACTGTTCTCAGAACCGCAGAATCCTGCCTATGACTGTGTTTTTGACCCTCCGTTCCAAAGTAATTTTGAAAAAAACCCCGAAATGTTTTCCGCCGTTTGGGCTTCGTATGCAGCCTCACGTGCGGGAATGCAGGTATAGACCGGGAGTAGTTTCCGATTTTTCCAAGTTTCCGGATCAACCTCCAGGGACCTTTTCACACCAGAGATTCGTTTTGATCTCGCAGCTTTCCGTAAGGAGTCTACCAGCTCTCTGGCGTACAAGGCTTTGTATGCCGAGCTCTGTTCCAAATTCCCATCCTATCAAAAAGTTTTCACTGACGGTTCCAAGTCTGAGGATGGAGGGGGCCTGTGCAGCCTACTGCCCTGGGGCCCCTTCTCAGTATTGTTGGAACATATACATTCAGATGTTCTGTTATTCTGCTGAACTTACTGCTCTTTAGTACTGGCTTTGAAGATAATCTCCATTCTTCGAGGAGGGACTTTCTGGTTCTGTCGGATTCGCTGTCAGCTTTGGAGGCCATAGCTGGCCGCAACCTTTCAGCACCCAGAACTTTTACTTTTTTTTTAACTTTTTAGCAAGTTGAAGGCGGACGGTTACAACATTACTCTTGTTTGGGGTTTCCTGGCCATGTGGCACGGCGGGAACAAAATGGTTGATCGTTTAGCAAGAACGCCACAAGAGAGAAACTGTCCAACACTTATTCCCTGCTCAGATGTTGAAACCAAAATTAACGATTATGTGAGAGACCTCTGGCAGGAGGATTGGAACACACAGACGAATAACAAACTTTTTCAGATCCGTCCAAACCTTAAAGACTTCCTCCCATCTACGTCGGGTGGTCGTAAAACAGGAAACGGTTCTGTGCCGGCTGCACACCGGCCATTCGTATTTTACCCATTCTTACCTTTTAAAGAGTGAAAAACTCCGTGGTGCATTCCATGTCATGCACCACTCACAATGAACATGTTCTTTTAGAGTGTTGGGACTTGCACGATTTTGAGACACAAAAATTTTACAGCGGAGTCCATGAAGATCCTGTTCAGGGAGGTCCCGCCTGACGTGATCCTTGGGTTTTTGAGAGAAATTAACATTTTTCATCTGATTTGAGATTTTACGGAAGAAGGATTTTTTTAACAAAGTTTCTGGGTTTGTTTGTAGACGATGTCATTTAACGAGATGTGTGAAAGTTTTTTTTTTTTTTTTTTTTTTTTTTTAAATGGGCTGGTGAGTTGATTTTAACGTGGGGACAGCCCTGATGTGGCCCCCTGCGGTCGGCTGGGCATAAGCAAAATTATCTTTCTTATCTTATCTCTCTCTCTGGGTCTCTCTCTCTCTCTCTCTCTCTCTCTCTCTTCTCACTCTTTCTCTCTTTCTCTCGGTTTTCTCTTTTCTCTCTCTCTCTCTCTCTCTCTCTCTCTCTTTTTCTCTCCTCTTTCTCTCTCTCTCTCTCTCTCTCTCTCTCTTTACACATACCCGTATTGTGTGTACAGTATGACAGTGGGTTAGTGGTGTGTTGTGTGTGTGTGTGTGGTGTGTGTGTGTGTGTTTTGTGTGTGTGTGTGTGTGTGTGCGTGCGCCGCCTGTGTAAGTATGTGGTGTGTGTGTGTGTGCTGACACAATTTTTTTTTTATGTGGGATTTATGCGTTATGTATTTTTATTCACTATTTTGTTTTTTTCCTTTTGTATGTGGGCATGGGGTAAAAAACTGTGCTTATAACCATTTTTTCCAATAAATGAGTTCAAGTTGTTCTGTGTCTGTCTGTCTGTCTGTCTGTCTGTCTTCACACACCACCACACACACACAACCCCACACCACAACACCACACACACACACACACACACACTGTAGTACTTGTTTCTCCCCCTACTTTTAAATGACACCAAGGCCAACAGCTGAAAAAGTTGATTTCAGAAAAAAAAACAGTGCCCCCTTCTCCTCCCCCCCCCCCCCCTTTCCAAAATGACAAGATTTATTCAATTATTCATTGGTACAAAGAGAAACACAAGAGAGGACAGGAGAGAGAGAATTCTAGAGTCTGTGCTTGCAATCATGCCTAATTTTTTCAATGGTGTGTGTGTGTGTGGGTGTGTGTGTGTGTGTTGTGTGTGTGTTCCTCCTTTATTAAACAGTGCGTGTGTGCTTGAAGCAATGTTCATGACTTGTGAATACCCGGTGAATAATGCAAATGCTTTACAATTAATTTCTTAAAATTTTAAAAAAAATTATAAAAAAGTTTAATTATTTCCTTCTTCATCAGACACGGGTCGCAATTCCTGTGGGCACCCCCCAAAATAATCAAATAGCAACTTTTCAAAACCTGTTATCTAGTTTGGGGGTTGTGTTTTGGGGGGGGGGGTGGGGGGGGGGGGGGGGGGGGTCTTTTTTTTTCCCACCCATCTTGATGGCTATTTTATAATAGTCATTTGTATCATTTTCAGGTGAGGTGGTGGGGGCGAGGTCCAGAGTGGTTATGGCATTTGTCCATCTGCAAAAGCAGCTGCAGCGACAAAGACAACCATCAGTTTACCCACTGATACCAAGCATCCCTCGCTTTCAGCAAAAAAATCTCAACTTTGGGGGCTTTGACTGGCTTCATGGCGGAAACTAACCAGTCGCTGGCAACTGTTCCGAAGCTCGTTGACTATGCAAAGTAGGTAATCTTTTAAATCACTATTTTTTGGGTTATGTATGTGTACACCCAAAGTAGGTCTCTGGAGTGTGTGTGTGTGTTATATGTGTGTGTGTGTGTGACTGTGTGTGTGTGTGTGTGTGTGTGTGTGTTTTGTGGCATGCGTGTGTGTGGTGTGTGTGTGTGTGTGTGTGTGTGTGTGTGTGTGTGTGTGTGTGTGTGCTCCTAGATTTATGAATGATGGGATACTGAATGAGACTGACACAATCTGTGTCTGCATGTACCTGCATGTATCTTTTTTTTCCCGGCTATGGCTCGTGAGTCAGGGGCACTGGGGCAGCTGAAGATGTCACGCACCGGCAGCTTTGTACAAGCTCCGGTACGGGCTTGGGAAAACGGTGCCAAAACCCGCTGCTAGATGAATGAGGAGCTGTTTCTTCAGCCTCAACATTGACGAAGCGACCAGCAGACCAAACATGAGAGTCCTCACTGTCATGGTCAGCCACTTCTCGCCTTCGTGTCCAGAGGATAATGATTCATCACGTAGGCTCCATTAGCCTTCGGAAGTGAAAAGCAGAAACCATATTCCGAGAACTCGTGAACTGGGTACTCGTCTTGAACTCCCTGGGGAACTTGGTGTCTGTGTATTGGTTCCTGCAGTGTATGAGGGGCCCCAAGGCAGGTTTGGGGTAAAAGCTTCGTGAAGTAGCACCACTGTCCTTGGGCATTGATGGAGACACATGCCACCATGCACACAATGCTTCCAGGAAATTCTGTGCTGAATTTGGGGGGGGAAGTTGAGCGCTTCTGAAAGACCTGCACACCCACTTCGATGGAGCGTGGCCAGAAAGAATCCTCGCTGACCTCTGCCATATCAATCGGCTCGCCCCATCTGCACTCTTGCGGTACGTGCCACTCGCTGGCTGTCGTGTATGATGTGACAGTGAGAGCGTTGGAGCAGTTCGATGCCATCACGCTGTTCTTCTTCAGCTTTCTCTCTTCAAAAGACCAGGAGATCTACAAAGACATTGTGGTGAACGTTATGGATCAGCGCAGGTGTTGAAGAGCAAGGCCGGGAGTCTGTGAGCAAGATCCAGAGAGACCTTTCCAAGAAGGCGGCCCACCTTCACAGCTGAGGGAAAACAAGGAAGGACAGGGTGATCCAGCAGTGTTTGTAAAGCGACCACACACCCTCCTCACTATGAAGGTTTCCAAGCCATACTGCCCAGCCTCAAAGAGTAAAGTGAAGCTCTTTCAGAGCAGGAAGCCAATGTCCATACTCTTCTGCGAGAACAGCACAGGCTCCTGGAAGATTTCTTCTTCCTTCTTTGTAATCCCCCCAGCTCTGAGGAAAAAACAGGATGGCTGCAAAACCTGGCAAGTCCTACTTGAAGACCCTGGACCTGGACGATGTGGAGAACTGCAGCGGCGATCCCTTTGTTGTCGGCGAGCCACACGAAGTTGATTGAGAAGCAGCTGAAGAAAAGCCTGTCGTCACAACTGCAGTAGGCAGTCATTTCTGAAGAAGTCCGGTCCGCTTTCGTTGCATGTGGGAAGTGCCTTCAGATGAAGATGCCCTTGACAATGAGAACCTATCCATTGTTCTGCTCTTGACCCCAAAACAGAGGTACGCGGTTCAACATTGGAGTGCCTGCTTCAAATCCCAAGCAAAGTGCCTTCAGTGGAGGACTGTGACGAATTTCAAAAAGAAGTTAGGTCCCCACATCATGTCGCAGACACTTGAGTTGGAAGACACTGATGTTCCCGTGGACACCTGGTGGGCTGTGGTTGGCACAAGGTATCCCATGCTGAGCAAAGGAGCAAAGGCACTTTGAGCTGTTTCCTGGACCATAGTGGAAGGGAGCTTCAGTGCCATGAGTGAGATCATGGATTCCTCAGTCATCTCAGATGAGTGTAGAGACCCCTTTCTCCGCTGCCCAGACTGTTAGGACTCACTTGATGGCTAGGGAGCAGACTGCTGTGCAGGCCTATGGGAAAAAAGAACCCAGTTACTGACCCAGTGGGGCAGGAAGCTGTTCAAAAACCTGAAGGATGCTTGCAGTGTTAACCCCCAAAGGCAACAAGAGGACCGTGCTGCAGAATCGCCAAAAAAGACACCTGGTGTCTGGTGCAAAAAGGGGAAGCCTATGGAGTCAGCTCCAGCAACGTCAGCCCCAAAGCCAGCAAAAGTAAGAGGCCTGCAAAAACTCAGACTGCTTTGGGCCTACACCAACTACGAAGAGCTACTTCCAGAAGCTGGCTCTTGACCTTGAGAAAGCTGCGGAGAATCATTTTTTAATCTTCGTGCTTGGCAAAGGGAAAATTGAGAGGGGCTGGAAGGTGAAATCGTAATGCAGGACTTGGAAGCCAAGGACTATCTTCATGACAAGAATGCCGTCTACCCCGCTAATGCTCCACCTCTTTTTCCCGTACAGGTGCTTGGGGATGGTAATTGTCTCCCGCGATGCTGTTCTTTGCTAGCATGTGGTTCAGGGAAGGCCGACACCAAGAATGAGAGCAAGGTTTTTTATAGAATTGGTGGGTTTACGAGACGTTCTATCTGGACAAAAAGCAGTTTACTGGGCCCAGGGGACTGTTGTTTAAAACTCATCTGAAAGACCCCAAACTTCCCAAAAGAAAAATGCCTCACGATCCGATGAGTACATTCTGCAAGACCCCGACACCAGCTGCCATCAAAGAAAATCTTCCGGAAGGAAGTGCAGAAGGTCACCAAACCTAGCCATTCATGGGTATCTGGCCAGCTGCATGCCATGGCCGCGTCCTTGGTTCAAGGCTACTGTCAGTATGCCCCCCATTTGGAGAAGACAACACCATCGCCTCCCCAACAGAACTTTGAATCCCAGACTTCAGCGCAGAAATCCTTCAGACCCCCCAAGTGTTCCTGCCGTACTCTGGTCAAAACACCTCTAGAAAGCAGTGGAAAGAAAATGGGACCAAACCACTTTGTTGTGTGTCTCCCAGCTCCAGGCACTGTCCAAGGCCAAGTAGCATCATCTCAGCCACAGCAAGCATCCAAAAAGAGGAAGGCCTCGTCGCAATCAGGAGACTCAGAAGCTTCTTCGCAGTGACTCCTGAGAAACATGCGAAGCATTGGGGACAGAAAATGCTTGAGATCTGACAGATTGGTTTTAGCAGCTAACAACTCACCTACTGTACTGCACTGTGTTAAGTGAACGGAGTATACTAGATTTCTTTGTGTGAACAAAGCAGGTTTTGGCTATTGCAATATTGGACTGGAAAAATTTGAATTGCAACTGTGGGTTTGCTGCATAGAGCCTTAAAGGTTTTAAGGGACCTTGGGGTTAGGGGTTTTAAAACAAGGTCGACACATGATCACAGTTTGTTTCAATGTGGCCTGGCTGTTTTTAAGTAGTGTTATTGGTGAGAATTGTCTCTGTAAATAAGTATTGAACTTTTGGAAATTTATGCACCCGCTGCATTAAGGAAGTGTAGAAGTCCACGAAATCCGTCACGTACATGGGTATCTGGGAACTGCAGGGCTGTGGCTAGTGTCCCTTTGGGTCAACGGTTGATGGCAGCTTTCTTCTGGCACTTTATCAGATAATGACTGAAGTTGTATGGATTTTTTCCTGTGTACAATATAGTTGTGGTATTTGTGTACAAGAAGTCATTAGATTAGATAGTGGATGTAGATCAGGTAGCCATGGCCATAGAGCCCAATGAATTTGAAGAAGACATTGGAGCTGTCTATTTGGATCCTTGTTGAATTTGCCTGTCTTTTTTTTACACATCTTAAACTGCAGAATAATGCGTAGTTTTAGGGCCCTTTTTTTCATGAAAAACCGTCAGCTTCGGGGGCGCTGGGCCCCCCGACCCCGCCCGGGGCGTTGCCCTGGACCCACTGGGGGCCTCCGCAGGCCCCCCGGACCCCCGCTGATTTTTCAGATTTTTTTAGTGCTCTGCACTTTTCATGCCTGGTGTCACCACAAGGAAAAAAAAAATCGTAAAATGCATTTGGGATGAGATAATTTTAATGAAAGATCATAGAATGCATTTGATGCGTTTGAATGCATTTGATGGGATGAGAGAATTATGTGTTTGATTTCAAGGTATTTCCCATGATTGCTTTTTTTTTTTTTTTTCTGGGAGAATGAAGAATGTGTTAGATACCAGAGGCTAACCATAGCTGAGGGCTAACCCCTTTTGAAATTTTTAACATATAAACATTTTGATGTAGATCTCAGCTGGTAAAACTAAAAGTCTGACAAACTGCTGTAACTGTTTTATATGTTTAGTTTGAAGCAATGGAGTGGAAGTTGTAGGGACAGACTGTTCACCTATATAGTTGGGTTTTTTTTTATATTACTTTACAAAAAGAAAAAAACACAATACACTCAGTGCACTATATTACCAAAAATACACCTGGTAGAAATTTGTGTATAGTTAATGTGCCAGCCAGCTTCTCCCCTTCAAAATTGCCATGCTGTCGGCACTTACCCTAATCATGGTCATATGCCAGTCATCTTGAAATGATAAACCTTCACTTGAATTGAAGAAATTTTCTAATGGCAAAATTGTGCAGCATGAAGAAGTATCTAAAATACCACCAGACTTCAGAATATTATTGTGCAGTATAAGGAAGTATCTAAAATACCACCAGACTTCAGAATATTACTGTGCAGCATAAAGAAGTGTCTGAAATACCACCAGACTTCAGGAAAATATTCTGTTCTCGGGATTGAACATCGCCAGCAGCACTTTTTTTTTTTTTTTTTTTTTTTTTTTTTGCTGTCCCAACCTCTGCGCCACCTCAGAGGCCCACCAGCTCAATTCCGACACCCTGTCCACAGTCACAGCCCGGTCGGCCCCGCCGCCAGCCCGGCACCGGCAATCCACAGGGAGCAGTCAATGTCAAGTCGTCAAGAGGCAACCGGTGAACCCACCAGAGGAGACACTGCACTGCTGCCGAGTCACTTCGGTGGTGTTCAGTGGCGCCTGTTCTGATCTAACATACGCAGGACACCACCTACTAAGCCCCCTACTGACGACAATAATTGCTTGGTCGCGGAGCCGGCGTGAGTGAGCTCTCCCTCTGGAGGGCGCCACCACGTTCGTCCAACGACAGCCCCCATGGACTCGCCGATACCGGTGACCCCGACGGAACCAAACCAAGGCCATAGACATGGAGGGGAGATCGAAATTGAGGTCACCATGAGAGGGCATGAAGGGCCACAGAATTTGAGACTTTTTTTTTTCCCCAACTGAGTCCGCAGCAAACTCAACTCTGCTTAGGAGCCGGTCGGGGCAGGAAAAAACACCAACAGCAGCTTAATATACACACATCAGGTAAGAGGGCGGAGGGATCAGAGAAGTGATGGTGTGTTGTTGCAGGAGACTGTGCTGGCTCAAGTGAGCGGGGAGGAGTTCCACATCAACACACGCGATCTGACTCTGCGCAGCTTCAAGTCCAAGTGAGTGACGCGTCTGCACGCTTCAGTTTGTTCACATGTGTGCCCTTTGGCTCCCTAATCTCTCTGTGCATTATAATGGGCTGACCACAGTGTTGTGGAAAGGGATGGATGTGATGACCTCTGGGGAGAGGAAACTGAGAAGAAAATAAGACATTTCTTACAGTGTTTGCGTGTAAGGATTTCTTTCTTTTCCTTTCAGTCTGAAATAATCATCGTTCAGACTTTTATCACTGGGAAAAAAAAGAGTTGTTTGTGCTTTTTCTTGCAAAAGTGTACCGGTACAAATGGAACAGTCAGCACTATCAGCACAGCTATGGAATCTAAGTGGCAAGGTTATTAGTATTGATACCACCACTGAGTCTCATTTAAAAGAAAGGGTGGAGGGGCTTGGGGGAGGAAAACGGACAAGTACATACATACATACATGTGTGTGTGTGTGTGTACACATACATACTTACATAATGCATGTATACAGACAGAGACAGGCAGGAAGAGAGAGGCAGGCAGAGCTAGAGATGAGACTGGCAAAAGAGAGACTCTAAGTAAGAGAGAGGCGAGCCAAGAGAGAGACAAAGCCACGGAGGAGGAGAGTCAAAGAAGGAAAGAGAGACAAAACAGACATAACCTTTTTTTTTATGAGAGAAAAGGGCATGTTCTAGAGTCCAGTGTTGAAAGCAGAATGAAAGGGAGAGATAGTTCACTGGAGTCGCTGTGCTGCTAATAGTGTGACAACTGTCTCCTCTTTCCTCCAGGGGTGAATGCAAACTTGTGTGCAGTGGTTCCACCTTTTGGGAAAGTCTCTTGTTGTCACTTGTGAGTGGTGAGGGTTTTTCTTTGTAATTGGCAACCAGAGTTTGCCAGCCTGCGGAGTCCTCTCACAATTAAATTATCATCATTTGCTTTGATGCAGCCACACACTGTATCTCCTTTGTGGAGGACCAATTATTGAGTGGAATGTTTTTCTCTCGAGATTATTTCTTTTTTTCTTTTTGTATAGATCTAAATCAAATTGCTTGCCATACAGGTACATGGAACAAAACAAAACAAAAAAATTCATGATTCTTACTGCTACAACAAAAGATAAGTATATATAGAAAGAATGGTGTGCAGTGTGTTCAAAGCTAATTAGAAGCTATTTGAGGGCTGTTTTGTTGTAATCTGGTGAGAAAGTCGTGAAACTTTAACGCTGTCCAGATTGCACATTGCTGTCCATTTTGCAGTGTCTGATTTTCATTATGGTTTTTTTAATATATTGAAGTGCTGAGCCACCAGATTAAGTATAGCAAACAATGAAATAGCGAGTCTCAAACTATTGTTGTTCTTCAGGTAGGTCCACAACTAACAAACAACAGAACTGAACATGTGGTGGGGAAGAAGCGAAGGAGAACGAGTCCTTAGTTACTATGAAGATGACTCAAGAGTGGATGGGGTTGGAGGGGTAGGGAGATGGGATGAAAAAATGATGTTGAAATATGAATATTAAGTCCTTCACTGAGGCATTGGGAATACTGAGTTCAGTCTCGGAACAAAACCATTTGCCTCTGCCTGACCAGAGTCAATGTTTTGTCTCATTGGAGAGGACTTCTGAGTAATTCCAGTCTTCGGCTGTTGTGGCTGTCCGCCCACAGTATCTAAAATACAGTGCCAGTGGTGGAAACAGCAAGTCGATGTACACTATGGCAAGATGAATCCTGCCTTGCTGTTATGAAACACTCTTTTTGCCTCATACAGACCTTTTTTTTTTCACGACTCTTTATCCATGATCACTCTGCAATACACAACGGAAGAGAGATGTACTAGAGGCAGACCTAAAAGGGCTGGATAGACAACACATAATGGAATGAACGGGTTACAGCGCCTGTGCTGTTTTGTACGTTACCATGGGTAATTGGTTGTGGAGATCCCTGACTACCCAACACCTGTGTAAAACTGTCACAGAACAATGTTGTCAGTAAGCTTATAACAAGATGATGAAAATAGAAATGTTAGGTTGGAAGAAAGAGTGAGTTTACAAAGAGTACTATGCATGTTGCAGAATCTCCAAACGTGTGAGTCGGGCATTCTCCATGAACCGCACGCCAGGCAAGTTTAAAACGGGCCGTGTCCCACGTATTCAGTCCATTCAAACGTGACACGCCTGGCGGTGACCTCGCCAACTCCCGGCGAATGGTTAGCACCTTCGATCTGACGGTAAGTGGAATTTTTTTGTTTTTTATTTTAATGCTTTGAACATGTTGCCTTTGTATTGGATAACAGGTTTGCAATAATTTTCTGCAATGTTTTTTGTTTTTGTTTATTTCAATGAGAGAAGGCATTACTTCTTTTTCTCACCTACTTTTTTAGATTAAAAAAAAATTGAAAACATGTTTTTGTAATGCTTGTCAAGTAGGAGGACGATGATGTTATGGATTTCCACTAGGGTCTGAAACTGCATGACAGGGCTGTACTCTATATTTACTTTCATAACCTCATATTCTGCGCACGATCAAATGGCCGCAGACGTGTGCCGGATATGAGAAGATAAGTGGTTTCTGGTTCTTCGTTTTCATGTCCTAAATATAGTTTGTTTTTGCTTGAAGAAGACCCAAGAGGTCGAATGTATTGTGTCTTGTCCTGTACTTTGTTTGTCTATGTCCTGGCGGCAACTAACCCCCTCTCTTTCTAAATTTTGCTTCATTTTCCACCCTCAGTCACTCCGTTTGAAACTTTCTCTGTTGTGTTTGTTTTGTTTCTTTGTTTATTTTAAATTCATGTGGTTGTAGGTTCCTCCCACCCCCAAGAAGAATGCTCAGCAGTTGCTCTAAGCGTTTTATGTGGTTTCTTGTCATTTACTTAAAGCTCACAACTTGAATTTGATTTGTGTTTATTCTTGGTCTAACGGTTATAGTATCCCGTTCAGGTTAGCTAACTGATTGGCTGATGGATTGGCTGCTTCAGTGAACACCTGCCCAGTGGTTTTTCTTTGTTCTTTGTGTCTTGTGTTTTTCTGACCACAATTCATATGAACGCCAGTGTTGTCAAAACCGGAAGCGCTGGTGTACGTTTTTTTTTTTTTTTCTTTGCTTCTCTGATAATCTTTTTCCACCTACAAGGTTTCTTTTTTTATGGTTTATCGTTGTTATCAATCAACAATTTAGGTTTAATGTTTTTATCGAGGAAAGGAGACTCTCCAATAAAAATGGATTTATAATTTTTTAAAGTAGATATCTGGCCTGTTGATGAATTGGCCTTCACACTGATTTGAAATATTCCATCCTCTTGACTGCTAAGGAAAGAGAGCTGTGTTGGTCCTGTCTTCCTCACTGGGGACAGAAAAATGTTGCTGTGTCTGCATTGCTGGTCTGAACTAAAAAAAAAAAAAAAAGAAAAGAAGGAATATTATTCATAAATAAATATGATTTGTGTGTGTTTGTGACAGGAGGAATCTCCTTCAGGGATGTCCCACTTCGACGACAGTGACTGCATCAGTCTGGGGGCCTACTCCTTACAGGTAAAGGTCAACATTTGGCCTGTTTGCTGTTCACATCACTTACACATTATGAACTCCCTGTTTTCTCTCTGTATGTCTTCTTGGCCTCTCTGTGTTTTCTCTCCCCCTCACTTTGTCAAGTTCATCATGTCTCTTTGGATTTACTATTTGCTCTCTCACTCTCTCTGTCTCTCTCTCCTCTCCTTGTCTTTCAGGATCTCTCTCTCTCTCATTTTGCGAGTGTGTCTTGTAATTGTATTCTTTTTCAGCAGATTTATCAGTTACATAGGCAGACCTATTTACCCTTATGATTTGACCGTAAGTTTTACGGAAAAAAATCGAAATTATGGGAATTATGGCAGAAAAAAATATATTAGGGGGAAAAATTATTTTTGCAAAATTGTTAAACACGAAGTTTCGTCTGCTACTGTTGCGGTCTAAAAGCAGTAAGAAGACATTTCCCAGCTTGCCTTGCGTCCTTCACCTTGTCAAAGATGGCAAGGAAGCAGTCTTACACGACAACAGCCAGCTCTTCCAAATCTTCACAAGTTGCGAAAGTATTGCGATTATCAAATTACAGGGTTCTTTTAATTTAAATTACAGGTTTTTGTCTGAGATATTACCGGTACACAGATTTTGGGTAAACAGGTCTGCATAGGTGATACAGAAGAGTGCTTACTACAGTTTTTCAGCTTCTCTTTCTCTGTGTCTGTCTCTCTGACCAGTACATCTATTTCCAAGGTGATAATGAAGTGGTCCACTGTAGATATCAAATGTGGCATTCCTTTGACCTGATCTCTTCTGATCACATTTTGAGTTGGTGAGGGTATAGATAGTGACCACTTTACATGTTCCTTGAACTGTAAATTCAGATGTGTGTTGTCTTCTTTGTCTTAACACTTACTTTCCTGACGCGGTTTCTCTGTTGCTCTTTCCAGCTCTGAATAAGATTGACCAAAAACAGGCTGAAAAAGGGTAGGTCAGTGTGAATAGTAATAATTCTGCTGAAGAAGATAGGTCTATGCAACATATATAGAGTTCATATGTGATTGTATGTTAGATCTACTTTTTGACAGTTTGTTGTCACAGAGATCAAAATCATTTATCTACATTACATGTACTAATTATGTGCTGTTGGAGTAGGTTTTCCTTTTGAAAAGGGCCCTCATCAGGTAAACAGGGGGGGGGGGCATAGCATAAAAGTAAATCTGATGACCGTTTTATTGTTTGTTTTTGTTTTAATTCTGGGGCTGTTAATTTGGAGACACCCTCATGCCAAACGGAAGGTTAGCTTCAGCAGTGTTCCTTTCTCATGTTAGTGTTAAAATCCACCAAGAAGGAGGATTCCGCAGTTGACAATTGCCTAAGCCATGATCCTCACTTCCACAATCTGGATGGAGCATACTGCAAAAAGCAGCGCCTACTCTTGAATTTCACCATTGCCGTATTTCTGTGAGGTTTGTAGTGCTTGACAGATTGCTTTTTGGCATTGCTAGATGGAACATATTACAAACGGCAGTGCCTGGTCTTGAATTTTACCATTGCCATATTTCTGTGAGTTTTGTAGTGACTGACCAGTTGCTTTTTGGCATTGTCTGTGATGGGGAATACCTGGTGCTGCCTGTCATGGTGAGGGCTTCTTCTTGAAGGATTTTTTTATGATGGTGGTCATTTGAAAGTACTTAGTTACTTCTAACGTACGCACTGTCATAATTTTAGCTGTGGATTCTTGACGGAGTTCAGGCAGCCTATTCCAGTGGTGCTTGCAGCTTGGAAACTAACAATTCTCATACAGAAAAGAATGCCAAGATAGGCTTTCAGCTTATCAGCTCATGGGTATGAAAATTTTCAGCAGCCAATAGTTTTAGTTACAAGTTAAATTGCTCCTCCATCGCTTTAAACATTGATGTGGGGAACAACTGTGAGAATTAGTCCACAGGCTTTTCTGTAAAGGGTGGAGGTATGGTTAGTCCTGGTTCACAAATAAAGTCATCTGGCTTTTGTGATTAGAGGTGGGCAAATTTGTCTTCCACAGTCTGGCAGCTATGTACATATTTGTCATTGAAAATGTCTTGGATAAAGGAGGAACGCTTTATTATCATAAATTAGCGGTGGTGTGATTCTGCTGCATTGACGATTCAAACAGAGCAGAAAAATCTGACACACAGTGCAGAAAATGCGAGAGAGTTGAAGCAACTTGTTTTACACCTGGTTGTGTGTGTGATTTCCAGGAGGAGGGGTCGTCCATGCAGGTGGAGCCAGCCACCCCCACTTCGGCCCGAACCCCCAAACACAAAGGATCCAAGTGGGCCACCATTGGTCCCCAGTCAGCCAGCAAGTACCTCAAATGACCCCTCACCCTCACATAGATGAGACTTTGTCAGAGGAGCTGACATTACATATAGAGACAGCAGTGTTCCTGAGGACCTTGTGAATGTTTGTGTAAAGGACGTGATTTCTCCAGCAGCATGACAGTGAAAGATGACGGAGGAGTGTGTTCACAGCTTTGTAAAGTGCCACCACTCCTGAGTAATCTTCAGGCAGAGACGCCAGACTCCGCATGCGCCAGTGTTCAAATGAAGCCTCATCACATAGATACATAACGGTACAAAAATATACCAAGTGTGAAATCAGATTTTGTTAGAACTGAAAGGATCGTTATGTTATTTGACACTTGCTCTTGAAACTGAAAAGATATGAATGTAGCGTGATTTCTTTCTTACATTAAAAAAAAAGCATGTATCCCAGCAGTTGTTCATTACACTGATTTTAGTTTTGCAGCTGAAGTGATATGCCTCAGGTTATGTATTTGTGGATAAGTATGTAGACATGGTAAGAATAGCTCCAGTGATAAAAGAGAGAGCTTCTCATTTGGGCAATGGTTGCAGTGGTGTAAACTGCTGTATATTTATAGGGTGTAGCCATTCTCTTACAGTTTCTATTACTGTTCTGCTAATATCAGAGGACTGTCACTTGTTTTACGTCAACATTTTAGTCATTTGTTTTATTGATGAAACTAATGATTATTAAGAATTACAAAGTATATGTACATATTTGTAAGTGTTCACAACATTTTTGTTTTCCAGCCGATTCAGTTACTGTGGTAGATGTGTGTGCACGTGTGTGTGTGCTTTTCCCACATTTAACCTCCGCAGTTTAAACAGGAAATCTGGATGAAATCTGGATGTATGGCATGATATACTTATCACTCTCACATTGAATGTAGAAAGGGGATAACAGATCGCCAATAAACAATAAAAAAAAAAAAAGTGTAAGGCTTAAATGCAGAGCTCTGTTAAATTACATGGCCCTCTTCCTCTTTCATAAAAACCCTCTGTCTCCCCCTCCCCCAGTACCTCCTTCCTCCCACTCCACTGCCGCCCCCCCCCCCCCCCCCCCCCCCCCCAAAAAAGAATTTACAAAAAATTAACAAAACAGTTTATGACTGATAAATAAATATACTAGATATCATGATCCAAATAAAGGGTTCCTGGACTACAGTTACAAGGAGCCATTGTGTATAAGGAGGACACATGTAGACAGTATGTCAATACAACACCACAGGCAGCCATCATTATAACTGAGGGTTGTGCACTCCACTTGACTGATGTCAGCATCTGAATTAGGAGCAGCTGCTTTAGGGCAAAACAAGTGGGCGTGTCCTACTCGTGCTCAATCTCTCTCTCTCTCTCTCTCTCTCTCTCTCTCTCTCCTCTCTCTCTCTCTCTCATGCACATATGCATGTGTACACACACACACACACACCTAATTTCCCATAACATTTCCTAGAAAATCATTGATTACTTTAGTGTGACTCCATCCAGGTAATCATTTCAGTTTATGGATCATGTGCAAATCATTACAGCTTGCTGCCTTTTCAACTGGGGTATCTGAAACATGACAATTTTGAAGGGGAATGTAGCCTTTTTATGAGATTTGTAATGTTTTTGTTTTTGACTCTATTCCCCAAAAGAAAGACTTGTCTAAAATCTGAAGACATAATTTTTCTGAGATTCCTCCTAAAATTTGTCCCTACCTTGTTCTTCTGTAAGCAGTAGTAAAGAGGACACAGAGCATTATGAAGTCATCAGGTGGGATCAATTTTTTTTTACCTTGTAAGTACCAGGTTGTCTTTGGGTTTTTTTTGTAAAGAGCAAGAAGTGAACTTAAACTGAACATTTGAAACTTACATACTTTTGTGCTTTAAATTGCCAAACAAATACAACATGTGTGAATTACACAAAACATTGCAAACAAAGTCTAGTAGTGGATGTAGTTTGCTGTGTTCTGGTTTGTTTTTGCGTTGTTGATGTTTAAGAGTGAACGCTGTGGTCACA
Source organism: Conus ventricosus (assembly GCA_018398815.1). Classification (NCBI taxonomy): domain Eukaryota; kingdom Metazoa; phylum Mollusca; class Gastropoda; order Neogastropoda; family Conidae; genus Conus; species Conus ventricosus. Next base: position 54,878,509 of record CM031613.1, on the reverse strand, counting down.
TGCCTTAATTCCAAAATTCTGGTATCTGTCTGCAGCCTCAACGCAGACTCTCTGCTTATCAGTCATCTCATGCACTGCCATTGAAGCTGAAAGCAAATGCAGATGTAGCAGCACATCTACCCGTTTTTTTTTCTCAGCCGTTATTTCTGATTCTGCTGCACCTGGGCTGCAAAACGATCCACAGTATATTGAATGAGCAGTTGCCTGTCACTGCTAGAAACTACTTAGGCATCTTGCAAATGGCACTTCTGCATGGCCATCGTCCACAAGTGGAGTGTCTTAAGACTCAAATCTTCCCCAAAACCCATGCGGGAACACATTAAAGCCATAGGGTCACCTTCAAGAATAGGGCAAAATGGTGGTTGACTGGTAATGATGCATGGGTGGCAAAGGGTGAAGTGGTAATTTGAAGGTCCCTCTCAGCCTGGGGGCTATGACCAAGGTTGCAAAGAAAGTGCCAAGTTGTGACATGTTGAACATAATTGGTGATGATATTTGTAAGTTTAATTGATAGAATGGTACATGTGCCAAGTGATATGTGTCTTGAGTTGTGAAATGACAGTTCTTTTTTTAATGCAATAATGCTAGTAACAAGAACAACAGCAAAAATCACGGCATATGAGTATTCAAGCGAGCAAGTAAACAAAACTTGAAATGAACAATCCTGTGAAGAATGAAATATGCTTTTCAGAAATGACCGTTATTCATTTTTTGTTGCATTTGGAAAATGCATTTTTTGTATCGTGTCTTGTTGCCACATACACATGCATGCACCCGTGCATACACACACAGTGTTCTTTCAGAAATTAGGAACAGTAAAACACCAACTACTGATATGTGATGTATTTGTGTTGACTCCTGCCCCATCTCTGCAACCAGTCGCCAGCTGTAGAAATAAGAAGGGAAAAGAAAGGAAATAATTTTCTTGAGGTGCTTTTGTGTTTTTGTTTGGCCGATTTGTGTGTGTCCTTATATGTGTGCATGGGAGGGGTGGGGGGGGGGGGGGGGGTTGTTTTAGTTTATTTTTAAGGAGGCAGAGTGTGCCGTTCACAGGACCCTATTTTTGTTTGTTTTTTTTATATTTGTTTTGTTTGTTGAAAGACTGCAGATCCATCCTTCATTAGGGATCAGCGAAAAATGGCCACACAGATTTGCATGAGTATCAACTGGAGAAGAAAGATCTTTTTGTTTATACCAAATAAGTGTTATTTATCAAGCTGATTTTGAAAATCTGAAGATAAAGTATGAATGAAGTCATTTCTTGGAAATAAGCACAAAACAAAACTGTTGATCATTGAATACAAAATGGTATCTTTTTAAAAATTTCAAAGAAAAAAATCATTAATTTTCATCATCTTTTCAACAACAAACAAAAGTGACATATAATCAGAACTCGAAGAAAGGCAGTAAAGAGAAGGAACTCCTAACTGAGGATAAAGTGCAGTTATATTTTCTTACCTGCAGTTTGAAATAGCTCATGGGAAATGGAATGGCCAGCAGACAGTGGTGTGGGTGATACGAAAGAGGAACGCGTGCACCATCTCTAAAGACAATGTGGTTACCATGTGGGTGGAATCTGAAAAGGCCAGATCTAGATTTTTTTTTCTCTTTTTTTTCCATTTCTCTGAAGTTTTGACCTGTATAGTCCAAGTTCTTGCCAAACACAGGCTTTCCTCCCACGCCATTTTGAAAAAGCAGTGTGCAAACAGTCAATTGGCCAACGATGCAGAAGCCACTCATTCATGATTCACCTGAATGAGGATGCTTTCCCGATCGCCACCATCGTTTGGAGTAGTAGGAAGTGGGAATGGATGGAAAGTGAAGGCCCCTGACAAAGATGGTGTTGATGGGTAGTGTGATGCTTTCAGTACATGGTGACTAAAGACCACAGCAGGTGTACAGTGCAGCATGCGTTTAATTGCCATCAAGTGTAGCATGTATGGGATGCTGGCACTGATCTAAAAAAAAAAAAAAAGTGCAGAACACAAACTCTGTCTGTGTGTGTGTGCGTGCATGCGTGTGTGTGCGCTGAGGGCGTTAGGGAGATGTGATGGTTGCAGATGTACTCAAGCGAACCGATCTTATACATATGATGTATGTGAATGTGTATATGAATGAAACCTTTCATATGTATGCTAGTTAATACTTGCATTCAGTTCAGCCAGTAAGGTAAGGTAATGTTGCTTATAGCCCAGCTGACCGCAAAGGGCCATATTAGGGCTGTCACTGCGTAGAGTCAGTTCAGCTGTGTGGCTCCTTATACCTCCATGAAAAATAATGGACTTTTTTTTTTTTATCATTTTATTCCTCATGATCTCTACTACAGGTTTTGGTTGATGCACAAAGTTCTGGTTTTCACAAACTGTTTTTTGTGTCCAAACTGACTGTTTCCCTACATTTCATTACTGGAAAACACAAAGTATGGAGAACAAGAACAAACTTTTCTAGCCCCCGTAGCTTGTGTGAAGTGAAATTCACTGGATTCTATTCTGTAAGATTGTCAGTTGATATCAGTGGTGATCTTGTGGATCGCTGTGGTGTGAAAGAAGTCAGTTGCCTCCAAATACCCAGATGATACTTGTCAAAAATGCAAAAAACATTCAGTTTCTGGAGGCTTTCCCCTCTGATCCCAGACAACTGGCTCTGCCTTTTGACTTGACGAGGAGGCCTTAAGCAACTCCTTGGCTGCCCTGCATTTGCGCTTTTCGTTTTTGTCTGGTGTCGCCCATGAAACGGTTGCATATGCAAAAATATCATTGATGGTGAACTTCAGAGTTGTAGCCAAGGAAAGAAGAAAGGAAGAAAAAGAAGTCAGGTATTGATGAATGTCAACATTTCGATGAAAGTCAAATGGATGTGAGGCAATGACATATAAATGCTTTTGTGTGAGTGTGCAGAAGCCTTCAGTACAAAGTGACTAAACTCAAAGATGTCATGTAGCAGAATGAAAGAAGGGACATAACTTTTGTGTCTAGCATTTCAAAGATATCATTACAAGTTCTGTCTCTTTTTGTCTAGTATTTTGAGAACCTGAAAACAAATAAAGGATGACTGATTCTGCTGAATGGAAAAATTGATTATATGTCCATTATCATGTTTACCACAGTCACTGGTATATATGTAGTATTAGTTCTACTGTATTAGTTTGATGATAAGAAAAAAGGGGGGGTTTCATTGCACTGGTCTCTTCAACAAAACCCAGGTGACCTAAGTGCTAATAGTTCAGATTTGTGAGGGAGGCAAGGGAGCATGGCTAAATGCGCAGACAACAATTGTAATATGAAATTGAAGACAAGCAGGTGGAAGATCCAAGATATGAAAGTAAACTGAACTCATTCAAGCTCCATCAGCCTTCACACAAAAAGGCATGCATGGAGGCACGTACTCAAAATTCTACACTGGTGTACTCTGAAAACCAACAGCTGGTTAAGGTGCTGTTTTCGTTTGTTAATTCTTTAGTTTAACGTCTATTCACTGTAAATGTTATTAGTTTCCGTATGTGTTGGTTATGGTGCCTCTTTGTTTATTGTTTTTTTTTTTTCTGTATATGTTTGTTTCTTTATCAAGAACTGTAGCAGCTGAAATTTTACCTTGGGTTGATTTTCTGGGGGCCTAATGTATACTTCCCTCTTCTTTGAAAAAAAAAAAAAGAAGAATAGAGAGAAATAGGAAAAAGCTTTAAGAACAAAATATTACATTTGATCAAACTCGTACAGTGTGCCATACTCGAACAAAATCATTCCAAATAGAATTTTTCAGACTTTCATATTTTCACCATTGCGTTTTTTTTAAACAAGTATTTCATGACTGGGGTTGTATCTTTTTTGTTAAGCTGGTTAGTATGATGTTTGTAACATAATCTTTTTTTTTTAATGTGTTGTGCACATGTGTGTTCTTCCATGGTAAAATATGTTTTCAGGTAGATTATCATTAAGTCTGGGTCTAATGTCTGGCCAGTGTAATATAATTCATGGTGTTGTTTCAACTTCATTTAGAACATGCTCAGAATGATGGGAATGATATTATATGTATGGAAGTTGATCTTCCTTGTTGCATGTCACTCCACTTGAAATGTGAATTCAAGCAGTTTCTTTCACATTGTATTTGTGACAAAGCACAGACACTGCATTTGTGCATGTCCACGTGTCTTTTTTGTTGTTGTTGTTGTTGTATAAACACTTCTGTGCCACTCAGCGGTGGTTGATAAATTCAGGAGCAAAAACATGTAGCTCACATGTTCATTTAATACAGTTGGTAAAAAAAACAAGGAACATTTAAAGACAAAACAGCAGTGTTAAAGTGAGATGAAGTATTCTTTACATGAAAAAAATAGTTTCTGGATTGAATTCTGAAACAGGGCCAGCTGCAGAAACAGAACTATTATTGCAGAGCAACTTTTATAATGAAACACAACACTAGACTTTTGTCAAACACATGTACATATTCCATATCATTATGACACGTCTGGACTGTGTTGATCTTTACCACCTTGTACATTTCTTCGCTTGTCAAAATTCCCCCCAAAGCATTATTTTTGTTCCCAGGTTGGCTGATGTTTTTTGTTTTCTACTGTGAACTGTCTGTCAGCTTGTGTGTGTGTGAAAAACGGTAGTGTGTGCGTCAGCACTGTGTTCTTATTCAAAGCAGACCAGACAGAAGCCGGGTTCCATAGTGATGGTTGGTAGAGTTACTCTATTACTGGCAGACAAGGTCTAAAGGATATTGCAGTCATTTTAAAGGTTCAAAAACATGAAGAACAAGACAGCAAGAAATGGTCTCCCTGTGCACGCTGATGCGTTAAGATATGTTTTGGTTTAATAGTTCATGGTGTGTCAGTGTGTATGAGTATACCTGCCTCAGCTTCTGTTAGGATGTCATGTCTGTACATAGCAGTCAAACCCACCAAGATTTTTCACCAATGTCCATGGTTTTAAAAATCTCTCTCTCTCTCTCTCTCTCTCTCTCTCTCTCTCTCTCTCTCTCTTTTTGCTCTCTCTCTCTCATACACACACACACACACACACACACACACACACACACACACACACACACACACACACACACACAGATGCGCTTCTTGATATGCCGAAACCCTTGGCTTATGTTCTGTCCACAGTGTATACAGACAACATGTAAACAGTTTTTTATCATAATCCAGTTACTGTGTTTTGTCCATGTAGCAAATACTGGCATCAAACCTGGACACTCTTGAAATTGTTCTTGGTGACACAAGATAGTGGTGCTTATCGTCAGCTATTTCATAATGGTGCTAACTGACCCAAGACCTAGCATGTGCCCTAGGTCCTCATAGCTTTAATCCATGCCATGCCAGTAAAGACCCATTTAGCCATCACTACATTTCACTCTTTCAGTTTGAAACATTTATGTTTTATGTGTCATTCTGCCGATGTTTGGATGGAAAAGGTGCCTGTATTAACTTTTTTTCTGTGTCTTTCAGTGATGTATATGTAGGATGCTGCAATACGATACAGAAGGTACAGCAATCCAGAGGGACGGTAATCACATTGTTTGATTTATATTCTCGGGATCAAAGCATGGAATAAGATGGTTAGATCTTGTAGCACAAAGCATCAGACAATGAAAGCAAATCTGTTTCATGACTGTGCTTTGTGTGGCAGTACGCTGTAAAAATGTCAACCAGCTGTCAGCTTAACCTTGCCAGGATGACGCTCAGGACTTATACTCTGCCCATATGCCACCCAGATTGCTACTTGTCTTTGTCAGGTTGCCTGACGTCAGCTGGGACGACTCTCACAACTTGTACACTGCCAATGTGCCACCCAGATCCTGCTTGTCTTTGTCAGGTTGCCAGTTTCAGCTGGGATGACTTTTATATCTTGTACACTGCCCATATGCCACCCCTCTTGCTGCTTTTCTTTGTCAGGCTGCCCAACTTCAGCTAGGATGACTCAAGACCTGCACACTGCTCATGTGCCACCTAGATCACTACTCGTCTTTGTCAGATTGCCCGATGTCAGCTGGTATCATGCTTATTAGTACATTACCCAGATCACTACTTTTCTTTCTCAGGCTGCCAGTTTTGTAGTGCACTCAAACGGAACATCTTTGTCTTGTGTGCATTTGATTGTTTCCCAGTTAAGAGTCTTTCCTATTAAAAACTTTTTTCCCCTGGAACATTTGTGTATGCTAGTCACTCCTCCACCCCCACCCCCATTAAACATTGCATACATAGACCCTTTTTAAGGATGTCTGGAAGTCATTGTTTGCAGGTTCCAGTATAGCTACTAAGTTTTTGTTTTAACAGGTGAAAATGAGTACAAAAATAAGAGTGGCTGATTGGGGCTCTGATTGAAATGTGTCGTTCTTTCAGTTTCGACTTCTCATTGTTGATAAGAAGCGTTTTGTTATGAGATCCTGCTAGGATTTGACCAGCAGAGAAAAAAGAGACAAGCGGTGTTTGTGAAAAAGAAAAACTGCTAATGGAGGAATATTTCTTGTAATTCTGTATCTGTATTTATTTCTCTCTAAAATAAAAGAATATGTTAATCATTGTCTCACTCATCTTTTTATCCCCTCTTTCTTTTCTGAAAGTTGAAAATGTATATGAATGTTACCGGTTTTTAACCACCCCTTTTTTTTCTCCCTCCACCTCCTCCCCAACTCTTCACAGTTTTGGAGGGAAGAAAAAAAATGGCTGGTTAGGTTGAAAGAACTGTACAGTAGATAGTGACTTGCATATAAGGCAATGTATAGTAGACAGTGACTGGCAAATATTATCTGTGTGACTACTGTTTTGAAAACTGTGGATCTCATAGATCCTTGGTCTGTACAGCAATTATTTTGGTGCATATCATTACAAGCTGAGTTATGTAGTCCATGTAAATGCCTTTAGCTTGTCCCTTTTAGTTGTTTTGAATGACGTATGTGTCCAAGGTTGTATTGATTGGGTTGCATAATCTTATGAATAGAAAATACATGCGTGTATGAAAGACATGTAATTTGAATGTCTGGAGATAGATCAGATTTTTACACCACTGTCAGCACAGCACTTGTGAGCAAGCCATGAGTAATTCCTGATGAGATAGACTGGCCCCTCTGCCCCCGCCCCCCCTTCCCTTCCCGCCTCCTCCTCCCATCCCCATTCCCACCTGCACCCCACCCCCTTCTTTTTGTTCTTTCAGTTTAATGAAGAACCGATTTAAAGTTCTCCAGTTTCCTGATAACAGTCTCCCATCCACCTCCTGCTCCCATCAATTTTAGGCATTTCAGGTGTGCATGTGAAAGGCTTGGATCCTGGACATACAAACCATCCTTCAGTGAATTCAGTTTAGTTTCAGGGTGACAATGGGCGGATGACAGTTTGGTATCAGTCTGCTGTTCTACATATGGTTGTGATTTAAAAAGAAAAAAAAAATCAATAAAAGACGTGAAACTGACTTTGTGTTTCTTTCGGCACTATGTTGGAAGAGAGAAGAAAAGAAAAAAAGTGTCAATATTTATGTTTTATTGGTACTTCTATGTCTCCCTCTGTCTGTTTTCCTCTCTTGATTGTTCAGTGTTTAACTGTATTTTGCATCATCTTCTTCTTTGTGAGGAGCCTTGGCAAAATTTACATTCTCCTTCACTTTCATGTTGTCACACACTTGCCCTATCTCTATCTTATTGCTGCCTCCCACAGTGAGTTTCATCAAAGTGAGGTGACTGAAAACAGAAACTGAAAAAACTTAAAGACCAGCCGCCGTGGCGAAGTGGTTAGCGTCGCGGACTCCCGGCTGGGAGGTCGTGGGTTCGAATCCCATCAGAGTCATGTGGGTTTTTTCTGCCCCGACCGGCTCCTACCCAGAGTTGAGTGTGCTGCGGACTCAGTTGGGAAGACTGGGACCACACAGTCGAGTTTCATCCACTTAATGGATGCGTTTCTGAGAGTGTTGCTCAAATTTCCTGACCACACTGCAGGTGCCTGTATCTCTCGGGCCTGGTTGACGCCGGGATATATTATGAAAGGAAGCGTAGAGTACAGCCCTGTCATGTAGTCTCAGACCGAAATGGAAATCCGTAGCATCATCTTAATCATCCTCATTCTCATCGATCAGCATAAAAAAAAAACGTCTCAAATTCTGTGGCCCTTCATGCTCTGCTCTCATGGTGACCTCAATTTCGATGTCCTCTCCACATCTGTGGCCTTGGTTTGGTTCCGTCGGGGTCACCGGTATCGGCGGAGTCCATGGGGGCTGTCGTTGGACGGACGTGGTGGCGCCCTCTGGAGGGAGAGCTCACTCACGCCGGCTCCGCGACTAAGCAATTACTGTCGTCAGTAGGGGGCTTAGTAGGTAGCGTCCTGTGTATGTTAGATCAGAACAGGCGCCACTGAACACCACCGAAGTGACTCGGCAGCAGTGCAGTGTCTCCTCTGGTGGGTTGCCTCTTGACGACTTGACATTGACTGCTCCTTGTGGATTTTCGGTGCCGGGGCTGCGGCGGGGCCGACCAGGCTGTGGCTGTGGTCGGAATGAGCGGCGTGGGTGCACTGCCTCTGTGGTGGCGCAGAGGCTGGGTCAGCAAAAAAAAAAAAAAAAAAAAAGAAACAAACTTAAAGGAAAATTACTATGCCGCAGAACGAAAGAAAAAACAATTACACGACGAACACAACTCGTTTCAACCTCTTTGGTCTTCTTCAGGCAAGACGGACAACATTCAAGATGATGAAAGCAAAGAAGTAACAATCACTATCTCCTAAAACTGGGCGCAAAATGGATGTGGGATGAAAACGAGGCTGTTTTCGTTGTCTTGAATGTTGTTTGTCTTGCCTGAAGAAGACCAATGAGGTCGAAGCAAACAGTTTGTCATGTAAGTTGTTTCTTTCGTTCAGCGGCATAGTAATTTTTCTTTAAAAGTTTACCCGAAGTGGGTTCACTGGGCCTCTGGACCCTTCTCCTGTGGAACTGAAGGGAGCGTCTTGCTTTGGGAATTGAAGATGGCTGTATCTGTGGTGCCACCAGGACTCCAGCTTTAAAAATCTGCTGATGCCACCTGTGAAGTATCCTTGTACAAAAATGAAGGACGTCCATCGCTCTCAGATCCAAGCTGGAGTTTGCGCAAGCTGTTTTGCTATCCATCTTCCTGCGTGTATGTGTGTTATGGAGTCGGACACAGAGCTGCTAACGAACATCCATGCAGTGCAGATCAGGTGCTTCAGGAAAGTTCTTGGCAGTTATACCCAGCATGACACAATTGATAAAACTCCAAAACGGTGACTGCCCGTTCTTTCAGAGAATGGAACGGGTGACGACGGAAGCTGTGTGGGCCACTACTCCCAGAACTCGCAAGAAACCATAAGTGATGGTAGTGCAAGCATGATCATTGAGAGACCAATTTTCCATCCTCTCAACCTGTTTCTCAATCTGTTAGCCCGGCTTTCAAGGAAAACCAATGAGGGAAAACGGACTGGATACATCATCGCAAGAATCAAGTTAACCTGCACTGTGCGTAGTGAATAGTAAACAACCTACAGTCATTGTTTTCATTTGGCAACTCCGTGTCAGTTTCTAAGCTATCTCCACAAGATTTTACGGATTTATCGTTAAAGCATGGCCCCGCATCTCGCACCTCCACCCTCTCCGCTCCCCACCCCCACCCTGCCCGCTCCCATTTCTTGTTTTCAGCAAAGAAGTTCACACACACACACACACACGCAGGCACGCGCGCGCGCGCGCACACACACACACACACACACACACATAGGGCAAGGCTTTTTCAAAAACAAACAAAAAAAAAAGAAAGAAAAAAGTATGGGGCCCTGGAGACCTGCGACGTACGGTAAGATTCCCCAGACTCTCACGACATTCAAGACAATGGACCCATCCAGACCCGAGAGTGCACAAAATTTCATGGGATGTACCGCAAAGGGTTAACAGCGAATGCCTTGATCTTTTACAGCTGGGTGCCAGAATGATAATTTAAAAAAAAAAACAAAAAAAACCGAGAGTGGAAGAGCAACTGCAGCTCGCAAGTGGCAACACAATTAAAGGTACGTAACCCAAACGAATTCGTTCACGAGAGATTAAAAAATTACTGACCTTGTTCTTGTTTACTATTCTTACTTTTAATTTTTGGCCGCCTTGCTTGAAGATTCCATTCTTTTTGTAAGAGATTGACATGAACAATCAAATACAGTCAACGAGGTACGACTGATTTTTTTCTTCTTTCTTCCTTTCTTTTTCTTTTTTTGTTTGTTCATCAGACAGGCTCAGTATATCTTTACTTCCCTTTCATGACATTGAAAACAAAACAAAACAACAACAAAAAATGCATGCAGACTGCGCTGTCATTCGTGACTGGCTCCAGTTTATAGTCCGTTTCACTGATGTTTATTGGTTATCACCACCATTTTTATTTTTTATCCACCAAAACGTCTTAAGATAACCACTTACAAATCTGTAAATGCAATAAAGTCCAGTGAAGAAAAGTGCATAACATCTGTAAAATTATGAATGGAAAGAAAACAGCTGAACCTTGCTAACTTTACTTGGTAAGAAATAGGTAGCAAATGATTATAACGTTCTTTTGTGTTGTTTTCTAATAGGGCAAACTAAGCTTAACTATATGACCAACAGGTATGTATGTGCATTTTTCAAATGCGAATTTGTGTTGTAACCCTTGCTTGGTCACTTGATATTTTCCATGCCACGCTGAATGGAGTAAAACGTTTAGTTTGAAGTTCAAGAACTGAGATCGGGTTTTCAACAATGCAATTCAATGAGTAAAGAGTCGATATCATTGTGCAGCGCCCACGTGATGGGAGACCGAACGAGGGAAGGTTTTGAACAGGCAAGATGAGTTGCAGAAAGCGTCCGTTTCAGCTCCATTATCAGGGCCAGAAAGACACAGTTACTCGCTGCCAGTCAACAGAAATGTCCTCTATACATGCACCTGTTTGTTTGAAGAGAAACCAGAGAAACACTTGCACTGGCACAGACAAACGCACACGCACACATGTACATATGTAAACACACACGTTCTCTCTCTCTCTCTCTCTCTCTCTCTCTAATATCACATTATTTGTGAAAGACGTAAAATGAAAGTACTTCTACATGCACCGTGCTCCTTATCCATTTTTGGGCATTCACAAAGGGGCGGAGTGTTTTATTTTCCCGTCACGATGGGAAACCTTTTTATAAGGCACGGGTAAAAGCAAAAAGGGGCGAAAAACTTCGAAAAGGAAAACCCGGAACTCTCCCCAGCTTGGAATGCGAGTCCCTAACCTTACATTGACCCAAAGCACAAACGGCCTTTTCCCTTTCGCCCGCCCTCTAAAAAATTTCCACCTTGGAATCCATTTGGGCAAAACCCCTAGCGGCCCAAATTTATCAACGGAATTATCACCCCAACACACGAAAACACCCCACACACACACACGCACACCACACACACACACCACACACAACACCACACAACACGCAACACACACTTGGATTTTCCGCCCAAATCCAGACGTTTTGCCCCCTACCTGAAACCGTTCCGCTTTAAAGGCCTTAAAATATGGACCCTTTCCTTTTGGCACCTGTCCAGACTCAAAATCGTCTGTGGGCTGAGGCTAAGGGGTTTTTCAAACCGCAATCTGTTTTTTTTAGGGTTAAAATTTTTGGGATCGTGCCCCCTCGCTTCAAATGGGCCCCTTTTTTTGTAAGTTTGCCCTCCCCCCCTGCCCACTGTATAAGCCCGGGAAAAGACAGGGATATATGTTTTAATATACCCCCCGTTATCCCCACCCCTTTCCCCCTTTTACTAAGTATAAAAGCCCACAACAAACGCACACAAAAGGGAAAAAACATTTGGCACAAAACAAAAGGCCTTTTTTTGCATTCACACCGCACTCTCCCCCACAAATGGCAATGACCACCTTTACCTTTATAAAACCGACCCTTGGGCATTTTTCCCCACACATAACCCCAAACAAAAAAAAAAACCCCAAAAGAATCCAACAATCCCATAAATTTCTCGACCTTTAAACACATGGCCCCTTATCCCAACCCCGTGCACGCATGTGTGCACGTTTCATAAAACCCCTTTCCCCTCAGGAGGACCCCAAACACACCTCAGCCCACCAAAGGCAATCCCCCAAAGGGAAAACAAGGGTGCTCTCCATTCCCCCTGGAACCCCCGGGCCAAATTTCCCAAAACCCAAAGGTTGATACCCAAAACCCTAAAGTTGCCCACGCAAATTCTTTTTTAAACAAAAGGTATTTTTTCTGCAAATTTTTTTTATCCCGGGGTAAAACCCACCCGGACACAAAATTTAAACCCCCCAAAGTTCAACACCTTTTGGTTCAAGTAACCCGCACCCACTGTTGTACTTTAAATTATTAAACCGAAGTCCCTGGCGGGTACTTGACACGGCCCAAAAACAAACTTCCCCCCAAAAAAAAAAAAAAAACCACACAAAACAAAAAAACAAAAAACCGGCAACCCCAGCTTTTTCCCGTTATGGTTTAAAACCGCCCGGTTCCCTTGCGGCCTTTTCACTAATGAAACCCCAAAACAAAAAACCCTTCACTGAAGCGCTTGATGGGAGGGGAAACGTTGTGACACAAAAAGAACGCATTTCCCTCCCTACGGCCCCAAACCCCACACCCGCGAGTAAACACGCTAAAGGAATACTGCGGTGGGCCCTAAAAGAGCTTGCCCCCCTGAAGAGCAGTTAAAGGGAGACATTTCCCACCCCCCGGAGGGGAAAAAGGGGGAAATCGCCCCAAACCGGAACGCTCCTCCGGGTCCGGGTGGCCCCCCACCCCGGGCCCTGAGAAGGGGGCAGGGTTGTTTTTGGGGATGGCGGTCCCAAAACCCCACCCCCTTTAGAGGCCGACCCTCACGGTTTTTGCCGGGGTTGGGGGGAATACAAAACTCGCCGGAAACCCTGTGCAAAAAAAATTTTCTTACTACCCAGAAGAATAACCTTTTTATACTTATTTGTTCCCTTCCTAAAGTAAATGTTTCAGTTTTTACATGCACAACCCAAATTTCGACAGCAAATTTGGGAAAATTTTAAATCTTGATTTTATAAAACCCAGCCACCTTGACATCAAAATTTCCTCTCCCCCAAAATTTTCCCCTTTACACATGAAAACCAAATTTTAAATTGATTTCCATTTCCTTCAACGCCACAACTTTTTTTAATAACCTTTCCTTTCAAAAAAGTGATTAAATTATCTAAATTTACTTTGCCCACACTTTTTTTCCATCGGGGGTCCCCCAACAATGATTAAATAAGAAAAAAAAATTCTTTTTCACTGCAACGAACAAAACAAAAATTTCCACCGTTAGTGACGAAAAACCCGGTCCATTTGGGACGATTACTCAAAACTTTCTTTTAGACTCAAACCCATCTAAAAGAAAAAACCAAAAATGGGTTTAAACCCCCGGGTATCCCAATTTCCTAGGGGGCCCAATCAAAAATTCTACAAATGTCATCAAAAATTATAAACCCAACTATGACAATCACCAATTACATAAACCCCGAAAAGGGTTTTTTTCCCGAGCGCTCCCCTATACTTTGCCCCGAAAAACCACAATGCGGGGAAAAAACATTTTTGAATTTATTTGCACCCATTGGGACTAAAAAAAAACCAAACAATAACACACCTTTTTGGAGGTTTCTAAAATAAAATTTTCCAAATATTTTTAAAACCTTTTTTTTATTATAAATCTATTTTTTTTCTTCTTTTCTAATCTTAAAAATCTATCCCAAAAATAATCTAACAAAAATTTAAAACAAAGTTTTTAAAACACAACATGAGTTTAAACCTCCCAAATTTTTTAAAAATATTGAAAAAAAAAAAACAAAAACTTTTTTTATTAATAAAATTTTCCCCAAATTTTCCTTTCCGCCCAAAAAACCCCCCGGTTTTAATTTCCCAAGTGCAAACGCCAAAAGTAAAATTTCCCCACAAGACGTGTCTACCCAAAGGAAACCACCACCCGTAAACCTATCAATAACCTCACCCCGCCCAAAAAAAATCAAAAAGCAGTCTCCCCTCCTTTCCAGAAACGCAACGCTGACAGTCTCCTCTTAATATTAACAGTTCCCGTCCTCCAAAACCCAACTAAAACCCCAAAAATTTAACCCAAATCTTTATCAAACCCCAAAACCCCAGGTTTCTATACACCGCGACCAAAAAAAATTTACAAAATTTTTTTAAGCACATCAATGCCGCTGTAAACAACCCCTCTCTTTTATCAGTGTAGAACCGAAACGCACCTTTTGTAAATTTCCCAAAAGAAACTTTTTTCCCCGGGACCTTAAGTTCAAGTTAAAATCCTTTCTTCTTTTTCAAATTCCCCCGCCCCTTTAAATCCCCTTTTGCAAATTCACATAAAAAAAATTTCTTTGCGAAAAAAAAATAAAATTTAAAAAGGGAAATCCTCCCTTTTCCGGAACTGAAACACAAAATTTTGATAAAAACCAGGGATATCAACAAAAACCCAAAACTACACAGCCCTCCAAAATTTTCCTTACTTTAAAACGCTCCCCTTTAAGACAACGGGAACGACACACAAAGGACGACACCCTCAGTCCCCGGGGAACCCTCCCGGGAACCAGCCAACGCCCGGGTACGTGCAGCACCGTCGCTGATCCCCAAAACCCGGGGGACCATAAAGACGGGGACGACACACGGGGAGGGAAAACCCCAGTCGCCGGGACATTTGCCAGACACCCCAACGCCCTGGTACATGCAAAACCCGTCGCTAAACACCGAAACATCAAACAGTTTTCCCAACCTGGTACCCAAACCTTCAAAAGTGGGCCCGAGGGCATACCACCAACCCCTGCCCCAAGGGCGGAAAAACCCTAACACGGGGCCCAAAAACCCAACCTTCGGGGGATAACGCCTCATTTCGTCTAACTTGCAGATACACCACGACACCGAGTTCCCCTGGGAAAACCTCACAAGACAGAAATACATTAGGGAAATTTTCCCCCCTACACAACGAAAAAAACTCCTTTTCACAATTTTTTTTAAACAAAACCCCCATTTATTCCGACGAGCTTGCACTCTCCTCCCCCCCCTCCAAGATTTAAAGGGTTAAAAAATCCCCGACGGGTTTTCACGAAACTCACGGTCACTGCCACCGGGCACTTTACGGGCCCACACTCCAAAAAATTTGTCACTGAGGGACCTGGTCAGTTCGTGCGTGACAATACCTTCCCCCAAAAATTTTAAAAAGTATCCCCTTTAAATAAAAACCTAAGGAACGAAACGAACAATCCTTAGTTTTAAACAGAAAATTTAAAAAATGAAAAATTTCCCTTTTTCCTCAAACTTTTTTTAAAACTCTCGGCACAAAACCCTTACTCCATCCGACTAAAGGGAAATCTGAAACCACATTCTCACTCCGGGAATTGCCCCCCACTACAAACGGGAAGGGGGTTGTAGAAAACAACCCCCCCATCGGGTGACCCGACCCACGGGGCGCCTTGACCCTTTCCCCAAAATATAAAAGGGGAAGAAGGGTCCTCTGAAATGGGGGGTTTTAAAACCCCAAAAAGGAAAGGGTTCAAACTTCTAAACCCCCCTTTAACCAGACCCAAAAAAACATTCCTTTTCCACGAGGAAAAATTTTTCGTTCAGCTGGATTGAGCTTTTTGCTGGCGAAAAACCCCGACAAAAATCCGTCGTCGGTCCCTGACACAGCCAGTCCTATCCCACTTCAGAGGCATGGGTTTCTTTAAAAATAACCGCTTCCCGGGAAAGGAAAATTTCCCTACAGGGGGCGTGCAAAAAACAATCTTTCCCTTCTGGAACGCCATCACCCTCCGGTTCCGCCCCAAAAAGCGGGCCGTTTTCCTTTGGTCGGGTCAGTGAAGGGCAAGGCTATTTTCAGAAAACCTTGGGATGAATCTGGGTTTGAACCCCCCAAAACCCCAAAAACTGCGTACCTGTTCTTCGTAGGGGGGGGCCGTGTGGGCTGACGGGATTGCCCCCCATTTTGTTTCCTCAGGCCTGATTACTCCTCTTCCAATCCTGAACCCAGGTGGGGACACCTCGTTTTTCCCCCAGCTCACATTTGGGAAAGGGCCCCGGGGTAGTGAGCCCAAACCTCTCGAATGCGATCCAGAACTGCTCGAAATTACAGAAAAATGTTTTTCAGTGTCGAGGGTTTTGACACCAACACATCGTGGGGTTTGAAGTTATAAACATGCCCTGTCCCCAGTGGTTGAAAAACTTCCTCATCTTCCGAGAAAAACACTGCCCCGAATTTCAAAGACCGAAAGGCATCTTAACCCATGATAATGACCCTGTGGTGTCGAGAACGCTGTCTTTGGGACGGTCTTTTTGCAACGGGTTCGGGCCGGAATCCTTTTAAACGGGTCAACTTACTGAAAACCCTTTCGCTCCCCCCAGCTTTGCAAAAAAGTACTCTTTTTTTGGCCGGCCTGCGTAAAAATAAAAACTATTTTGTTCAATCGACGGAAGAAACCCACAAAACCCCGGAATCTTTCCATTTTTTTTTTTCACCCACTTTTGGTGAGCTTAAAGGAGTTTAAAAGATTTCCCTCAATGACTCCCCATTCTCAGCATATCCCACTTCATCCCGAACAAGGCTTTTGGGAAATTTGGGGGACTGGTTTGGGTTTCTCGATCGTCCCCGGAAACACTGGACGTCAGCTGATTTTGAAAGTTCCCCGCTTTGAAAAAACCCTGGCATTGTGAAGAAAACCTGGAAACTCCCCCGCCCAAAACTGCTGCAGCTTTTCCCCTAAAATTGACCGTTTTCCCCAGCACTAATCACTCCATCCTCGGGCGGATTCTGACCAGCCAGGGAACCCAAAAGGGAACTTTTTTCCCCCAATGGTGGGAATCGCCTCCCAGTGCTTTTTCCCTAAATCACCACTGTCGCAACGCTGTTGACTTCGTTCTTCCTCCTCTCCACAAACGATCTCAAAAATTTGGATGGTTAAAACTTCTCCGCCCGAACTCGTATCTGTAACCCGGCCCCTCCCCCCCCTTTGGGCAACAAAACGGGAAGGGCCTTGCCACGCCATTTCCCAAACCCTTGTTGTGCAAAAACTGGTCTAACCCCGCACCCTGGCCCCTTTGGTTGGATTTTTCAGGACGGGCTCTGACATAAAAAATGGCTTTTAATAGGTTTTTGCTGTTTTCCCCAAGATTTTCCGGGGCAAATCTGAAGTCTCGGCGTTCTGTTCCTCGGGTCGAAAAAATTTTCCCCGTGTTTGACCCCCAAGGGTCTCTGGTTTGGCCCCAAAGATCACGCAGCCCCCTTCTTTTGGCCCCTTAAACCTGGGTCCTACAAAAACTCGAAGGGGGAAAAGGGCCGGTGTTTGTTGGGGAACCCTAAACGCAAAAAACACGAAAAGGCCCCCAACGTCCCTTTCTTCAGGCTTTTCCTGAGAAATTTCTGCGGAGCCATTTCTTAAAGGGGACCATTGAAGGGGCTCGACAAACCGTTGCATTGCCCAAGGTTTGGAGTAGTTTGGGGGCGGGACCCAAAAGGAAATCCCCCGGAACCCCTTTGGCTCATCATGTTATCGTAAACTGGTACCTCGGCTGTAAAAAACCAGGGGGGAAATCTGTCCGAAAACCACAGGGCAAACTTCCCTCACCCAACTGACCGGGGGTTTAAACTGTGCGAAGGGGGGTAGCCTCGGGAAAATCCCTCGGGGCGAAGTCCCCTGTCCCAAAAAATACCTGCCCCCTGTTGCAGAAATGGGGCAATCGGCCCCACTATATTTCGCCTCCCCTGAAAAAATTTTTTTTGGGCAAAAGACCCTTTTTGCCCAAAAAAGGTACCGGTCGGGAACCTGGCCTTTATCCACGGTACGTTTTGCATTTCACACATGACTTCACTTCCCTTTGCCTTGTCACTGCACTTTCCGGGCCAATAGAAGTGTGGGAATATTTTCTCTCCTTTGTCTTTTTTCCCCCCAAGTGTCCAGCCATAGGAAAATCGGTCCCCAGAGTTGTACGGTCTTCCCTTTGGGACTTTGGCACACAAACCTGGGTTGGGTTTTTCCGTCTCACTCTCGTAATTTCGTACAAGAACTCGGTCTTTTCCCATTTAAAAGGGAAAACCCCATTTTCCCTGGGGGTTGGGGAAAACCCAAAAATTTTTTTTTTTTTTCCCCTGCACTCTTTGGCACGTGCCCAAGGGTTTAAAACCCGTTCCTGCCCCCCGAAACACTCATCTTTCGATACAGCCATCCACCTTTTCTCCTTTAAGGAAAAAAAGGTTTTTGGGAGGCCTTTCGGGTTTTGACCTCGGCCAACCGGAAAAAATCCCCCCACAGCAACCTTTAGGCAGTATCTGCCGTGTCATTATTTCCCAAGAGTTTGGGCCCCCCTGATGGGGTTTTTTTGGGGGGGGGGGGGGGGGGGGGGGGGACTCCCTCAGGTTTGGGGCTCCCCCTCCGGGGGATATGTAATTTTTCCCCCCCAGCACTTCCCCAACTGGTTCCCCCTTTACCAAAACCTCAAAACCCTTCCCCCCAAAGTACGGCGTGTTTCCAAAGACAAAACAGGCCCCGGGTAGGGTGCTAGACACCTGGATTTTAGCCAATACAACCGTCTGAGTCCCCCTTTTAAAAGGCAACACTTGGAACCTCCTCCCCCCGGACCAAAGGTCTGCGATGCTCCTTTATCTCCGATTCCCCCTTGCCCATGGCTCTCCCCACCCTCACCCGCCCTGGACTGGGAAAGGGTTCCTGGGCATGGCACACACGCGAAAGGGGGGACTTCCAGTACACTGGCTCTCCCAAAACTTTCACATATTGGATTTGCCCCCACTCTCAAAATTTGGGGGCAATTTCGCTGGATGTGACCGGGGCGCTTGCATGCATAAAAAATCACCCCCCCCTCGGGGCCCCCTTTTTTTGCAGCGCCGACCCCTGGCTGGGCCTCTCTAAATTTACTTTCCTTTTTCCTGCCCCCGGTCCCTTTCGCTGGAAAATTTCCTTGATTTTTACCCCCTAGGGGCTTTTGGGTTTTACCTCGGAGCGTCAAATTATAAAAGTGGGCCCCTTTGCTTTTCTCGCCTATCCGTCGTGCTTTGCTAAACCGAGTTGTTTTCCCAAAGGCCCCCTGGTTCCGCATTTAGGGAAAAACGCCGATGCACTTCCGTGACAAAGTCAGGAGGGAAAAGTTCCATACATCTGTTTCCCCCAAAATGAGATTTTTTCAGGTCCTCGCTTTTGGGTTTTGTTTTTTCCCCCGGTTAGCACCCCAGACTGAAACAAGGGCTTTAGCCCGGGCTAAAAACTGCTGAAATTTTTTCTCCCACTTCCTTCTTCCCTTCCCTGAATTTTGGGATTCCTCAGCATTTTAACCGGGAAAAACTCTAGAAGCGCTTTTTTTTCACTTGGTCGAACTGGGGGGTCAACGGGGGTTTTAATTTAAGGAAAGGCATCTTCGGCTTCCCTCTCAAAAAGCTATTAACTAGAGGCCTTAGGTTTTTTTCCAGCGGGACAAAAGTGGGGAAACCCGCTCGAAATGAGCTAAAACCTATCCACATCCCTTTAGGGATCTGCTTTAAAGGGGTCAATTTCCACATGGGTTGTCGCCCTCTTCAGGGCCCCCTCTCTCCCTCCTTCAACTCTTGCTCTTTCGTCTCAACTTTTTCCCGTTTCAAGGAAAAAACGATCTCACTCCCGGCCGACGGGTTTCTTGAGATCCACTCTAACTTCCTTAAAATTTTACTCCCTCCTGGCGACTTTTTCCTTAAACCGGTCCCCTTGTCGGGGTTTCCCTCTCTTGGACCTCTTTCGTTTTTGGAAAGCAACCTCATCCTCTTTCTTTTGCTTCTCTGCCAAAAGGATAGCCAACCCGGGGCACCTCCCTTCCTCTCTCCCAGTAGCGGTTCCTTTTCTCCTAAACCTGGGCCCCAGCTTCCTCTCTCCTGGCCCGCAGCTTCCCCTTCCTCTCCCCCTAACCTGGGGAGCTAACCCTGGCAGCAGCTTCCTCTTCCTCTCTCCCCAAGCTTAGCTGCAACCACGGTAAAATCCTCCTGCTCCTTCTTCTCCTTCCATGGGCATTTTCCCCAGCCACCCTGCCTTCCCAACGTAGTTTCCCCCACTTCTTTCTACAAACCTTTTCTACATTTTCAGCAATTAAAAATGGGCCCAAAAACCAACCCTTTCTCAATTTCCCAACTCTCTCCCCACGTGAATAAAATGAAAAACGGGCTGCTAGGCGACAAAAAACTTGCAGCAACCCCCCCGGGGGACTCTCCCCAAACCCCGGGTTCCCAGCCGCAACGGTTCGGAAAATGGGGGTACCCCCTGGCGCTTTTCGGGGGCGACACCTCCCCCTTTTTCCCCGACAGACTCAACAGGACTTACTACTTTTTGGGGCCTAAGCTTGCCCACGGGGGGGCCCAAACCCCCTTAAACCCAGACTATCAAATCTCTACCCAAGGAAAAACCAAAATTTTTTTTTTTTTTTTTTTTTTTTTTTTTTTTTACCTTCCCAAAAACCCCCCAAAGGGGGAAAATTCACTCTTTTCCAAACCCTTTTAAAACGAATATCTTGATCGTCCACCGGCTTAAAAAAATACAATTTTGCACTTGGCAACCACATTTCTTTTCCCAAAAAACCTGTTTCCCCCAAAAACCCTTTGGGGACGGTTTTAAATAAATAAAACCCCTTTAAAGGGCCAACATTTGGAAAAAATTTTTATTTCAAAAATTTTTACGTCAAAAAACACTGACCACCAATACTTCCAAAAAACTCATAAAAAACAATTTAATTTTGGGGAAAAGAAAGAAAAAACACAAAAAACACCATTCATACCTCGGGGCCCCAAACCGGACAACACAAGACAAAAGTTACCTGGCAAAAAAATGTTCTAGGGTTGCCAAAATAACCCCGCTTCCTTCCCCCACTGACGGGCGCTCCCCCCCAACCCCCCACACCTACAATTACTATTCCAATATCAATTCCCATCCAACCCCAAACACACAACAATCCCTTTAAATTTTTTTTTTTTTTTTTAAACCCCAAAAAGTTTTGTCCTAAATAATCCTAACTTTTTTCCCCGCATTTCCACCATATTGTCAACTGTATAAGACAGTAGACAGGGATATATGTATTAATATATCCCCCCTTATAACCCCCCCCCTTTCCCCTTTTTCTAAGTAGAACGCACCAAACAAACTTCACAAAAAAAAATACAAGGGACAAACCGAAGGCTTTATTTTCATTCACACCCACTCTCCCCCAAAAGAATGGCAGATGAACCAAACCCCCAAAACCTTTATTAACCCCCCTAGGCAGTTTTCCCCCCCAAAATACACCCCCAAAAAAAAACAAAAAACCCCCAAAAAAATCCCAAAAAATACAAAACCGACCCCTAAACATGGGCCCCTTTTGAATTTCCGTCACGCGGGGCGCACGTTTTCAAATAAAAACCCCTTTCCCCCAGAGGCAAAAAATAAAAACCTCAGCCCACCAAAAGGGTAAATACCCGAAGGAAAAAAGGGTGGGTCATCACATTTCCCCCGGTAACCCCCGGGGGGAAATACCAAACAAGGTTTATACCCCATAAACCTGGGGATCCCCCGATGCTCTTTTACAAAAGTAAATTTTTTCTGCTAATTTTTTTTTTGCCGGTTTTCAAACCACCCGGGCACAAAAGCTTAAAAACCCCCCAAAAGTTTAACCCAATTGTTCAAGTAACCCGCCCCCAATGTTGTTTCTTTAATACTTCATCCGAAATCCCCGGCGGGGACTTGACACAGGCAAAAACAAAACTTCCTCCAAAAAAAAAAAAAAACCACACACACAAAAAAAACCCAAAAAACCAACACCCGCGTTTCCCGATATGGGTTTTTGAAACCGCGGGGCTGCTTGACGGCGCTCTCACTAATTTCACCGCCAAAAAAAAAAACCTTCACTGAACGCTTGATGGGGGGGAAAAGTTTTTTACACGAAAACGCAGTTCCCTCCCCACCGGGGACCAACCACCCGCGAGCACACGCTGATGGAAAAACTGCGGTGGGCCCCCCAAAACGTCCCCCTTCCCCCCCCCCGAAAGACCGTTGAAGAGACAGTTGCCACCCCTTTGGGCTGTTTGGGAAGGGGGGGATGACGTCCCGACCGGAACGCCCCCTGCCGGGTCCGGGGGCGTCCCCACCCGGCAGAGAAATGGGCGGGATGACATTGGGGGGTGGCGGGGCCCAATCCCCCCACCCGGGGGCCCGACCCCCACGGATTTGCCCCTGTAGGGGAGGTATACAAAACTCGCCCGGAAAACCCCGTGCAAAAGGGAAAAGTCTTACAAACCCCAGAAGAATACAGTTTTTTCTTATTTTTTGCTTCCTAAAGTAAATGATTCTCAGTGTTTAAAAATGTCACAACCCCCAAAATGCGGGCCCGGGTAATTGGGGAATTTTTTAAAACATGACTTTTACAACCCCCCCCTTGACATCAAAAAATTTTCTCAAAACCAGAAATGTTCCCCTTACACATGTAAAACCCAATTTTTATTGGGCTTTCCCCTTCCATCAACAGCCACAACTAATTTAACCCTTCCTTCTTTAAAAATGAATTTCATTAACGGGAATTAAAATGGGCCCCCGACTTCATTTCCCATCGAGGTCTCCGACAATGATTCAAAAAGATTATAAATCATATTCCCCCTGCAACGAAAAAAAAGAACAATCCCGGGCCGTTGTGACGACAAATACCGGGCCCCAGTTCAGGTCGATTATCAGAAACATGTTTAAAAGACTCAAACCCCCTCTCAAGCAAAAAAACCCAAAAAATAGAATTGAACCCCGGGGACCCCCAAATTTTTCCAAACGGGCCAAACAATTTACAAAAGTCCCCTCAAAAAAATTTTCAAGCACTAGGGCAATCACCAATTACATAAAACTCAAAAAGGGTTTCCCAGCGCTGCTATAACATTGTCAACCCGACACCCCAAAAGCTGCGGAAAACATTTTTAATAAGGGACCCCAGCACAAAAAAAACCATATACATATATACACAAACCCAAAAGTAGGGTTCTAAAAATTTCAAATTCCCAAATTTTTTTTTAAAAATTTTATATTATCATCTAAATTTTTTTTTTTTTATTTCTAATTTATAATAATCTATACCCAAAAAATCTAAAAACTACTATTGTAATTTTAAAACAAACATGGTTCACCCGCAAATTTTTAAAATAATTGAAAAAAAAAAAAAACAACTCTTTTATTAATTTAACTATTCCCCCAATTTTTCCTTTTTCCCCCATCCAAAAAAGGGTTTTGTTCCAAGTGCAAAGCCAAAAGTGAACTTCCCAAGACGTGTCTATCCAAGGGGACCACCACCCGTCACCTATCAAAAAAACCCCCACCCCCGGGCCCCAAACCAAGCATCCTGCCCTCCGTACCCAGCACCAACGCGTGGGCATTTTCCTCTTAATTTTTAACATTCCCGGGCTCCGATACCAAAATCACCCCCCAAAAATAACCAACCTTTTTCAAACCGAAACCAGTGTTTTTAAAACAACCCGCGACCCACCCAAAAACAACATATGTTTAGCCATCAGCCCCTGTAAACAAACCACCTCTCTGTATCAGTGTAGAACCCAAAAGCACCTTTTTGGGCATTCCCATATGAAAGGGTTTTTCCCCCACCTTTTAAATTCAAATTAAAATCTCTTTTCTTCTCTTTAAACTTCCGCCCCATTTAAATTCCTCTTTGCCAAATTCAATTTAAAAAAAAAACTTTGGGGAATAAAAAAACAAAATTAAAAAGGGAAAACCCCCGTTCCGAGAACTGAAACACAAAAGTTTTAAAGGAAAAAACCCTATATCTACAAACAACCAAAATACACAGCCCTCCCCGAATTTCCTTTTCTTTAAAAACGCTCACCTTTGACAAACCGGAAAAGACACAAAAAAAGGACGAAAACCCCCAGTCGGGCCGGGGCACTGCCCGACAGCCCAAAGCCCTTTACGTGCCCGCACCCGTCGCTTTAACACCCAAAAACCACCCGTCAAGACGCGGGAAAGACACACTGGGAACACCCTCAGTCCCCGGGGCACTGCCCCGACAAAACCAACGCCCTGGTACATTTAGAAACCCCTCCCCTGAAAAACCGAAAAAATCGACAGTCTTCAACTGGTAGCCAAACCTTTAAAAGTCCGGGGCGAGGGCAAAACCCCCAACCCCCGCCCCCCGGGCCCGGAAAAACCTGAGCACGAGGGCCAAACCCCCCCTTCGTGGATAACGCCTCATTTCGTACTAACTTGCAGATTTCACCACACACTCCGATTCACCTCGGAAAAATCACAAGACAGCCCCTTTACATTTTTCCCGGGGGTTCCCCATACACAAGAAGAACTCCAGGTTTTTACGAGCGGTTTTTTTACCCCACGTAAACCCCACAAATTCCCACGAGCTTTTACACTTCCTCCCCCCCCCTCCCAAAAGTTTTAAAAGGTAAGCAAAAATTCCCCACAGGAATTTAAGCACTTCACGGTCACTGCCCCCTGGCACTGGACGGGTTTACACTCCACAATTGTCAGGGGGCGACCCGTGTCAGTTCGTGCGGACACCCCCCCACACTCCAAGAGCGTCGCAACGTAACAAA
This sequence comes from Conus ventricosus, assembly GCA_018398815.1. Lineage (NCBI taxonomy): Eukaryota > Metazoa > Mollusca > Gastropoda > Neogastropoda > Conidae > Conus > Conus ventricosus. Next base: position 54,853,936 of record CM031613.1, on the reverse strand, counting down.
TGACCTTTTCCCCCCCCCAAGCTGGTGAAGGGGTTGGTTTTTGCCGTCCCCAGAAGGGCTAGGTGATCATTCGTACTAGGGTCTTGAAAAACAGACTATCGAACCCCTTTAAAACGAGGACTTTTTAACAAACGCTTTTAAATTTAAGTAAAAAAATTTTTCCTAAAAAATCCCCATACCCCTTTTGGGGGGTTGAGAATTTAAAAACGGGAAAAAGAACGGGGCTTCCAAATTATTAAAGGGGCTAGGTGCCAAAAAAACCCACTACGGACGGTTTATTTCCCCTGCCGGTATTGTGGCCTGGGGGCCACCCTACAATAGTTTTGGGGAAACGCACAAAAGTTTTACAAAGGAAAAATAAGTTGCTTATAGCCCCGCGACCGCAAAGGGCCAAACAGGGCGACAAAAATTTACAAAATTCAAATCATCCCCCGCAGTGGGAAATTACGAGGGCAGGAAAGCACGCAACATACACCGGGTCTCCCTGGGAAAAAAAAACCCTTTAAACCGAACGACTGTATAAAAAACCCCATTGCTTGTTTAAATTTAGAGATAAAAAACATTTTGCCTTGTATAAGGGGGCAATGAAATTGTCTTCTCTTTTCTCCACCAATAAAGGAAAAAGGTTTCCCCCTTTTGTACCAAATCAGTTTAGCCAATAGGGCAAGGTTCTTTTTTATTTAGGTTCCCGTGGGCGGGGGTTTAGGGGGTTCTTGGTGCAAAAAGCGGGTAGGATTTTTAACAACGCCTACTCTGAAAATTGTACTTTTTTTAAAAAAAGGGCGAAGACAAAAATTCCCCCCGTCACCCACACCACACACACACACAAACAAGCGCGCGCGTGCGCGCACGCCCCACCTTTCAAAAAAAGAGAGACAGACAGAGAGAGACAATTATTTAATCATTTTCATTAAAAATCTTTCTGCGATAAAACAGTGCAAAATAAAGATTATTCTGTTGGTTTTTTTTTCCCCCAATCAGACTCGCAAAAAAATGTTTTAGAAATTTGTGAAACAACACAGAAAAATCCACTTAGCATAATGGGGCCCCTCATTTCCGGAAAAGACATACGGGGTGTTTTTAATACATTTACAAAACATGAGAAAAAAAGAAACATGACTCAACAGCTGCGTGTTTTGAAAAAACCACAGTGCCATCGCCCCACTTGAAACGCTCTAAAATTTTTTTTCTTTGGCCCCTGGCGGAAAAGATGCGAAGAACTTTTGGGCCGACGAAAAATGACGATATTGTGGCCATGGGGGTTGGGATTTGTTCAGGTAATGTTTGCCTGGGGAATGGTTTGGGGGTTAATGCCCTCCCCTACCATGCCCAGGGGGAAAGGGGGAGGGCGGTTTAAAAGGGGCAGGGGACTATTATTTCAATCTTTCCAAAATTTAAATTGGGGGGCTTTGGGCCATTACAGTTCCATGCTTTCCCGATCACCTCATTATTAATTTTTTTTTTAAAAAAATTTTCTTTTTTTTTGTTGATAACATTTCATTCTTTGTCAAATTTGTTTATAGATTTAGGTTTACGGTTTTTAGCACAACCGGGGCTGAGGGAAAAAATTGGGCAATAACATCACTGCCCTACTCTGCGCTGCTTTCTCTCCACAAATAACAGCGCCTCTTTCTACTACTATCACCACCACCCCACCACCACCACTATTACTGTTTCTGCTCCCGCTACTACTAGGGCCCAATCTGCGCTTTTGATGGACCGGGCACGGGGGGTGGTCTGTTACAAATGAAAAAGCATGCATCCGTTTTCTGTCAAAGAATAGTTTCTGAATGCGTTTTTACACTTGAAAAAAAAGGGGGAGGGGGGGGGGGGGCACTTTTCCGTGTAACCCAAACCCTTTTAAAAAAATTTTTAGTATCCCCCTGAAAAAAATTACGATTTTTTTTTCTTTTCATTTTCCCTTTTTTTTTTTTTTTTTTTGATGGGGGGGGGGGGGGGGGGGGGGGGGTGGGGGTGGGGGGTGGGGTTGGGGGGGGGGGGTTTACAGAGATCGAAAGTGATTTAAAAAGGTGTTTCAATGGAAACTTAGGCAGACCGAGTTGTTTCCCCCGACAACTTTTCCCTTGGGAGGGGAGATCCGGCGACGGGATGACCGCAACCACCTTTTAAACGTGGTGAACCCAAAAAACTTTTTTGTGAAATTTTTACGCTTTTTTAAAATTTGCAAGATGAAGGGGGGACAGGATTTCTCCCAAAAGGTTTGTAAAAAGATGATGGCAGTTTTTCCCCCTAAGTTTGCGGGTTTTCCCCGGTTTTTTTCAAACGGTTTTGATGCTCCCCATGGAATTTTAAAAAAAACAAAAAACAACAACAAGCACACAGATAAAGGGTAAATTGTCGACAATGTCTTAAAAAGGCCCGTTAATCTTCAGCAATTAACACGAAGCGACTCCATCGGTGTAAATTTTAGGTGGTATAATTAATCTTCAGCAATTAACACGAAGCGACTCCATCGTGTAATTTTAGGTGGTGGGCCTATAATTTTGAGTGGCACACATCACAGGCCACATGACTTTGAGGCCTCTCGATAAACGCGGCGCGGCCGCTTTCCTTACATACTCGCGTGTACGAGTGTGCGTGTTGTGTGTGTGTGTGTGTGTGGTGTGTGTGTGTGTGTGTGTGTGTCAACCTCGGGTACGTCAGTGGAGGAAGGACTAGCGCACAGCCCAAACACACTCACAGCTTGCTTACAATCTCATTCATATATCATGCATTCGTCACATCAAACCACTAGTAAAGTCTATAACTTTACTACACATGATCATAGAAAAACATCAATGCGCATGGAATCAATCAAAATAAAAACATTCTCTTTTTTCCTTGAACTTCACAAAACCATTTTATCTAAATCATCATAACTAACCCGGGTATAAATAGATTTCTACTTTACCTGCCAGGTGATCTTATACTATTCACGAATCACTGTCTTTTCTTTTTTTTTTTCTTTGTTTCTTTTCACTGTCACTTTCACAAGCACAACACAACTGCTGGCACTGGTCAGGTTAGACTGCTGGCACTGGTCAGGTTGGACTGCTGGCACTGGTCAGGTTAGACCGCTGGCGTTGGTCAGGTCGGACTGCGCTGAAAGTGGCGCCGCCAGGTATGAGGTCGAACCCCGGTTCAGACGGAACAGTGCTATTAGACATCGATCTGTTCTCCTTTCTTTCTTCCTGCATTAACGCATTGCACTCTCTCTCTCTCTCTTCTAGTCTGCTCTATCAAATGGACATGGTTGCTTTTCTTTTCTTTCCTTTTCTTTCTTTTCTCTTCATCAGTTAGCAACTCTCTCTCTCACTCAACATCTCTTCTTAGTCCTCCCTCTGCAGACTTTATCTGGTGCTAATGCCTCCACTTGGTTCTCTTCTCTCTTCCCCTCATCTCTCTGCTCTTCTCTCCTGCAGAGCTTACACCCAGAACCTCTTCCTCTCTGTCTGTCTCCCTCTTTCACTCACGCATTCCTATCTTATCCTAAAACCCATCTGTCAAAGGGCGAGTACCATTGTCAGTATTTTTACCGCCTCGTACCCGAAGTTACCTCCCTCTAATTCCATTGGATATTCAAATCATGACAGTCACGCCTACACGCCTTACTCTCTGTAGTGGTCATGGGTCATTTAATTAATTAGCTAGATCTCACCCCCACTACACAATACCTTCCCCCTCCCCCTTTCCGGCGACGTCGACTTAATTGTGGACACTGGTCCTACAAATTGGCTAGATCAGTCTGGCCCAGGCGTTGAGATCCGTCTGGGCAGACATCGAGGCGTCAGTCAAGCTACTTAGTCCGTCTGGCTGGACCGTACCGTCTCCGTAAGAGGATTAGGATTAGTCTCCTCGCTGTGCCCAAATTGGCTGAGGCGATGCTTGGAGGCGTCGGCCCGACGCATGAGGCCATCTACCTGGCGCCCAGGATATTTGAGTTGGAGCTTATGTCCAAACCAACTGGCTGGCGACGGACCACGACTTTGGTTGTTTTATTTTTGTCCGTGACAATTTCCCCCTTGCAAAAGACTATGCTCCGCATTGTCTCAAAACAACGGTACAAAAAGGACAACAACCGAATTTGCTGACACACAGCTACACGTGCAAAGTTTGAAAATACTTTACAAACAAACGGTTTATAAATTATAAGATATATCATTAGTGAATACCACTCCAATGAGTTATCATTGACGTGCGCTTTTGCCTTATTTCAACTCATTTTCTGAATAACCTCTGTGCGCACCTATGCAATTCCCCTACCTGCGGATTTGCCCTCTCTCCTCTTCACAACTACTTTGAAGAGCACAATATAATATGATCACGATCCATGACACTTCACTGAGGAATCTCCATCCTCACTTATTGCAAATAATGCGTCACTACACAAGCGACTGTATGCTCCAAGCATAACTACATTCACATGAACAAGTCTCACAAAGAAAATATGAACAAGTCTCACACAGAAAATATGAACCATAGCCAACTGGGAATGACCCATATCCACTCAACATAACTGTAATCAACACATATTATCAACAAAGCACCCCGGATATGACTGACTTCCTCTGAGTTGCAGCTTGCTAGACTACACGGCTTAAATAGTCAGCTCCGACATTCTGTCGATCTGGAATGTACTGCACTCGATACTGAGGGCTGCAATGCCATTGCCCAACGCAGCACTCTGCTGTTTTTCAGCTGCGCCTCCTGCAGGAATTTGAGTGGTTGATGATCAGTCTCAATCACGAACTCTTTCCCATACAAGTATTTGTGGAATTTCGCACGGCCCACACAACGCTAAACACTCCTTCTCTACAGTTGCGTACCCTTCTTCACTTTGTCAACTTCCTGCTAGCATACCTCACAGGAAACTCGACCCCTTCATGCTCCTGCAACAATACTGCACCTATCCCACCACCTGATGCATCTGTCGCAACAAAAACGGTTTAGACATATCCGGTAGCTTCAAGATGGGACGGGAGCCTAGTCGTTCTAGCACTGTCTGCAGTGCTTGCTCTGCAGCGTCTGACCACTCGACCACTGCCGGTTCCCTGCCTTGAACCAAATCACTGAGAGGACTCGTGATTGCTGCGAATTTGGAACAAACTCCCTGTAGAAGCCAATAAAACCTAGCAGACTCCTGACTTCTGTTTGGTCTTTGGTCTCTCTGAATTCATCATCTTCTCCACCTTTCCCTTTCTGGCTGCTTTGTGTCGCCTTCCGACAACAAAACCTAGAACTCCTACTGTCAAGCCCTTCATACAGTGACACATCCCTGTATGACTCTTCTGGAAACTTAGGCAACAAAATCTCCCCTTCTTCTGCTGGGTCTCTTTCACCTCATCAATGATTGCTGCTGCGCCTATGTGCTGAGTCTCACGCTGAATATATTTGCGGAGAAAATTCGCATGGAAAAGTTTTAGTTTCCCATTCACATCAATTCGGTAATCCCGACCGACCTTTTCAGTGATGGTGAATGGTCCTTTCCAATGCATCAGCAGCTTGTTGTGATCTGTGGGAAGCAGTAACAGGACTTGATCTCCCACCTTGAGGGATTGCTTCCTCACCTTCCTGTCATATTGCTTCTTCTGAACGACCCTAGCCTCCTGCAAACTTTCCCTTGCAACCTTACATGTCTCATACCTGTGCCCACCTTTGGAACAGGGCGAGATTGGGCCAATCAGATTAACAGCCACTCTCCTGAATGGTGTGTCAATTAAAGGGGGATGTTTTAAGAGGCGCCTTCCTCTTCACCCCTCTTGTGGCTGACCTTTGACACACATCACATGACATGCAAAACCGCTTAATGTCTGCCATTGCTCCTGGCCAATGAAAATCATCAAAGATTCGGTCAGCTGTTTTGCCGGTACCGAGATGACCCGCCATGAGCGACTCGTGACCCACTGACATGACAGTGTCACGATAACATGCTGGTACCTCTAACTGAGTTGTTACCTTGCCTGTCTTCCCCTTGGTAAACACTCGGTACAACAACCCGCCTTTCACCAAAATTCTGTCTCACCTCCTCTAACCACCTTGTTTCTCTCCACCTCTTGCCAACTCCCAAGACTTCACGAGCGAAGGGTCTTGTTCCTGCACTGCTCTAAACTCATCAGGCGACACATCTATGCCTGACTTCCTTGCTGGAACGACTAAACGGTTTATCAACCTTTTCCTCCTTCTTGCTCCATGTTTGAACTGCTGCCCCTGTAGCAGTCAACAACTCAGGATCCCCTGGATCCCTTGCACCTGGAATATTTCCAATGATCAAATCATAAAGGGGTTCTCTCCATCACCAGCGCAGACAACTCGCCTGAGAAGTAAGGGGTACGTACTTCTATCTTAGCAACTGGAACTCCCTCACAGTGCCATCGATTAGAGTACAGGTCTGGATTTGCCCTGTCAAATCCCCTTCCTCGACCAGCGTTGTTCTTACTACACCACATGAACAACCAGTGTCCCGTAACACTTTCACCCTCTGCTGGCCAATCCACCCTTCTTCCACTGATAATGAACCACTCAGCCTAGTGCCCTCCATCCCTGACACTGACTGCTGTCCAGTGCTAGCCATAAGCCGCACTCCACCCTCTTCCGATTGGATCCCTTTTGGTCCACTGCAGGTCGTCTCCCCTGGCGACCCTTGTCAACCTCTTGCAAGGCTGCTGCCTTCTGGAACCTCATGCGACAATCCCTCGCCACATGTCCCTTCTTGTGACAAATGAAACACCTATGTCCCTTTGTCCTCCTTTCTGCCCCACCACTGGTTTGCAGACTGTGCAGAAAACTCCCCTAGTCTCCTTGCACTCTTCTCACCTGTGCCTGGCACCTGTTTCTCCTGCACCTTAGTGCCCAAACGTGCCTCTCTATACACCTCTGCTAACTTCAGCAACTCTCCTGCTGTCTCTGGCTGTCTCTCTTTCAAATGTATGGTTAACTCAGGGCCGCAACCTGACAAAATCTGTTCCTTCATAACCAGCTCTTTCAACCAGCGAACTGCTTTCCGTCCCACTCAACTCTAACCATTTTTCAAAATAGTGATCTAAACGTGCAACCGAACAGAGTGTACGTTTCCCCTGCTTGTAATCTAGCCGATCGAAATTTCTTTCTGAACCCTTCCTCTGTGAGGTCAAATCCCTTCATCAATGATTCCTTCACAGCACCAAAATCAGATTGTTGTCTGCTGGTAACGCAGTGAAAATCTGTAATGCCTTACCCCGTCAATAGCGCTGACGAAATGACTGCCCACTCTCATGAAGGCCAACCCTGACTGGTAGCAAACGTTTCAAAACGACTGATGTATGCATCAATCGAATCTGTTCCTTCAGAGAATTTTGGCAATTTTGGTCGGGGGGCGTAACTGCGCACAGGGTCACTGGAAACTGAGCTACCATCATCGGTGGTCTCCCTTTGTATTTTCACCTCGCTCTAACTCTAATTGAATCTTTAATCTTTCTGTTTCCTGCATTTCCTGAATCCTTAATCTTTCTGTTTCCTGCGTTAATCTTTCTGTTTCCTGCGTTGCGCTAGCTTTAGTCCTTTCCTGCTCTGCTAATGCTATTTCTACTGCGACCCGCGTCTTTCCGCTCGCTCATCCCTTTCCATCTTTTGTTGGGTTTCAACGAATGCTCGCAACTCTTCTCCTGAGATCACGAGCGATGCTCACGAGTTGTTCAATAGGGGTGTTCTTTTCTTCCGCCATTATATCTCCCTTATTCTCTTTTTTTTTTTTTGAACAAGATTTTATTACTACGACAGCCAAACTGGTGGTTACCGACACGCGTGACGTAATAGCACAATCCTATGAATGATAATATTAGCTTGGGACAACGAAATTAGTTTTTATAAGACGCCTAGCGCCTGACCCAACTATGAGAGCGAATTATAGGCAATCTGTGCGAAATAAGTACTCTGGGCTGAAATGCCAAGCCTAGTATTAATCTATCTTGGAAGCAATGCCAAGCCTAGTATTTAACTATCTTGGGAACATACAGTAAGACAACACCTTGTCTTAGGATTACAACACTTGAATCCCACCCCAGCTTCCTCTCTGAGAAGTTGAACAATTATAATAAATGGGCCAGAATATCCTGGCAGGCTCACCAATAAATTGTCAACCTCGGGATACGTCAGTGGAGAAGGACTAGCGCACAGCCCAAACACACTCACAGCTTGCTTACAATCTCATTCATATATCATGCATTCGTCACATCAAACCACTAGAAAGTCTATAACTTTACTACACATGATCATAGAAAAACATCAATGCGCATGGAATCAATCAAATAAAAACATTCTCTTTTCCTTGAACTTCACAAAACCATTTATCTAAATCATCATAACTAACCCGGGTAATAAATAGATTTCTACTTTACCTGGCCAGGTGATCTTATACTATTCACGAATCACTGTCTTTTCTTTTCTTTTTTTTTTTTCTTTGTTTCTTTTCACTGTCACTTTCACAAGCACAAACACAACTGCTGGCACTGGTCAGGTTAGACTGCTGGCACTGGTCAGGTTGGACTGCTGGCACTGGTCAGGTTAGACCGCTGGCGTTGGTCAGGTCGGACTGCTGCTGAAAGTGCGCTGCCAGGTATGAGGTCGAACCCCGGTTCAGACGGAACAGTGACTATTAGACATCGATCTGTTCTCCTTTCTTTCTTCCTGCATTAACGCATTGCACTCTCTCCTCTCCTCTTCTAGTCTGCTCTATCAAATGGACATGGTTGCTTTTCTTTTCTTTTCCTTTTCTTTCTTTTTCTCTTCATCAGTTAGCAACTCTCTCTCTCACTCAACATCTCTTCTTAGTCCTCCCTCTGCAGACTTTATCTGGTGCTAATGCCTCCACTTGGTTCTCTTCTCTCTTCCCCTCATCTCTCTGCTCTTCTCTCCTGCAGAGCTTACACCCAGAAACCTCTTCCTCTCTGTCTGTCTCCCTCTTTCACTCACGCATTCCTATCTTATCCTAAAACCCATCTGTCAAAGGGCGAGTACCATTGGTCAGTATTTTTTAACTGCCTCGTACCCGAAGTTACCTCCCTCTAATTCCATTGGATATTCAAATCATGACAGTCACGCCTACACGCCTTACTCTCTGTAGTGGTCATTGGGTCATTTAATTAATTAGCTAGATCTCACCCCCACTACACAATACCTTCCCCCTCCCCCTTTTCCGGTGACGTCGACTTAATTGTGGACACTGGTCCTACAAATTGGCTAGATCAGTCTGGCCCAGGCGTTGAGATCCGTCTGGGCAGACATCGAGGGCGTCGGTCAAGCTACTTAGTCCGCTGGCTGGACCATACCGTCTCCGTAGAGGATTAGGATTAGTCTCCTCGCTGTGCCCAAATTGCTGAGGTGATGCTTGGAGGCGTCGGCCCGACGCATGAGGGCCGTCTACCTGGCGCCCAGGATATTTGAGTTGGAGCTTATGTCCAAACCAACTGGCTGGCGACGGACCACGACTTTGGTTGTTTTATTTTTGTCCGTGACAGTGTGTGTGTGTGTGTGTGTGTGTGTGTGTGTGTGTGTGTGTGTGTGTGTGTGTGTGTGTGTTGTTGCTGTTGTTGATTTCTTTTCCAGAACCATTTGTTTTACTACTGCGTCTTCCATAGTCGGCATACTTGAAAACTATGCAGCAAGTACCCATAATACAATATATATATATATATATGTACATATATATATATATATATATATATATATATATATATATATATATATATATATATAGAGAGAGAGAGAGAGAGAGAGAGAGAGAGAGAGAGAGAGGCAGACAGAGATGGACTGATGGAATGATTGATAGACGTTGACGTCCATAATACTGGGGAATAGCTTTGAGACGAGGGAAACAATCGATCAGCCAAATATGCATGGTTTCTGTGTAGGTTTAACTTCTGTTATGAATTGAAATTATAATTTTTTCCCGCCTGAGGAAAGGGACAAACAGATTACAAGACAAAACACGATGCGTTTTGACCTCTTTGGTCTTCTTCAGGACATTCAGGACAATGAAAACGAAGAACGAGCAATCACGTAAGCTTATCGTTTCAAACTGGGCGCAAACGAAAAAAAAAAAAAAAAGAAAAGAAAAAAAAAGAAAAAAATGTTATTCTGATTTGTGACTCAACAACGTCATAATTACTGTGCACTCGTCGGCAAAGAAAAACAAAATATCCGATAATAATGTCAGTGATAAAACCTGCCTAAATTGGAAACGAGCATAACAATGGCGTTTCCTCCAAGAATGCAGCGTGGCTGTTTTCAGTCTATTACTTCTCTGGTCTGACTATTCATATACTCTTCAAAATTTGCACACAAAAAAAGATAAGGCGCAATGATGGTCGATAACAAACTGATTTTAAAAGTCGATCGATGCAGCAGTGAATCACAAACTGCACTGGATACTTCGTGTGCAGTGATGTCGTTATGTAACACATGAATAATATCAGAGAAACGACACACAAGCCTTGTTTTGTGTTAGTTCATGTGATTTGGTTCAAAGTCGCAAGAATGGATTTTTTTTTTTTTTTTTTTTAAATATATTTTTTTAAATATTATTATTATTATTTTTTAAGGTAGTGCTACACCACGACAACGCGATTTCAAACATTACCATTCAGCAGCGTGTTTTCAGTTGGCCTCCATTACATATCTTTAGTCATTCGTAAAAGCTTCATTTGGAGTTTTCAAAAGCGTGTGTGGACCTCAGGGAATTTATTCCACAGAAATTGCACATGGAAACGAAAGTAGCTGGCGACAAGACTTTTTTTCTTTCTAGGCACTTCAAAATCCTTAAAGGTAAAGTTTTTCTTCCGTTTCTTTTGAGTACATTGAAAATCTACTTTAGTGTATTCGAGTGCAAGATCAGTTCCACCGGAATTTTCAGCATTCCCAACCTGTGCACGAACTGTCGATGTCCGTATGTTCAGGGGCTGTTTGGAGAACACACTTAGAAGGAAAATAATGTACAAAGCTCAATCACAATACAAGATGCGTGTGTGATTTATGTCAGTAAAACAAGAGTGTCATGCATCACATCAAACCATCATTTAAATCACAGTTTTGCGTAAACTGAGATAGATAATTGAATTTGGTTAGCAGTTAGCACTTCTTTTGTTACCCAGTATCATGCATGTTCACACACACACACACACACACACACACACACACACACACACACACACACACACACACGTACGCACGCACGCACATACACACACACACACACACACACACACACACACACACACACACACACACACACACAACGTACCCACGCACGCACACACACACGTACGCACGCACGCACACACATACAAACACATTATCTTGCATCATATAATGTTACGTATACATGTACGTATGTACATGTTCTATTCGCCGTTTCAGAACGCCCCCTACCATGACCGAACCAAAACTGTATGACCCCCCTCCTCCTTATACCCCCATCCCCAGTCCATATCCCAGCAGCCCTCCCCAGGGGTATGCCATACCCCAATCTCAAGCCCAACCCCCGGGGGTACCCCGGACCACAACCTCAAGCCACACCCATGGGGTATGCTGGACCACAACCTCAAGCCACACCCGTGGGGTATGCTGGACCACAACCTCAAGCCATACCCATGGGGTATGCTGGACCACAGCCAAAAAGGCTTTCCACCGGTCAGCAGGTCAGTATGGCCGAATGTCTGTGCCGCCGGTGTGAGTGTACACATGTTTGTATGGGCTGCGCACTGAACGACAATCAATCAGTGAAGAGACGGCTGCAATTCATTACTCATAGGGGGGAAAATTGGGGTGGGGGAAAAATCGGGGGTCGATTTTCTTTTCTCCGTTCTGACCCTTGATGACATCTTTTTCTCTTTCTTCTTCTTTTTCCCTTCTTCTTCTTCTTCTTCTTCTTCTCTCTCTCTCTCTCTCTCTCTCTCTCTCTCTCTCTCTCTCTCTCTCTCTCTCCTCTCTCTCTGTCTCTCTCTCTCTGATTGCTGGTTTGGTTTGGTTTGGTTTAGTTTTGATTGTAACTAAAATACAAAGTTTCATTCGGAAAGAAGTTGAATCTGAGAGTAGACATAACTTTTACATTTTTAGATCCCTTCTTCCCCCGCCCCTCCATCCCTCTCGATTTTCCCAGTTTATTACTAAGTCTCCACGCTAAATTTGATTACGATCGGGGGGGGGAGGGGGGGGGGGAAATCGGGGATTTATATATCCCAAGCAAGAAGACAGACATACAAGAAAGAAAGAAAGAAAAAAAAAAGACAACATGAGCCTCTAACTGGTCACTGCATCTATGTCTTTCTTCTTTTTCTTTTCTTTTTTAGTCTTCTTTTTTCTTCTTTCTAAGCTTTGAACTGGAACGCATAGAGTGGTCATTCACATGTGATTTCTTTGTTTGATCTAGTTACTTGTTGCAGCATTCCTTCTTCATTTTCGGAATGACCTTTAGTGTGTGTGTGTGTGTGTGTGTGTGTGTGTGTGTGTGTGTGCGTGTGTGTGTGTGTGGCGTGCGTGTGTTTGACAAAGGTTATCGTGGTGCAACCGAGAACGACAACCGTCGTTTTGGAGCAAAGGTAAAAGAAAAACAAACTTGGATCGACTGATGAAATAGTTGGTTTATTTTAGATTTTAAAAAAAAATTAGAAATAGAGTTTGTTACTTACCGCCAATGACATTGACAAACAAAGCACATGACAAGACACGATGCATTTCAACCACTTGGGTCTTCTTCAGGCGAAAAAAATAAATCACATTCAACATTTGGGACAGTACAAACAAAGAACGAAAAATGAAAAATGACTCATCTGTTGTCCATGTGGTGGGGAGAATAGCCGGTAGGCGGAAATGACATGGGGGATTATGGGAGAGGAAAAGGAGGGGGGGGGGGGGGTTGCGTAGGGGAGGGGTGTGTGTGTGTGATACGATAGGGTTGTGTGTCTAGTTTATTGGGGTGGTGTGATATCTTTGTGACGGTTGTGGTAATGGTGGATTGATAATAATGGTAAGGGGGGAAGGGGGGGGGGGGGGGGAGGGAACTGGGAGAGGGGGGGGGGATAAAATTTAAAAAAAAAAAGATAAAATAAAAAAAGGTTTACGTGAATAAAATAATGATTTCGCTGGGTGATGAAAGAGGTGGTGGTAGTTATGCGTGGGTAGTTGTGAAAAGGTGTGTGGGTAATGTTAATAAGGAGGGAAGGGGATGGAAGATAATGGGTGATAAGGTATGACTGGGGGAGGGGGGGGGGATGAGGTGGAAACAAAAAAAAAGGGGTGGGGGGATGGGTGGGGAGGAGGATAATGTGTTTGTGTGTGTGGTGGGGGTGGGGGGGGGAGGAGGGAAGGGGGGCAAGAGAAGGAGAGCTCATATCTCTTCATCCACTATGGGGTGGGGGGTGGGGGTGGGAGGTTCATATAAATGGTGTTGTTTTAAAAAGTAAACAATGCTGTGGGATGATGTTCATTGTAACAGGTGAAGTAATGTGTTGGCATCAATATGCTGATGTTTGTTGAGAGAAGATAGCATTGATCAATGAAAAACAGGGTATCATGTGTTGCACACACACACACACACACACACACACACACACACACACACACACACACAATACACACACACAAAAGGTGTGTGTGGGGGGGGGGGCACACATAAACATTGTTCTGGGTGAGTTAAGATCATGTGATCATAATGAGACTAACTGTGGAAAGTTTTCACACACATATTCACACACACACACACACACACACACACACACACACACACACACACCACACATTCCCACACACACACACACACACACACACACGCACACACACACACAACACACACATATTAAAAAAAAAATTATTATCATCATCAGTCACTGATTAACATTACCCACTAGCGTTGATCTCATATGATCATCACCTGTCAGTGACTGATTGATGATAATAATTTAAAAAAAAAATGTATGTGTGTGTGTGTGTGTGTGTGTGTGTGTGTGTGTGTGTGTGTGTGTGTGTGCGTGCGTGTGTGTGTGAATGAGTGTGTGTGTGTGTGTGTGTGTGTGTGTGTGTGTGTGTGAAAACTTTCCACAGTTAGTCTCATTATGATCACATGATCTTAACTCACCCAGAACAATGTTTATGTGTGGTCCCCACCCCCCCACCTTTTTGTGTGTGTGTGTGTTGTGTGTGTGTGTGTGTGTGTGTGTGTGTGCAACACATGATACCCTGTTTTTCATTGATCAATGCTATCTTCTCTCAACAAACATCAGCATATTGATGCCAACGCATTACTTCACCTGTTACAATGAACATCATCCCACAGCATTGTTTACTTTTTAAAACAACACCATTTATATGAACCTCCCACCCCCACCCCCCACCCCATAGTGGATGAAGAGATATGAGCTCTCCTTCTCTTTGCCCCCCTTCCCTCCTCCCCCCCCCCCCCCACACACACAAACACATTACCCTCCTCCCCCCATCCCCCCCACCCCCCTTTTTTTTGTTTCCACCTCAACCCCTCCCCCTCCCCCCAGTCATACCTTATCACCCATTTATCTTCCATCCCCTTCCCTCCCTTATTAACATTACCCACACACCTTTCACAACTACCCACGCATAACTACCACCACCTCTTTCATCACCCAGCAAAATCATTTATTTTATTCACGTAAACCTTTTTTTATTTTATTTATTTATTTATTTTATTTTTTTTTAATTATTTTTTCTTTTATCCCCCCCCCCCCCCCCAGTTTCCCCTCCTTCCCCCCCCCCCTTTCCCCCTTACCATTATTATCAATCCACCATTACCACAACCGTCACAAAGATATCACACCACCCCAATAAACTAGACACACAACCCTATCGTATCACACACACACCCCTCCCCCGACGCAGCCCCCCCCCCCCCTCCTTTTCCTCTCCCATAATCCCTTATGTCATTTCCGCCTACCGGCTATTCTCCCCACCACATGGACAACAACAGATGAGTCATTTTTCATTTTTCGTTCTTTGTTTGTACTGTCCCAAATGTTGAATGTGATTTATTTTTTCGCCTGAAGAAGACCCAAGTGGTTGAAATGCATCGTGTCTTGTCATGTGCTTTGTTTGTCAATGTCATTGGCGGTAAGTAACAAACTCTATTTCTAAATTTTGCTTCGTTCGCCGCCGTCAGTCACTCCATTTTGATATGTTAGATAAGTGATTGATTTCTCATCAAGTATTTTCAGATGAAATTTGTTTTTAGATTTTTGTTTTGTTTATATATGTGTGTATGTATGTACGTATGTATGTCTTTATCCTTCATTCGTTCATAAATCATGTTCAGATGGGATTTAAAGCAGAATGATCCATATTACATTGCATCTCTCCCTCCCTCCCTCCCTCTCTCTCTCTCTCTCTCTCTCTCTCAAACAGCACACTTACATACGCACAAACCCCTACCAGCACCCATGCATACACAAATTATCGACCGGATGACTTCAAAGAATCAAAACACAGGTAATTTTTGGATAGTGAGGACTTTTGAAAGCTGCTCTTTTGTTTGTTTGTTTTCTTTTTGTTTTTATAGGCAGCGAGCCCCCATAATAAAATTAAAGGAGCTACAGACAAGACAGCGACGCTGTAGTCGGAGTTCAGTGGTACAATGAGTTCCGGTCTTCATGATCAGTCGCTTAGTCCTAGGGTCAGGTAGGCTCTCCTTGAACAGTCTCCTCCACTCTCTATCTTGCGCCACATTTTGGGATTCGCCAAAAGTCACGCATGTCCAGTCCTCGTCGTTGACCTCCCACCTTTTTTTTTTTTTTTTTTTTTCTTTTCAGTCCCATTTTCTGTGCCACCTCAGTGGCAGTGCACCCACGCCGCTCATTCCGACTCCCTCTCCACAGCCACAGCCCGGTCAGTCACGCCGCAGCCCCGGCACCGGCAATCCACAGGGAGTAGTCAATGTCAAGTCGTCAAGAGGCAACCCACCGGAGGAGACACTGCACTGCTGCCGAGTCACTTCGGTGGTGTTCAGTGGCGCCTGTTCTGATCCAACATTCGCATGATACCACCTACTAAGCCTAATTCATTAGTCGCGGAGCCGGCGTGAGTGAGCTGTCCCTCCAGAGGGCGCCATCACGTCCGTCCAACGACAGCCCCCAGGGACTCGCCAATAGCGGTGACCCCGACAGAACCAAACCAAGGCCACAGACGTGGAGAGGACGTTGAAACTGAGGTCACCGTGACAGCAGAGCCACAGAATTTGAGACTTTTTTTTTATGGTGATCAATGAGAATGAAGATGATGCTACGGATTTCCATTCCTGTCTGAGACTGCATGACAGGGCTGTACTTTACACTTCCTTTCATAGCGTATCCCGGCGTCAACCAGGCCCGAGAGATACAGACACCTGCAATGTTGATCAGGAAATTTGAGCAACATTCTCCGAGACACATCCATTAAGTGGATGAAACTCGACTGCGTGGTCCCAGTCTTCGCAACTGAGCCCGTAGTAAACTCAACTCTGGGTAAGAACCGGTCGGGGCAGAAACATCCCACATGACTCTGATGGAAATCGAACCCACGAGCTCCCAGCCGGGAATCCTCGACGCTACTCCTCCCACCTCTTTTTCTGCTTGCCCTTTCTTCTGTTCCCAGGGTCAGTTGAATGGAAGAATGCTTTTTTTTAAATATATATATATTTTTTTTTCTAATCTCGCTTTTCTGTGTGTTGACGTGTTGCATAATTATGCCATGCTGGTTGCGGCGGATGGTGGGCACCGCTACGTAACGCTGTCCACAGGAGCGATATCAACCACTTTCTGCACTGCCTCATTTCCTTCTTCTTCTGGCCTTGGGTCGTGGTCTGGATCGCTCTGGTTAGTTGTCCCAGTCGTTCTCATCGTCATTAGCGCCATCAGATGGTGGTGACCTTTGGAGTAAATGAGAGATATGGTCTAGATTTTGAACTCTTTAACAAACAAACAAACAAACGACAGGAACAAAACTTCGGAAACAATTTTTGAACTCAGTCAAGGTAATAATTACCAGTAGCACGTACAAACCAAATTTCATTCATCTCTATTTAGTTGTTTCTGAGAGAGAGGGGGGGAGGGGGGGGGGGGGGGGGGGGGGGGAGGGGGGAGGATTTGCTCAAAAAAATTCGGACGGACCAGGACGGGAGGGTGGAGGGGTGGGGAGTGGGGGTCGATTCTGGACTTGTGCCAGAACCATTTTCCGGTGAGTGATGAAGGACATAATCCAGAAGTACCCCGGGGTGGGGGTGGGGTTGTGTATGAATTTGGCAAAAATGTATTTTAAAGCATGTTACCTTGGAATTATGTATTGCATGTATGCCCTTTACTCTTAAGAGAGTGGAAACCGCAGAACATCCAGCATGTTTGAGGTGACATGTTTCGCCAAATGACGTAAAACTGGACATTCATGACAGCATGATAATACTGAGCACAAAAAAAACAAAATGGAAACTATCATTTTAAAAAACTATAGGATCTATTCTTTGTGATGTTGTTGAAGTTTGCTGAAAACATCATGACAGTCTGACTGTGGTAAATGAGGAAGATTACTCAAAATATGTGCCATCACTTTAAACGCGATGTTCTGAAAACGATTACTTCGGGGGTACCTCCAATCAAATCCAGATATC
>CM031613.1:54828807-54831307 GCA_018398815.1 Conus ventricosus | reverse complement strand
TTTTGATAATGGGGTGACCTCAATGCAAGAACAGGAATCTGAACAACCAACACCCGAAGTGATGACTAATTACTCACCTGATATTTGATGATGACGATTGTGTGACTGATGATGTTTTTGCACAGATTTTCAAAAGATGATGTTATAAATAGTTTCGGTAAATCGTTGTTGAATTTATGTTTCATGATCAACTGTGTCATAGTTAACGGTTGTGGTGAATGTGAGTCTGCTGGGGATTTTACGTATGTTCTCTCCTCACGGCTCTAGTGTGATCGATTATGTCATTAGTGTCTCCAGGATATGTTTTCTACGCCAACATTGTAAGCTGAATGTCGGAGACCGTATTGACTCCTGGCATTTACCAGTTAAATTTCAGTGGACAAATGTAGGACAGGATGTGGAAAAAAGCCAGCCGAAGCTGAACAAGGTGTGGAAGATAGGTTTGTGTGGTCAGACGATTGTTTAGTGTTTTTGAAGAGGAATTAAGTTCTCATGAATTTGATGAAAGCCTACAGAACGCCTACCAAGCTCTAGATATAGATGTCAATATTTTCCATTGAACTCTTCGTTAAATCACTTTGCAGCGCTGCTTCTTGCATGATGAGAACAATAGGAAATAAGAAAAGAAAAACGACTGGTTTGACAAGGAATGTGATCGAAAAAAGAAGGCAGTTAAGGGTCACTATGGAAATTTAAACGAGCTTCATAAGAAATCACGTGCAGAAAAAAGAGAAGAGTACGTAAAAGAAAGAAAAGAATACAAATATTTGTTAACAGGAAAAAAGATGAATTTGACCAAAGAAGATTAACCAAACTTAATCAGTCGATTAATGATCCAAAGGTATTTTGGCAAACTATTCGATCAGTCAATAGAAAGTCAGCCATATACAACTCCATACCATTGAACAGTGGCATAAACCATTTTTACAATGTCTTTAATGATGTGGATGTATCATCTACTCCAGAGGAAAATATCGAGTTTTAGCCATGTGGGAGAAACAACAGATGACTCAGATGTTTTGTTCGATGAAGTAATTTCCAGGCATGAGGTTCAAGCCAGCATTGTAACCTCAAGGCCGGAAAAAGTTCTGGTCCTGACAAAATTATTAGTGAGATGCTGAAGCATGCCAGTTCAAAAATTATTGATTTCTTAGTTATTTATTTGAATAAATTGTTTGACCTTGGTGTTTACCCAGATGACTGGTCGAGATCTATAGTTGTTCCAATAATAAAAAGGGAAATCCAAACCTGCCAGATAACTATCGTGGCATTGCCCTAACGAGTGTTGTAAGTAAGGTGTATACACATATTTTAAACAAAAGACTTTCAAAGTGGGTAGAGAAAGAGGAAAAATAATAGAAGAGCAAGCAGGCTTCAGACCAGGTTATAGTACAGTAGATCAATTTTCACCCTATATGCGATAGTACAAAAGTTCCTTATAAAAAAGTCTAAACTGTATGTTGCCTTTGTGGACTTCAGAAAGGCATTCGATCTGTGAACAGAAATGTTTTATGGCAGTTTTGAGAAAATGTGGTTTGAAAGGAAAACTTTATCAAGCAATACGAAGTGTTTAACGATTCTGTATTAGCATGTGTACGAGATAAATGTTGTTCTTCAGATTACTTTGAATGCCCAAGGGGGTGAAACAAGGATGTCTACTTAGCCCGCTCTTATTTTCCTTTTTCATAAACGAATTGGCTGTAGATTTGTCAAGCAATGGAAAACATGGTATTCAGCTTATTCCTGGTGCAGTTGAAATATTCTTATTATTGTTTGCGGATGATGTTATTTTGTTATCTGACTCTGTTATTGGGCTCCAGAATCAAATAAATAGTCTTAGAGAGGGGCAGATCGATTAAAGTTAACAGTCAATCTTGACAAACAAATGTAATGGTTTTCAGAAAAGGTGGCTACTTAAGTGACAGAGAAAGATGGTTTTATGGAAATGAAGAAGTAAAGGTAACTAACTCCATACAAATACTTAGGGATGGCTTTTACCACAAAGTTGAGTGTTAGCAGTGCTCTGTCTGATGTTTGCAGAAAGGCAAAAAAAGCTAAGGAGTGATGGAAATTATGAAATCATTAAGAAGACTAAACACTATTGATATAAATTTATTTTGGAAGCTTTCGATGCACAAATTCAGCCTATCCTAACATACGCAGCTGAAGTTTGGGGATTAGAACAAGACAGTAAACAGATTGAAAATGTCCACATGTTTGCCATAAAAAGATATCTGAATGTACCCCCCAAAATACATCAAATAAACTGATATATGGAAAACTGGGAGGTATTCTCTACCGCGTTACAACTACTGTAAAATGCATCAAATACTGGTTAAAACTAGTCAGACTCCCCATGTCGAGAATATGTAGGCAAGCCTACGAAAATGCTTCTGTTACAGCACGAATCTGGTCACTTTAATTGGTGACAGAAGTACAAAAGACTCTGACTGAAAAATGGCTTTGGTATTGTTTGGCTGAACCAGGGAGTTTGTTCCGA
>CM031613.1:54823807-54826307 GCA_018398815.1 Conus ventricosus | reverse complement strand
TTCATTACAAAAATATGCACAAGTACAAAATATAACATTGTTTCAGATAATGAAAATGAAACATTGTTTCAGATAATGAAAATATAACATCGTCGTTTCAGACAATGAAAATGTAACATTGTTTCAAAACATGAAAGTATCACATTGTTTCAGATAATGAAAAGGTAAAATTGTTTCAGATGATGAAAAGATACCATGTTTGAAACAATGAAAGATAACATTGTTCAAGATAATGGAAAGATAACATTGTTTAAGATAATGAAAAGATAGCATTGTTTCAGATAATGAAAGGATAACATTATTTTAGACATGAGGAGATAATATTGTTTCAGATAAGAAATATAACATTGTTTCAGATAATGAAAATATAACATTGTTTCAGATAATGAGACGACAACATTGTTTCAGATAATGATCCTTCTTGATCCATCTTGACCTTCTCAAAGCTCAGTTTCATAAGCTGTGGTTCGTCAATTTGTTGTTTGCGAGTGTCCAAGACCAATAAACGACCTGTGCACATTAAATGTTTTAATATAATATTTGAAAGAGGCAGGGTTATAAAGGAGAGTGATGGAATATATATATATATATTATATATATATTTTATTCTATATATCTATATATATATATATATATATATATATTGTTAAAAATATTATTAAAATGAAGTGCTAAAATTCATCTACAAGCTTGTTTCAAGATATGTCTCTCTCCTCAGGATGACTTTTTTGTGGCACGCCAATGGTCTTTTATGGCGTGCGGGACCTGATCTTGTCTCTGTGTGTGCGGGTTTCGTTTGCTGCACGTGGGGCCTGTGTGTGTGTGTGGTGTGTGTGTGTGTGTGTGTGGTTGTTTTTTTTTGTTTTTTTGTTGTTGTTTTTTTTTGTTAGGGCCTGTTCAGGTGGAATGTGCTAGCAAAGATTTCCACTTGTGCCTGCAATTATTCACTATTTCTACTTTTGTGTTCAGAGTTGCTAAGTATGGTTTGCATAATATTAACCATTTTTCTGTGGAACATAGGTTGCATTTTTTGGAAATATTGTTGTATGGTGTTGCTCTTTTTATGATTTTCCATGATATGCTGTAGTCTATTTTTTTATCTTTGAGTTTCCAAATGTATTTACTCAGTTCTGTTTGATTTTTGTATTTTTCATTTTTGAATGACTGTTTATGGTTTGCGTATCTGGTTTTGAAAGTGTTTTCAGTATCCCTATGTATGTTTCTTTTTCATTTTCTGATGTTACCGTAGCTTGGTATACAATATTGCTGTGAAGACATTTGTTGCTTAGGGGCCCCTGTTCTTTCTTGAAATGAAGTGCTAAAATTCATCTACAAGCTTGTTTCAAGATATGTCTCTCTCCTCAGGATGACTTTTTTGTGGCACGCCAACGGTCTTTTATGGCGTGCGGGACCTGATTTTGTCTCTGTGTGTGCGGGTTTCGTTTGCTGCACGTAGGGCCTGTGTGTGTGTGTGTGGTTGGTTTTTTTTTGGTTTTTTTTTAGAAGATGTAAAATCAAACACCGAATACAACCTTTGGAAAAACAGCTATGAAGTCATCCAATGGTTTAAGGAACTCAAAAAACAGAGAAATACAGTGTTTATCACATTCGACATAGTAGATTTCTACCCATCCATAGATGAAGAACTACTCACCAAAGCTTTGAAATTTGCCAACAAATACACAAAATATAACAGAGTCAGAAATGGAGATTATTTTCCACACCAAGAAAACCCTACTCCACAGCAGAAATGAAACTTGGATAAAAAAAAACGAGCAAAAACTCCACATTTGATGTAACCATGGATCGTATGATGGTGCCGAAACATGTGAACTAGTCGGACTTTTCATGCTATCCAACATCCAAAAACAACTTGGAAAACCGGTCGGTTTGTACAGAGATGACGGCCTTGCTGCATTAAACAATAATCCAAGAACTATTGAAAACAAGAAAAAAAATTATGCAAAATCTTCAAAAACCACAATTTAAAAATCACAATAGAAGCAAATAAAAAAGTAGTGAATTACCTAGACATAACATTAGACCTCAATGACAATGTGTACAAACCATACAAAAAACCCAATGACATACTAATCTATGTAAACGTCAAAAGCAACCACCCACCATCTATACTAAAAACAATACCCAACGGTATAAACAAGAGACTATCCAACCTATCATGCAATGAAAATGCATTCAATAATGCAGCAACAGAAAAACCAAGAAGCATTACAAAAACGTGGTTACAATTACAAACTACAATATAGCCCAGACAATAACACGAACAGAAATAAGAAAAACAGAAAAAGGAAGATCATATGGTACAACCCACCATATGATGGACAAGTAAAAACAAATGTAGGAAAAGAATTCTTTAAAATCTTGGCAACATCATTTCCAAAAGAACACAAACTGTCCAAAATATTCAACAAAAACACCATTAAACTATCATACTCATGTATGCCCAACCTCAAAAACATAATTGACTCATCTAACAAAA
>CM031613.1:54811307-54818807 GCA_018398815.1 Conus ventricosus | reverse complement strand
TTCACTTTTCACATTTGGAATTAGCAGAGTTTATGTAGGAAAATCTACAAAAAAATTCTTTTAAATTGCAAAACTAGAATTTTCTATGACCTTAACAATATAAAATATATATAAAATATATTTTTCCCTTTCCCAGCCCTTGCAACACCAAGCTGTCTTTTAATTTTTGTGGGAATGGGCGCTTGTTTAAACTTACCCTTTGGGGTTTTATTGGGTTTTTTTATAATATATATATATATATTATTATTTATTTTGGAAAAAATTAGCATGAGGGAGAAAAAGTGCAGACCAATTTTTAAATTCTGTCATTATACAAGGGGATTTGGGCAAAGATTTAAATTTTTTAGGAAAAAAAAAAATTAAAGATAAAAAAATTTGGGGGGGGGGGGGGGGGGGGGGGGGGGGGGGGGGGGGGGGGGGGGGGGAAGTTTTTTTTTAAATAATGGGAAAACCCTTCACTAGTGCCCTGAGTAAATCATCGGAAACCCTCTAAAAGGGGCAAAATTAATTAATTTTTTTCCCTCCTGGGCCTTCCGTCCGCTGGATGGAATTTCCCATCGGGGGGACGGGGCCCTGATTGTTTTTGCGCCCCCGGTGTCAAATAAAAAAAACACCACAGTCCAAATTCGCGGTTTTTCTCCCCCCCAAAGGGTTGAAAAAAAAAACCCAAACAGCACCCCCAAAAAACCCAGTGAAGGTTATTTTAAGGGAAAATAAAACAAAAAATGTGGAGGGGAAAAAAAGTTGCTAAAAAAACTAAAATTTTTTAGGGCAAACAGTAGGGGGGCAATTTTTGGGCCCCTATGCTTGAGGATCCATTAAAGGGTTGCAAGGGGGGATCAAAAGTTATGGAACGTTGAGGGGGTCACTCTGCTTTTCAATAACTCGAGCTTTGGTCAGTGGCAAAGGGAAATTGTCAGAAAACCCTTTACTTGGATCCCCCTAAGAGATCCCAACCCTCCCCCCGATTGCCCAAAACAAAAAAAAAAATTTAAAAAAAGGGCCTTTTTGGGAAAAAAATTTTTAAGAAAAAAAAGGGGGAAAAAATTTTTGAAGAAAGTTTTGGGGGGGGGGGGGGGGGGGGGGGGGGGGGGGGGGGGGGGGGGGGGGGGGGGGGGGGGGGGGGGGAAATATATATATATTTTTCTATATTTTTTATATATTTAAGAGGGGAAGAGAGAAGAGAGAGAAGGGAGAGAGAGAATCTGCTCGTCATATGGTGAGGGTTTTTTTCTCAATAAATTTGGGACATTTTGGGTCCCCAAAGAACCAGTTAAAGATATTTTACTATGAAAGTGTTGAAACCCGAATTTATCGAAAACGAAAAGGGGGGGGGGGGGGGGGGGGGGTTTCGGGGAAAACAAACACACACCTCACCCGGTTTTTTTGACGAGTTGGTAAAGGGAAAAAATTTTTTTTGGTTTTAGAAAGGGAAAACCCCTACACAAAACAAACAAACAAAAAAAAAACATAAAGAAATTCTTAGCTTAGTCGCCCTATGGGGGGGTCAAAATAAAGGGCTTTTTTAAAAAAAAAAACCCAGAAAAAAACACACCCCTTTAAAAAAAAAAAACAAAAACAAACAACAAAAAACCAAAAAGGCAGGGCAGGTCCTCAACTTTAGGTAGGTTTGGGTTTAAAAAAAAATGGGGATGTTTTTTTTCCCTTTTTTTTTTTCCCCCCCCAAATTTTTTTCCGTTGTTGGTATGGACTCTCTCTTCCATCTCTCTTTGATTTTACCCCCCCGGGTGCAGTTTAACCCCCCAGGAAATTTTTTTTTTCCAAAAAATGTATGTTTTTTTTTTTGCTGGAAAATTGTCATCAGAGAAAGAGCGGATTGGATTTTAAATTTCTTTGGGAATTTAAAATAAAAATTTTTTCGTGAAGAGAAACCAATATAATAAATGTTTCCCCCTTTTTATATTTGCTTCAAAAGGGGCCCCGGGGGCCCGGAAAAATATTAATACTGCTCCCTTTTAAATGAAAATTTTTCCCCTGTAATTTTGTTTACCGCCCCCCTTTCAAAGGGGGTTTTTCCCTTTAAATAAAATAGTTACTAAGTATCTGAATTGAATGTCCGTAGCTACTTTCTGCGGGGAAGGGCTTTGGGTTATCTATATAAACAAAAAAACCCCCCCCTAAACCCCCCCCTAGCGAATGATTTTTTGGATATCTTTTTTTTTGTTCCCCCCCGCCCCCCCCCCCTTTCTATTTGCGCTTTTTTTCTTTCCCTTTTCCCTTCCTTTTTTTTGGGGGACTGAATGTCTTGCATTTCCCCCGGTATTCTTTTTTGTTCAAATTGTTCCAAAATATGCATAACTGGGTGCTTTTTTTCCCACGCCCCCCCGGGCCCACCCCTCTCCCCGATCCTCTTCTCCCTTCCCCTTTTCCCGCCTTTTTTTCCCCCCCCTCCCCCTCTGGGTTATTTTTTTATTTTTTTTTTTTTTCATTTTTTTTTTTAAAAACGTTTTTTTGCATGCTTTAAATCTATTGCCTTGCCCTTGTTTTGTGCTTTGTTCCCCCTTACTCGGGGCGAGGACTAAAAGAAAAAAACAAAGCAAACCATGCTTTTTCTATTACCCCTCGAAAATTAATTTTTTGTCTTGAATCTCTCTCTTTTTAATCCCCTCTCTCTTCCCCTTCCCCCCCCATTTTCCCCTCTCCCCTTCGGGTGATGTACTTTTTAAACAAGGTTGAAAAAAGGTTTGGAAAACCTTGGAAGGCGCCCAAATTTTCCTTGAAACGAGTAAAGAAAAATTATTTCACAATCTTTTTTTTTTCTTTGATCGTTTGTGTTTTTTTTTTAAAAAATCATGTTAAAAAAATAAAAAATTTTAAACAAATAGTTTGTACAAAGGGCAAAAAGGGCATCATATAACCAAAAAAAGAGGGGTTAAAGGGAAAGGCAGTTTGGCTTTTGATGCCCTTTTGCGTTTTGAAAAAGGGAAAGGAACCGAAAAAAAATATTTTTTTTCTTTTTGCGTTTTGGAAAAACGTTGCTTAATAAAAAAATTTCCAGTCTGCAGGGGGCCGGAAGGGATTTTTGTAAAAAAAAAATTTAATAAATTACTTTTATGGGCGCCAAATTTTTTGGGCTAAGAACCACGCTTTTAAGCGTTTTTTAAAAATAAAACCTCGTTTAAAAACAACGGGCGGGCCAAACCTGGGTAGTGCCCCCGGGAAAAAGGCCTCCCAAAGGGGGGCCTTCATTCAGTCTTTCCCCTCCCTGTCATCCAGTCAGTATGTTCAATATGGATCCCAAATCTTTTTTCCCTTTTATTTCCCTTTCCATTTTTTCCCTTTTCCTCACGCGGGGTGAAATGCTTTGTGTAAAAACGTGTCATCCATACCAAGGGCCCAAAAAGGGCCCACCTTCCGAAAGTTGGGGTGGGGTTTTTTCGTGTGTGCAAGATTTTATGCGTGGTTAAAACAACCCCGGAACCTCGGTTTTTAGTCTCATTTTGAAGGACTGTATGGGAAATTTAAAGAAAAAACCCCCTAAACGAACAACCCCGGGGAAACCTTTTTTTTCCCCCTTTATGGGGTAAACAAAAATTCCTTTTCTCCCAAAAAGGAGCAATTTTGCTTTGGTAAAGGGCCTGTAATTGGGTTTTTTCAAAACCAAAGGGAAAAAGGTTTTCCCCCTTTGTTGGTTATTTTCTGTTTTTTTTTCCATTCCCTGCCTTTATTTTAAAAATTTTTTTTGGGAAAGTGATTGTTAATAGGTTTCAATTTTCTAGTTTTATATCTTGCTTTTTTTTTTTTCCCCTGAAGGGAAAAAAATCTGGTAGACCCTTTTTTTCTTTTTTTTTACATTTTAAATTTTAAACCCTGGGGGGGGGCCCCAAAACAAAACCCAAATTCAAAGTTATATCAATGATAAGATGCTTAAAAAACTTTAAAAAAAACGAAGTCCAGGGGGATATTTTTTTTATCTTGTGCATTTCCATATTTTTCATGGAATTTTTTTTTCCCAAAAAAGCCCCCCAAAAACCCTCTGAATTTTTTTCCAAACCAAAAACCCAACCCCCCCCCCCCCCCCCCCAGAAAAAATAAATAAAAAAAAAAAAACAAAAAAAAATGAAAAGAAAAAAAAGTAAAATAAAAAGAATTTAAAAGTGTTGTTTTAAAAGTGCCTGATCATTACAGCAAAGGGGGTACATTGTTTAAAATTTGGGGGAAAATTAGCAAGGGTTTTTGGGAAAAATTTTTAATCCCGTACTGTTTGAATCTGAAAGTTGATTTTGATACATTTTTTTTAAAAAATATGCTTTTCCCGGGGAAAATTTTCCAGAATTTAAAAGTTCGCTTTTTCCCTTGAAAAATTTTCCCAAAAAGAGTTTGCCTTTCCCAAGTTTTATTCCAATCACATTTTTTTCGGCTAAACTTAAAAAAGAGTAGGGCCCCATGGATCATATTTTTGTGTAAAACAAACAAACAAACTTATTGAATTGTTTCGATCCCTTTTCAAATTTTACAAAACAAGTTTTTTCTGCATTGGCATTCTAGGTAATGGGGCTTTTTCATTTTATTTTACAGTTTTTTCCGGAAAAATTTTTTTTAAAAATTGTGGGAAATTTAAAGGCCACTTAAAAATTTTTATAAACTTAAAAGGGAAAAAATTTAAAAACCCCGCCAAAGGGGGAAATGGGGAAAAGAAACAAAATCACACGACAAACACGACGGGGTTTAGACTTCCTTTTTTCTTAAATTTAAAACAAAAAAATATACAATTCCCAAAGAAAACGAAGAACAAACAGTTTTCTTATCCCTCATAAGCTTATGATTTTTGCGCCCCAAATTTTAGGGAAAAAAGTGATTGTTTTTGTTTCCCGCCCCCTTTCCCCTCTCGAATGTTTTTTTGTCTTGCCGGGGGAAGAAACCCAAAAAGGTCGAAAAAGGGGTCGTGTTTTGGTAATTTTTTTTTGTTTTTTTGTTTGGGGGCGATAGAGTCGACAACCAGGATCGGCTCTTTAAAATTTATGTCAGGAATTCACCGTGTCTTTTCCCAAAAAACTGTTTTTAGGCGTTTTTTTTCCCCCAATTTTTGTTTTTTTTTAAGTTTTTTTTTTTTTTTTTTTTTCGCTTTTAAATCACTTTTTTTACCAATTTTTAAGTCTTGGAAAAAGACTCAGCAACAGTTTTTATTTTTTTTTTTTTAGGTCCCCTGCACAGACTTGATTTTTATGCCCTTTAAAAGGTTTTCTAAACCCAAAAAGATTTTGAAAAAAAAATGTAAAACACACAAAACACCACCATACACCACCCCACACACACCCAAACTCAAAACACTTAAAAAATATTTATTAATTTTTTAAAAAATATATAATTATTCTGGATTTTTTGTTTTAAAAAAAGGCATGTTTCTTTGCTCGGTACTTCCATTTTTGGAAAATTTTTTGGTTTTAAAAATTTCCCTTTAAACCCGAGTTTTTTAAAACGTTACAATTTTCCCTTTTCCGGGCGAATGCTTAAAAAGTCTATATTTTTCAGCTTTGGAAATGGAAGACCACCCCTAAGGTTTTCCCGCCTTTTTTAATTTTTTAGAGAAAAATGGGAAAAAAAAAGCTTTTAGTTTGTTTAAAAAAGGGTGTCTGGGGAGAAATGGGGAAACAAACCAAAAATGGGTTTTTAAACAAAACAAACGAAGAATTCAAAAACCCCAATCCACTTTTTTGGAGGCCTTTACCGAAAATGCAAATTTGACTTTTTTCCCTTTTTTTAAATGAATTTTTTTCGCAACTTTTTTAAAAACTTGACCAAAAACCCCTAACCAAAATTTTTACAGGGTTTTAGAAAATTTTTCCCTTTTAAATTTTTAAGGGGGCGGGCAGTTCTATTTGATATTCTTCGGGCCTTCCCTTTTTTTTTTTGCTTATGCTTTATTACTATTTTAAGTAAACCCAAACAAAAATATAGTATTTTTCCTTCGAAAAGGATTTTTTTTTTTCTCCCAAATTTTGAATAAAAAAAAGGTCTTTTCAGCAATCAGGTTTTAAACGTTTGAAATATCCCCCTAAACCCCTTTCCCCCACAAAAATAAAAAAAAAAAACTTTTCTTTTAAAAATTTTATTCCCCCTTCTGAACGACCAAGTGACATTTCCCGAAAAACACTTTTTTTTTGTTGCCAAAGATTGGTCCAAGTTTCGGTGTAGAAAACCCCACGTTCCTTTGGGAAATTTGGCTGTACATTTTAAAACTGTGTGGATTTTCATAAAATTTTTTTCGGTATTCAACCCACTTCATCAATTTTACAATTCTTTTTATAATTGTTTTCCCCCGACTTTTTTCTTTTTTTGTATTTTGTACAATACCTAACAATTTTAAAAAAAAAATCATTTAAAACATTAAACCGTAGCAACATCAACAATCCTTTATAACTACCCCCCCATCCCCCCCCCCCCCCTCCCCCCCTTCCCCCCCCTCCTCCCCCCTCGGCCCCCCCAAGGGAAATAACCCCCCCTTTTTAATTTATTTTTTTTTTTTTGTGGGGGGTAAAAAATTTTTGGAAAAATTTTTTAGATTATTAAAAAGGGGACGTTACCCCCTTTGGGGTGTTGTGTGTGTGTTTTGTTGGGGTGTGTGGGGTGGGTGTGTGTGTTGTGCTGTCGGGCTGCAAATTTTTTTTGCCTTTGTGGGGCCCTTTTTTTGGCTTTTTTTTCCACCCAAAATCCCAAAATCTTTTCTGTTTTTATCTGGGGATTAACGTGACATTGTGCACCCTGGGCCAAAGTGGGCCAAATGGCTGTCCTTTCCCGCACGGGTTTATGTTTGTGCCTACATTGCCTTTTTTTTTAAATAGTATTTTTGTAGCATTGGAATGTTTTTTTTATTTTCCCCCTTTGTGTGCTTTTTTGGCCCCAATAGTTCTTTTTTTTCAAATGTTTTTCTTTTTTGACATTGAAAAAGGTTTGGTTTTTTTTTTTTTCGGTTTCCCCCTTTGGGCGTTTTTTGGGTTGTTTTTTTGGGGCCTTTTCCCCTGGTTTCTTTTTTTTATGTTTTTTTT
The DNA here is from genome assembly GCA_018398815.1 of Conus ventricosus. Classification (NCBI taxonomy): domain Eukaryota; kingdom Metazoa; phylum Mollusca; class Gastropoda; order Neogastropoda; family Conidae; genus Conus; species Conus ventricosus. The sequence continues at coordinate 54,811,800 of CM031613.1, read as the reverse complement.
TTTTTTTTCCTTTCTTCTTTTTGGCAATAGGGTTTTGCTATATATTACAACTGCTTATGAAGTTTTTTTTCTTTTTTTGGGAAGATTTTTGCTTTTTTTTCCCCTTTTTTTTTTCCCCCCCCCTTTTTATTTTTTTTTTTGTCCTCTTTTTCTTTTTTTTTTTTTTTTTTTTTCCCGGGTGGTCCGACTTGGGGTTTGCATGCAAGGTGACGGCCCTTTTTCCGGTTTCAGACCAAATTGCAAGGAAGGTCAAGAATTCGTCCTCACTTTCAGATTCTGCCAAAGGTGATTTTTACTTGTACAATTAAGTATTCTTCCCTGAAAGTAATGAAAGAAGTAACGCAGTCAGGCCTCAGAGTGCATGAATAAACAACGTGGAATCACCGGCGGAGAGAGAGAGAGAGAGAGAGAGAGAGAGAGAGAGAGAGAGAGAGAGAGAGAGAGAGAGAGAGAGAGTTCAAACAAAGGTCCCTGAGCCCCATCCAGTGTGATC
>CM031613.1:54799825-54811207 GCA_018398815.1 Conus ventricosus | reverse complement strand
AAGAACAGTTCATGAAACCATACATCATGAAGAACACCGATCTCAAGAACTAAATCCACAGATGCTTCAGAAAAAGACTTTTTCAAGCTGATGAACAACAGCTGTTTCGGAAAGACTTTGGAGAATCCGCACAAGCGCAAAGATGTTAGATTGGTCACCAAAGAGAACGAAGCAATTAAGCTGACTTCTAAACCTAATTATCAGGACTTCAGAAGATTTCATGATCAGCTTTTTGGCATAATAATGAAAAAAAAGAAAGTCAAATTGGACAAACCTGTATTTATCGGGTTTACTGTTTTAGAATTATCAAAGCTTTTGATGTTAGAATTTCTTTATGACTACTTTAAGCCCTCGTATCCAGAGTCCAGAGTACTTTACACAGATACAGATAGTTTTGTTATAGATATTCCTACTGAAGACATCTATAAAGACATGGAAATAGAAGTAGCTAAAGGGCATGCAGGATGGTACGACACATCCGATTATCCAAAAGATTCGCCTTTGCATTCAATTACTAACAAGAAGGTTTTAGGAAAGATAAAGGAAGAATTATTGGGGGGGTGATTAAGGAGTTTATTGTTTAAGGTCGAAAATGTACAGTATTTCGAGCCAGGAGAAAACCTTTAAAAAAAAGCAAAAGGAAATTCCGCAGTGTTGTGCAGTCGAACATATCGCATGACAATATAAAGAAGCATTGTTTGACAATAAGACTTTTCATCATGACAACGTAAAACTAACGATCTAATCTACATGAGATCAACACAACGGTTGTAACAAAAAAGTCATTAGATAGAACAAACACAAAACGTGTATTTGTTAACCCAAGTTTTCATAGCAATCGGGCACTGGAGAGCAGTATAATTACATATTTCTTCACCGAAGAGTTTATATTCGGGTTAATTTTTCCGGGAAATTTATTTAGAAGATCAATCGCATCATCTTCCAATTATTCAAATTTTTCTTATTTTGCTTGACGTGCTCGAATTTTTTTATTATTTTAAAATATTCTTTTCCCCATATTTGATAGTCAAAATTTGGGATTAGGGGCTGTAAGTGCTCTGGCCGCTTTTGCCCTGTGCCAAGGAAATCCTCCTAACTGTTTCTTTAACAGCAGAAAAACGTATCATTTGATTTTTGCATTAATTCCTAATAGCAGAACACGCCTTAAATGATTCTCTTTAGTAATTCAAAGGTCTCTTTATTTATCCTTCTTGCTTCCGTTCCATGTTCTTCTTTTGGGCTTTCCATTTTAGACTTAAATATTTTTGTAATGAAAATTAAATTAAGCAACTGGAACGGGTGTCTGGTGGGATTATTTGCAGTCTTCCTTTACAAAAGATCTTTGAGGAGCCGGTTTTTTTGTCCGTGTCAGTTTCTCGTAATAATACACAGGCGGATTCATTTTTACAATTTTTTTTATTTCATATGGATCGACACTCCAAACTGGATCGGTTGCCCTGATGCGAGTGTCCCTTCTGCTTCTCCGGGAAAATAAAGGTACCTTACTTTCAAACCAAACGGAAAATTGTTTCTGGGGGTGTACTGACGTCTCCTTCAGAAACATTTATTATTTGTTTTTTGATTGCTTGTACTGGTTTTAAACCCCTTTTAAATATTCTTCATTATTCATTGCGCGCAAAACTGAGGGGCAGTCTCCAACCCATTCTGTGTTGCGAGAATTGTCAAAAAGCTCTCTGTGATACTGGTAGGAAAACAGTCTTTCGGCTAACTGTTTGTTAAAGTTTTCAAACTAAAGCCTATGATCTGTGAACTCCTGGGATGCCTCTTCAAAATGGAAACTCTATGTTTTAACAATAATTGATTCACTGGGCCTTTAAATTCTTTTCCGTCATCGACTTAAATTTCATGCGAGGATAAGTTAAGGGGCCTCGTTGGTATTCAGTTGTATGGCAACAGCAACAGCAGAAGCACTCTTTGTGTTAATGGTTCCGCATCTTTGAAATCTTGAAGCTATGTCAATGACTGTGAGTGCGTACTTAAATCTTTTTCGTCTAATCGTATCATGGGGAAAAATATAGAAGGTCCATTTGATGGGTGTCGTTGGGTATTGTGTTCACAAAGTGTGGTCTCTGTATTCGTCTGGGCGCAGGTAAATAAATTTGCCAAATCGCTTGTTTAGTATAACCATTCCTTCGCGTTTGTTCACTGACTCCAGCTGCTTGGCTTAGCTTTTTAATTGCCGTTATTTCCCTTCCAATATCCTTTGGCGAATAATAGATTTTGTTTCATTTTTTATTCAGCCAATTTTAAATGCGCAACAAAATACCGATAGTCATCCCAAAACAATAAACGTGATTTCTTGCATCTTTTGTTTTTCTGATGGATGATAAAAGTCGTGAATTTTGGTGGGGCAATGTCTCGATTGCTTGCCTGTTACAAGGTAATATTCTTTTATCGCTTGATCAACATCTTAAATGTGTAAGCTGCATGCCCCTGTTTTTTCAGTTTGTTATTAATAAAAATCTAACTGCTAAATTCTCTGCTTTTCTAGTGATCTTGTGCTGGGCTAGTTTGCCCCACAGCTTTGTTATGTCTTTTTCTCTCGCCGTCATCTCGCAGTTTACTAAACGCGTAATACTTCCGCTAAAAGCAAGCGCATTCACTACTGCACCACCTATCATCATTACGAGTGAAGCCATTTTTTATAAATGAAATTTTTTTACATAATTTATATTCTCTGGAATATATCTTGCTTAACTAGAAAATCTTTCGTAGCGAGCGAAGCTGCAATAATAGCAATCAGTTTTGCTGAATCCTCAAAGTCTAGTTGCCAAGATCTGCGGGTTTTATTTTTAAACAGGCTTTTACCAAGCATCGTGTATCCTACACTTGACCTCCAATAACAGCAGAATGGTACCCAAGGTTGGTCGACAGTTTTTTCGGTGCTCATTTTTAAAAAATAAAATAATTATAATTATAAAAAAACTGAACAGCGATGATCACTACAGCTACAGGGCGGCCTAAACCTTCCTGAACTTATGAATGACCAAGTTGATGACCAAGCTGTTATGCCCAAAGGAGAGGTTGTATTCTTTGGCAGCATGTGGAAAAACAAAACAGTTTCCTGGGAACTGAACCCAGCATAGAACAAATTCAACAGATGTCGCCAAAGACTTGTAAAGTATCAAAAACAGGTATGAAGCCAGCTGGGATCGAGAATGGTAAACGTGTCGGGCAAACGGCTCTTAGTTTATACACTAAACTAGTCAGTAGTTTTGCTCCCCATTGATTCTAAACAAGACTTTATGTAGATTTAACGCAGGATCAGTTTTAAAAAAGTCATTAGAGCTCTCAAGCTGTGATCTATATTACAGATTTGGAACATTGTTATCGCCAATTAATCATGGGATTAATTACTTTTAATCATATAGATTTTATTTCCCTTCAAAAGAACAAGCCAGAAAATCAGCAGAATCAAAAAACACTGAATCAGGTGGAGAAAGTAACCAGCCAGAAAATCAGCAGAATCAGAAAACACTGAATCGGGGTGGAGACCAGTGAAAAGCATCCTCATCCTGGGCGTTTTTAAAGCAGGAAAAAAATTACCCAGGTGGAACAAACAACAAAATTAAAATTACAATCACAGAATATAAACTCATAATGAAAACATAACACGCCAACGCCAGAACAAGTTGATTCAATGCCAGCTATAAAAACTCCATGTGATTCAAGGCCTACAGCGCCCAAAGTCTTCATGGAATATTGAACTTAAAACTGTTGCCTTTTTGGCGCCCTTGCTGCTGCGGGGGGCGGTTATTACGGTTATAAAATATATAAACATTGGCAACAAAAACAAAAGCAGTCAAAACAACCTGAACCACAAAATACAGAAGACAAAAGCATGCCGAACCCCCCAACAACAAAAGATCGTTTTGACCCATTTGAAATGTAATAATATTTTAAGAACTTTAATTTTTGTTTTTTTTATAAAAATAATCATGATGGATTTTTATTTTTTAAAATGATGGAGTCAATAAATAAAGACATGGAGTCTATAAAAAAAAAAATTTCCCTAGACCAGAATTGTAATAAATGCGGTTTCTTACGATGTAAGAACTTCATTAAAATCTAGCTGACCGATCTCACGCTAAGGGCGTTAAGCAAGACATCCTCGACGATGACGCATTTTTTGAGGCGTGTGTGTACTATATTAGACATCTACTATTTAAGACAAAAACATAGATTGTATTGTTTTTTCTGATAATTATAAGATAATTGAATAAGAAATTAGTTGTACTTAGAGGATGACTTAGTTATGATCTTTTAGGTGACTTAATCAAGAACTTATTTAAAACTTGAGGTGACTTAAGTAGAAACTTAGAGGAACTTAATTAAGAACTTGATTAAGAACTTAATTAAGAACTTAATTAAGAACTTTATTTAAAAACTTGGGGTGACTTAATTAAAAACTTAATTAAGAACTTGGGGGTGACTTGGGGTAGGAAATGTGTGTGGTGTACACAGAGCTTTATTTAAATTTTTCATGTGTAACACCATTGTGCAAGACGGTGCTTGCGTTTTTGTGATTTCATTGGCTCTTTTTTTGCCAAATTCAAAGCAGCCACCAGGTGCATTTAACAAAGCCTGATTGAATAAACAAAACAATTTGTATAAAGTACACCCAGCGGCCGTCTGAGGCAGCCTTTAAGCAGGTGAATAGTTGAAACGTTGAAGCAGCCGACCACAACAGCAAAAGGCACGGGGCAGGAGTCCAGCAAAATAGGCGACCGTTCACGCGCGTGAACGGTCCTATTTTTAGGCTGTCTAAGACAGCCTTAAAGCAGCAAACGGCGAAGCTGACGTCAAAGCAGGTGAGGAAGAAACTATTTTTAGAAACTGTCGGGGCTTTGTGGGGCAGGGGTCCAGCAAGTACGCCACCGTTCACGCGCGTGAACGGTCCTATTTTTAGGCTGTGCTTTGGCAGTTGCCTTCCACCATTAACGATTACTGGGGTTGCTGGAGCTCGCTTGTCATTGTTATGTGCGGATCTTTTTTCCAGTACTGTGCAAAATTCCGGCACTTGCAGCATGGTTTTTAAATTTTATTCAGCTTGCTAAAAATGAAACGAAAGGGAAGGCCTACTCATAAAACCTTGGATATCCAAAAAGAACACTTGCAACAGCACGTAATTTTCGTACGTGTACACAGGCGTTGAAAGATTTGTTCTCCTTTTTTTGTCTCCTTTCTTTTCTTTTAAAAAATTGCTCAAGCTTTCTTTTAGGCTTCTGTGGCAAATCCTGTGGTCCTTTCCCTTTAATCTTTTCAATTATTTCTGTCATTTTTTTTAAGTAGTCTTGATTCTCCTGCAAAATAAACATTTCTTCTTCAGTCCACAATTCCGTGGTGTTGGGGGTGGTAATGGAAGATTTTAAGCTTGTTGGAAAATTGTAGCTGATTCCATGTCTTCCACACCCAAATAATTTAATCTATAAAGTTGTTTTAAAAGGTATTTGTGATTCAAGAACTTTTTCTAACACAGAATCCACACTGCTTCTGAAACTGCAGCTATATTTTGTACCATATGCAACACTTCGTCGCAGAATAAAACACCACACACCTGCGCAGCACAGTCCTCCAATGTGAAATGACTAGGCGGCTCAACTCAGCACTTGATTTGATAGGAGTTTACGCGCGACGTGGCAGTCTAGCATTCGCTCGAGAATGTTCAAGAACATTTTCTGATGCAATAAATGTTGCAAGTTAACCTGGCCAAAGTGCGCCGCGGGCCCCGGGGAAAGAAGAAAAGCAGTGGCCGCCAGGCGTGTTTTATTGATTTTGGTCACAACAAGGGAGACACACAGTTTTTAAACGGGTCGCTTTGGCCTGCGCTGTGTTCTATGTGAACGAAGGCCTCTTGTCTGCGCTAGCCCTAAGTCCCTAGCATAAATTAGTGATCAGGTTTCAGCAAAAGGCGGGGCTCTATAACTCCCACCGCCTCGTGTCTGCCTGTCTGTTATACAAAGTTTTTTTAGGCAGAAATTAGTCAGAATAAGTGTGCGGATTTTATGTCAAAATATAACTCAGTTTTAAAAGACAAGCAAGTTTTGTAAATTAGTATTAAAAACGGATAATCCTTACACAGTATGTTTGTTTGTAGATAATCGTTATTTTTTGGTTATAGAATCTTTCTTGTCAGAGAACTAATAAATGCCGCTTTTAGGTCACTTTCGCCCGAAAACTTGTTTGAGGGCGAAAGTGAGTTAAAAGCGGCATTTATTAGTTCTCTGTTTTTTCTTTGCCTGTATGTCCCGTTTTTTTGTCCGCAAAACTCTCATTAAAATTATGGCCGGCTTTTGTCACATTAAAAGGGGATGCTGCTGAAGTCACAATTTGCAGGTGAGCAAATCTGGAGATGACTGTGTGGAAAAGACGTTGACACACCGAAAGGAAAAGCGTCCGATTAAGTAGTACCGCTTCACTGGGAAAAGGAATGGCGTGAGTGCGCAAGGGGTTTTCGTCCCATGGTACATTCCTAAGCTGTTTTCACTTTATTCATGGTACTGGTTTGGACGCTTTGTTTGTTTGTTTGTTTGTTTGTTTGTTCTAATTCTATGTTCAACAGTATTAATTGAATTGATGAGAGAAGGTTTATTGGATGGGTGCGTAAGTGAGTGTCTATCTGTTCTGTCCCGACTGTTTTGTCTCTGTCTGTCTGTGTTTGTGTGTGTGTTTTTGTGTGTATGTGCGCGCGGTGTGTGTGGGATGTGTGTATGTGTGGGGTTGTGTGTGTGTGTGTGTTGTGTTGCGTGCCCTGCGTGCGTGCGTGCGTGCGTGGTGGGGTGCGTGCGTGCGGTGGGGTGTGTGTGTGTGCGCGCGCGCGCGCGCGCGTGCATGCGTGTGTTTGTGTGTGTATGTATGTGTGTGTGCGCGCGCGTATGTGTGTGATGTGTGTGTGTGTGTGTGGTGTGTGTGTGTGTGTGTGTGTGTGTGTGTGTGTGTTTTGTGTGTGTGTGTGTGTGAGCGTGCGTGCGTGCGCGTGCGTGCGTGCGTGCGTGCGTGCGTGCGTGCGTGCGCGCGCCGCGTCAAGGGTAAGAGGGAGATTACATAGCAACACAGGATCATCTGAGGCAAGGCTGTCTCCGCTCTGACTTAGTTCAACGGACGGAGAGCGAAAATCCCAACATCCATATAGACACCCTGAAACTTGAATCGTTCACACATACAAGCAAAGGAACACACACACACACACACACACACACACACACACACACACACACACACACACACACACACACACGCACGCACGCACGCATATGGGCATGAACGGACCACACATGTATGCATCCACACACACACTCTCTCTCTCTCTCTCTCTCTCCCTCTCTCTCTCTCTCTCTCTCTCTCTCTCTCTCTCTCTCTCTCTCTCTCTCTCTCTCTCTCTCTCTCTCTCTCCTCTCTCTCTTCTCTCTCTCTCTCTTGTCCAGATCATCAGTAGTCAAATCAATAGCCTCCAACAAGCCAGAAGATTCCAGAACGCCATTATTGGGTCAGCATCACCTTTTAAGTCCTCGGCAACAACTGATTTCCCAATATCGTGAAAAACAGCAACATTACCCGTCATCATCGTCTTCTTCTTTATAATCATTGTTTTCGTCGTCGACATTACCACCCTTTCTATTACCATCATCACAACATTCACTATCAATATCGACACCTTAATCACAACCCAACAACCCCCCCATAAAGGATAACGATTCCATTGCCTCCAGAAGTTAGTCTTGAAAAGGATCAGAATAAGGTATCAAACCGAAACATATACCCATAATTTGACAATTAAATATAACCGATTTGGAAAAAAAATAGTTTCCGTACACAGATGTGTGTTGTGTGTGAAATTTTTAAGAAATATGATCATGATCATGAATCGTCGTTTAATAAGTAACGATGATGGATATGAAGAATAGCCCCCCCTCCCCTCGTCTCCGTATGGTAAACAACATGAGACTATTGACACGGCGACTATTTAGGCGTGGGGGGGGGGGGGTAATTGCTTCTCCTCCTTTCCTTCCCCCACCCTTCCCCTTCCTCCTCCGCTCCGGTTCAAACGCTTTCTGACCACTGAAAACTTCTTTGGAGAAAACAAAGAAAAAGAAAAAGAAAAAAAAGCTGAAACCCCTCTGTTTCGGGACGAAGTGACCGTCTCTGAACCAGAGAGTATAGCATGAACCTCCAGAGCATCATCACAAAAGCGGGTACCCAGGGCGTGTCTGCTGTCGGTGACTTTGATCTTCTCCAACATGGCGGCGTCCACCCGGATGAAGTAGCACTCTGTGCGGGACTTCACCAGTATCACGTGCTGCCCACATCGTTGTCAGCACCATTATATAAAAAATGGCCGTCAAAGCGTATTAGGCGTTTGTGAAACTGTTATCAACACAACCATTCGTGCAGTGAGGTGTTATCAAGCGTTGTGAATGTGTTATTCTCGCCATCAAATTTGTTGTTAGTATTATTTAATGAAGTGATGTAGAAGTGGTAATAACACCGTGAAAATGTTGTTAAAGTATTATCGAGTGTTATGAGAGTATTATCAAAACCATGACAACTGTGATTAAGCATTGCAAAGTGAAATGAAAGAGTTACCAACATCATAGTAAGTGTTGCATAGCTATCATATATAATGAAAGTATTATCAACACCAGCAGAAGCGCTGGAAAGATGCTATCAAACTTTACGATTAGGTTATCAATATTATAAAGAATGATGCTCATGCATTATCAAGAATAATAAATGTATTACCAGCACCACGCAAGTGTTTTAGAAGGAGCGTGCAATCTTGTCTTAACACCCTCAAACCTTTCGTTGAAGCATTATTGACACGATCAAAAGTGTTGGAAAGAATCGTTAACCAAACCGGAACTGTTGTGAAGTTTTTACCAATCTATCAAAGGTGTTGGCAAGGTATTCCGGACACGACCTACAGTGTTGTTAAAGTCAGGAACACAGACCCGAACCCTCCCTTCCCGCCCATGTCCGACCCTGTGTGTAATATACCGCCCGGGGTTTAACATCTTTTTCGTTGCTGAATGCTGAACTTTGAACAGCCATAACCACGAATAATTTACTACCGATTCTAAAGACACTTTATTGTGACGGACCGTTTTTTGTCCGGTCACAAATTTTTACAACCGCGTTGGCCGGAACATGTTCACCGCGCAAACCGGTTGGTTAGTTTACCTGACTGCTGTCACCTGAGCTCTGTATAAGTCAGGTGAGCTGAAACGATCAGGCCCGTCTCTACGCTGTTCCGGGGTGCAATTTCTCAGTGGCCGAAGAGGGACTCCAGACGAGTGCTGTGGCAGTCAGGTATTTCATTGTTAGCCCAATTTTGAAATCGCCACCGAAATCGTTCTCCCTCCTTTAAGCGACGGTAACTTTCTCAGCGCCTAGTAAAGGTTTTTAGAAGAAAAAAAAGTATTTGTTTTTTTGGGGTTTTTTGTTTGTTTTTTTTGGTATATCTTGTGCCTTGATAGGGTGATGGGAGGAACTTGTTTTTAGAAAGTATGCATAGAAGGGGAAAAAATATGTTGTTGATGAGTGATAGGAAAAGAAGGTGGCTTATCTGGTTCATTGCTTTATGACGAAAATAATGTATTTATCGTGTATTAATGGTTGTGATATGTATTTAAACCATCCTTTGATGTGAATAATGAATGTCTATTGTTGACAAACAGGAAATCTTCGCTTGATGTGTATTTAAGGGCTGTTACTGTTATTAATGAATAATTTTATGAAGGGAAATCTTCTCTGAGATGTAGTGATTATGTGAAATGATAAAAACATTCTTGTCGTGATGGAAGAGACATGAAATGATAAAAATATTCTTATCTTGATCAAAGAGACGAAAGCAAATCATGTCTTATATGCTATGATTATATTCTTGGTTTATCGTAAAAAAAGGGTCCTATGTGGAAATCCTCCCCCCCCCCCCCCCCCCCCCCCCCCCAATGTGTAAAGCATGATTTCGAAAGGGTATATGTGGAAATCCTTTCCCCCCAAGGTGTAAAACATGATTTCGGAAAGAGAATGTTCTATTGTGATATTGTATGGAAAATGTATGGATTTCGCAATGGATATTTCCCCCCAAGTTCTAGTGAAATATAAAGTAACTGTTGGTTATGAATATGATCTATAACCATGATGAATAGTAGCCATGCTATAGTGGGCTAGATAATCACGGTAGTTATCAGTTCCCCAGGTAAAGTCGTTGTCCTGGTGTGTCGGGAAGTGGCTGCCACAGCTAGAGGGTCTGGGCGTAGCTGAGTCTACCCCTGTCTCCACCTGCTGAGGTTGTGGAGAGGTCGACGAGGGAGTTGACAGTAACCCGACCTGCCACTGCGCCCGGGTCTGGGGCGTAGCCGAGATCTACCCCTGTATCCGCCCTGCTGAGGGTGTGGAGAGATCGACGTGGGAGTCGACAGTGACCCGACGTGCCAGTTGTGCCAGAGCCGCCTCTGCTGCCGAGCCAGAGCCGCCGCTTTTGAGGTATTTGAACCAGCGACCAGTTGAGCCAGCCGTACCAGAGCCGTCGCTTCTGCTGTACCAGGGCCGTCGCCTTGTGGTGTTAGAATCAACGTCTTATTTGTGTTTGAGCCGCAGCTCTTGTGTTGGAGCCTTCGCTCCTGTTGTGGACAGTGCCGTTGCTTCGGTTTTGTGTGGACTCTGCGAGCTGCTCCTCCTGACTGTGTGAATCCTAGCAGAGGACTTCTTCTACAGCATTCTTCACGACTTGCGACGTCTGTGGGCGGTCGAGTTGAGCCGGACGTGGTCAAAAGAACGAAAAGAAAATAATAACACATATACATATTTATATCGTGAACTGTATTTAGGGTTACGGCGTGCGTTATTCTGCTGAATCGATATTGTTGTATATTGCTGTGTTTTGTGTATTTGTGTTTTGATGGCTCGGGCAGAATGAAAAAAAAGAAAACGTTGACTTGTTGCCTGGCTGTCCATGTTTCGAACGTGTGGGTGTGTGTGAATTAAAAATCGCACACGCATCCGAATTTCTGTGAGTCAGACAAACAGACACGCACCAACGCATCCGTAACATTTACATTCCGAGACGTTCCATCTGATGTGAGTTTTATCATTTTCTTTCTTTTTCTTTTTAAGAAATTTAATTTTTCCATTAGAGCCGAGTTAAAGGATGGTTATAGACGGACTTCGGTTAATATCTACTGTTATCCAATGGTTTCACTCGCTTTGATAGGCAGTCATCATTTCCATTTGTGCTTAGTTGTGATGTGACCTACGTGGTCAGTTTGGCTATAATGAACGACTCACTCGACTCAACTCTAAGCATACCTTCCCTTGATTAGAGTGGAAAGCTTTTTTTTCTAAACTTAATGTAGCACAATG
>CM031613.1:54790428-54798825 GCA_018398815.1 Conus ventricosus | reverse complement strand
AATTTCCTATCCCCTCCGCCACCCCCACACCGCCACTTCCCCCCGCTCACCACCTCCCTGTTTTCTGGTATAAAACCAAGAAGGAAAGATATTTCGATGATTATCTGTACTTCACTGAATGATACCAGTAAATGCAATTTGAAACGTTCATTGACGTTTTAGTGTTAGTTTAAATCATAGGAAATGACATAGGTATACAAATTCACACGGTGCGTGTAAGAACGTGCACGAGCGGCGCGGCGCGCGCGCGCGCGCGTGTGTGTGTGTGTGTGTGTGTGTGTGTGTGTGTGTGTGTGTGTGTGTGTGTGTATTCATTATGAATACGTCTACCACATAAATAAACAGCCTACACATGAATGCGCACGCGAACACGCACACACACACACACGAGCAAACGCGCACGCGAGCGTGCACATGTTCATGTACACAAACGCGCGCACACCCACATGCACGAGCATACACGCGCGTAACCGTCACACATAATACCGCACGTAATTAAAGCTGCGCGTGCACCCCCCTTCCCCCCCCCCCCCCCCCCCCCCCCGCACCCACCCCGAACACCACACAGGCACGTGCCACACACACACACACACACACACACACACACGCACGCACGCACCACGCACGCACGCACGCACGCAACACACACACACACACACACACACACACACATTATCGATCGAATGGCACTGACCTCCCGAAGCTTAAAAACAATTCAGACACAAAATCCTGAAGTGTGACAACATACAATCCATTGGGTCGATAGCAGAGCGAACCAAATATACTCCAAAACAGAAAGAAACGGAAATGGAAGACGAGGAGAGGAATGATAATAGAGCGAGAGCGAGAGCGCGCGCGCGCGCGCGCGGCGAGAGAGAGAGAGAGAGAGAGAGAGAGGAGGAGGGGGGGGGTCAGACAGACAGACAGACAGACAGACAAGCAGGCAGGCAGACAGACAGTCAGACAGATAGAGATAGACAGACACAGACACAGACAGACAGACAGACGGACAGACAGAGAAAAAACAGAGAAAGACAGAAAGAGAGAGAAAGAGAAAGACGAAGAAATAGGGAGAGAGTTAGGTGACAAAGAGACAAAGACAGGTTGAGACATCACAGAGAGAGAGGGGGGGGGGGCAGACGGACAGACAGACAGCCAGACAGATAGACGGTAAGACAGAAGTCAGACAGACAGACAAACAGACACAACAGACATACAGATAGACGGTAAGACACCAGACAGAGACAGAGACAGGCAGACAGGCAGACAGATAGACAGACAGACAGAAACAGGTTAAGACAAATCACAGAAAGAGACAGACAGACAGAATAAAGACGAGAGAGAGAGAGAGAGAGAGAGAGAGAGGAGAAGGAGAGAGAGAGAGAGAGAGCGAGAGACAGACAGACCAGACAGACAGACAGACAGAAAAACCACACAGCGAGAAAAAGAGAGAAACTTAGGCACAGAAAGCAAGAGAGAGAGAGAGAGACATAGACATAGAGACAGAGGCAGAGACAGGGACAGAGACAGAGACAGATAGACAGACTAGACAGACTAGACAGACTAGACAGACTAGACAGAGACAGACTCAGGCAGAGACAATGGCAGAGCGATTGACTGATGGATTGACTGGCTGACTTATTAATAATCTTTATTTCCACTGCCAACAGACATGCAATTTTTTTTTCATCTGGTCCTTGTTCCTTCGGGGACGAATGACGCTGATATAGAACACTTTTACAGTGTAGAATGACCACTGATATAGAACACTTTTACAGTGTAAAACTATCTATAACAAGAACAATGACATGCGCACCAACAGTCTCTCTCTCTCTCTCTCTCTCTCTCTCTCTCTCTCTCTCTCTCTCTCTCTCGCGCGCGCGCCCCGCCGCGCGCGGCGCGCGCACGCACACACACACACACACACACCACACACAACACACACACACACACCACACACACACACACACACACACACAACTACGTAGTATGTAATACTCCTACGCGGAAATAGAAGCATCAATCCCAGTCTCGTATCATCAGAACAGCCCGAGGAGGATTGAATATTGATTCTTGAGGCAATCATGTTCAGGAACCCCTGTATATATTCATATCCAACATAGTTCTTCATAAAGCAAGACTGGTTTTCAAGGCAGTGAGGAATAGAAGATAATGCTGTTGATGAGAGAGAGAGAGAGAGAGAGGGAGAGAGAGGAGAGACGAGAGAGAGAGAGAGAGAGAGAGAGAGAAAGTAGAAAGCAAAGCACACAAAAAAGGAAAAGAAGCAGCAAAGAAAAGAATTGTCCAACCACCCACCCTACCCACCGCTAGAATAAGTGCTTACGATGAGCAGTACGCTGGCTCACACGTATACACTTTTTGAGTACATTATAAATCTTCCACACATTGACACTTGCATGCACTGGGCATAGCGTGTCCAGTAATAAAAGCTGTAATTATTTTGAACAATGGTACTTGTAAACAGCCAAATCACTTTGGGCGAAAAGTTAACTGCATATTGCTGATGATATTGTAATAACATACATATAGACAGCCATTGGTTACATGAATTATTTCTCCATATCTGCATTAACTTTTGAGAGTAGGTTTTTTGAATGTCAATGGCATTTAAGCTCAGGCGGAAGTGAGTTCCAGGGAAGAGGATCAGAATAGTAAAGACTTTATTTCAATAGGTCAGTTTCAGGCATGGAAACATGGAGTTATGTAGATTTTCTAGAATTTATAGCTTATATTTGAACTGAACAGTCCGGGGGCTGTCTAGAGGCAATTTTTAGCATAAGCATTCCATTATTGATAGCAGACACATTCTTTTAATGACAGAACTCAACTTCAAAATAATCCGATTCTGTAAAGGATTTCAGGAGAACTGCTTAAAGGTTGCTTTGAATTTGCGCTGACAAAGTCAAAAAGTGTCGAATGCTTGTTGACTGAAGAAAGTATATATGCATTCAGGAGTAATTTTCTGGCGTAAGGTATGAAGAGTGCTGTAACCTGCATAAAGGATATATTTGTCTGGATGTTGTTTCTTATCGTTCTTTTTTTTTACGTGAGCAGTCCGTGGTCTATTATGCATAGAACACGGTTATTGTTTACTTCTTCAATTCTTACTTTGTTAATATAAAATAGAAGAGAACTATTTTATATTTTGTCTTCTTGACGTATTGTTATGAGTATGACTTAAGTATCACTGGAGTTCAGTGGCCGATGAATCGCACATCACCATTCACTTAAAATGTCAACAAACTTTGTAATGATGCGTACATATGTTTAAAGTTAGAGCTGCTGGTGTGAATCGTGTAATTATGAGAAAATTTGAAAAATTATTGATAGAGGTCCGCAAAAAAACGTAGACAAACGAATCACAAGACAAAACACGCCGCGTTTGACCTCCTAGGTCTTTTTCAGGAAAGATTCACAACACTCATGACAACGAAATGACAAGCAATCACTTATCTTCATCCAATTCAGCACAAGATAGGCGTTGAGTTGGATGAAGATAATCAACGCCTATCTTGCACTGAATTGGATGAAGGTAAAGTGAGTGCTCGTTCATTTTCGTTGTCTGGGTGCTGTGCATCCTGCCTGAAGAAGACCGAAGAGGTCGAAACGCGTCGTGTTTTGTCTTGTGATTCGTTTGTCTACGTTTTTTGACGGAGCTTTATCAATTTTTTTTTCAGATTTGTTTAGATTTCCGCCAGCAGTCCCCCTCACTTTGCAACTACAAATAAGAGAAAAAGTTTTCAACATTCTTCAGTATGAAGAGGAAGATCGTTTATATCGATGGAAAATAAAGAGAGTTTAATCTGACCCCGGGGATACCCCCATAAGTGACCAGGTAAAATATTTGACGTCAGAGAATTCAGACAAATTGTTGAGGGACTGTCGAGAATGATTAAATAAAACTGAGCGTTTTTTTTGTTGTTGTTTTTTTTTTTTTTTTTGTTTCGCCATACAAGGGTAATTTTTCCGAGTGAGAACATGAAATCTGTGACATTTCCCGTTCCCTTCGCATAATCAACGAAACCATGTTCACAAAATGTATTTTCATTGATATATACCAGTGATCTCTGGGATTCTCTTTTTGAGGGCACAAAGACCGTATGGCGAAAGCTTGGCTGTGTTGGAGTGGCCCCTGTCTTCATCTGTCCGTGGGCAGGGGTGGGTTTGGGGCTGTTTGGGGTGTGCTCGGCAGCTGGAGGGTGGTGTTTTTCGCGGTGGGCTCTGCAGTCATAAAATACGGGCTGGTACCCCATGGGATGCTACTTTAAGGCTGTTATGAGCTGCATCTGTAGTCTGATTTACCTCTGTTCAGGAGCAGTTATGTCCTTGATATCTTAATGGAGTGTCCTGCGCGTGCCTGTTTCCCATCGTCAACACAGCGCAGGCCTCCAAGGGTGGTACAGGACTGCTCTAAAGGCAGGTGAAGACAGTGCTTCTCTGGGTCCTCCCCAGCACCCTTTGGGGTTTTTTTTTCTTCTTTGCCTTAATAGGCTGACCCTGGAGAAAGGTCCAGTGACGGTGAGGAAAGACCCACGACCACAGGGAAGTCCTGTTGACAGTGGGAAAGACTACAACTTTGGATTCTCTCTTGAGGGCAAAATAAGACCGTATGGCGAAAGCTTGGCTGTGTCTGGAGTGGCACTGTCTTCATCTGTCCGTGGGCAGGGTGGTTGGGTCTGTGGGGTGTGCTCGGCAGCTGGAGGGTGGTGTTTTTCGCGGTGGGCTCTGCAGTCATGAAATACGGGCTGGTACCCCATGGGGATGCTACTTTAAGGCTGTTATGAGCTGCATCCTGTAGTCTGATTCCTTGTTTAGGAGCAGTTATGTCCCTTGATATCTTAATGGGAGTGTCCTGCGCGTGCCTGTCCCCATCGTCAACACAGCGCAGGCCCAAGGGGGGTACAGGACTGCTCTAAAGGCAGGTGAAGACAGTGCTTCTCTGGGTCCTCCCCAGCACCTTCGGTGTTTCTTTTTCTTCTACCAGTGTTTCAAACCAGTTTGTTAGAGTAGTATGACATGAATCTTTTTCCCCTTAAAACAGGCTGTTTTTTTTACTCAGTAAATTAAAAATTATGGGGTAGATGAGTTTTTATTTAGGTGCTTTTCTGTGTGGTTTGGATAATCTTGGCAAAACAGGTATTGGTCCGTAATTGGTCGGTTGGGGAAAAGTCGCCAGAATCGTTGATGGGAATGGTTTTCCCGCACTTTCAGATAGGTAGGAAAGTGATGTTTTTCAATGCTCAGGTTGTTTCAGTTTTCAAGTAATTTTTTTTAACCCCACATTTTTCCACGAATGTAACAGGCATGCACTATTAGAATATCAACAGGGTTAAAAAAAAAAAAGAAATCCTGGATAAAACAAGTACTAAGTCTCCTCATAACTTTCAATATTCCAATGTCACGTTTTTTGTCTTTCAGAGCAAAGCTGCCAATAGCTTCGTAAAACTATAAAGGAAAGTTAGGCCTAGTATTTGAAACTATTCACAACTTCTAAACGGTTTCTCCATTTCGTTTGGTGATATAATTCGTCATGCCTGATAAAAATTTAAATTTGATTTTTTCAATACTGAATTAAAGTCTTAGCCGTTGTGCCGATTCGTGTAATACGCTCAGTAGGCTTTGGAATCCTATGGCTATGGAACTGAACAGCGAAGGCATAGTGAACTTTTCCCACCTCAACGGAGACAAGCGAAATCTTTTATCTTTCTCATGTGATTGTTTTCATGAGCCAAAACTCATTGACAAACAAGAAGAAGAGGGCAGAAACGACAAGCAGCCTTGTCTGAACCTTTTTTAAAAAGCAGAACCCTTGTCAAAGCGTCTGAAGCATGCCTTCAATGAAGTGTACATGAATCGAGGAGGCAGACAGAAAAGACAGACAGACAGGGAAGGGCCGACAGAGGGGAGAGAGAGAGAGAGAGAGAGAGAGAAAAGAGAGAGGAGAGAGAGAGAGAGGGGAGAGAGAAGAGGGGAGAGAGAGGAACGACAACGATGACGATATTTTATTCAAAAGGCCAAGCCCATTTGAAGGGGAAATATGCGAAGCTAAATGAGAACTTTTCGCGTACTTGGTGTACAAAATTGATATAGGCGATATGCCTGGTGTTTATATGAGTTACATAGCATCATATGCTAGTGCTCCGCCGTTTAAAGCCCTTTTACAGATACATAGAAAAATGATTCATAACACCTTCATTTCTCGGGTGACAAAGTAAGACTAAACAAATAATGATGATCTGCTATAATATTTGGCAGGGATATATTTGCTCTTAAATCATTGAGGAGAGAGAGAGAGAGAGAGAAGGGGAGAGAGAGAGGAGAGAGAGAGAGGAGAGAGGAGAGAAAGATTTTTTTTCCCAAGTACAAAGATTAAAAAAGCTTTAGGCAGAACATCATCCTTAGACTGTTGTTTCGCAGTGAAAGAGAGAGGGGGGAGGGAGAGAGGGAAGGTGGGATGGAGCATAGATAGATAGATAGATAGATAGATAGTAGATAGTAGATAGATAATAGATACATAGATAGATAGATAGACAGATATGCAGTTTACGTATACACATACGTATATGTTATTGAACAAAAGAGAGAGAGAGATACAGAAAGACAGAGAGAGAGAGAAGACAGCAATTTCATTTGAAACACACACCCACACACACACACACACACACACCCACACACACACACACACACGTCTGGGACGCACGCACGAACGCACGCGCGCACGTGCCACACACCACACACAACACACACCCCACACACACACGTCTGCACGCACGCACGAACGCACACGTGCACGCACGCACACACCCCACACAAAACACACACACACACACGCGCGCGCGCGCGCACGCACACACGCACGCACGCACGCACGCACGCACACCCCACACACACCACACAACACACACACAGAGGGAAAAGAGAGAGAGAGAGAGAGAGAGAGAGAGGAGAGAGAGAGAGAGGAGAGAGGGGAGGAGAGAAAAGAGACACTTTGACACTTTGACACTTTGATATTTTATTGTCATTACCCAAAAAGGTCTTTGACAAGGGGGGTGTGACACCCCAAAAGACGCCCGCCCCAAAAGACGCCGGTGTCTTTTTGGCCCCCTTCATCACACCCAAAAAGACGCCGGAGGACCGGCGTCTTTTTGGGACTGTGCTGTCGATATTTTCATTTCATGACCAACTTTTGACTTATATTTTTATACTCCAGTTGGCGTTACCAGTGTCACAGTCTACTCCAAAGCAGAATCGATGGTCTTTAGATTACAGTAGGGCGAAGCCCGAGAGAGGACGAAGGACGAATGAACGAAGGCCGTTAGGCCAAGTCGTGCTCACGGGGCGGGGCGTCTTTTTGGGGTGTGATGTAGCCCCCAAAAGACACCGGCGTCTTTTTGGGGCGAGGCGTCTTTTTGGGGTGTGATGTCGGGGGCCAAAAAGACACCGGCGTCTTTTTCACATTTCCCTCTTCCTTTCCTGCAAACAAATAGTACACATTCATTCCTAAGGTGCATCAAATCAAAGGTTAAAAACAAATAAATTCATAACATTTACTTATGTCCTCACGCACAGGAGTAATGCAATTAGAAAAAAAAAAAAAAAACCCTAACTCGACCATCCACTCGTTCAAATGATGACAATGTATCTTACTGATCTCTTCCACTTGCGATGAATGATAATATTCATTCAGATATCTCTTATAATGCATTATTTTAAATTTCACTATCCTCCATCTGTCTAATTTTCAATGCTTCTGCGATGAATTTCGCAACTGATTTAATTACAAGTTCATCATCTGATGATAACACGACTGCAACATTTTGTCTTTTCGCTATATCTAACTGGAAAAGTGAACAATTTGTCCGCACTTCATTATAAGCAGTACAGTGGAACAGAAAGTGTTCTTCGTCATCAATAATGTGTCTACATGCAGGACAAGGAGATTCTGTGGATGTTTCACATTCAAACCATCTTTTGTTCGCATTAAAACCTAAAGTTCTCAACCTAAATCTTGCGTAATTTATTCTGTGCCATCTATCTGTTATGACATTGAGAAACTTTTCAGAATGAAAACACATTCTTAAATGAGAAAAACCAGCGATATTTTTCTTTACTTTCCATATCTGAGTGCCAATTCTGTTTAAAAAGAACAAATAAGCCTGTCTTTAAATTCCGCAATAAACTGATGCTCATTTCCTACTTCTGGGCCATCCACACTATTCCAAAACCCTGTTCTGAAAGGACTTTCTTTACTTTATGAGCCCAGTTTTCTTTACCTTTTTCCATTTCTAAAAGCATCATATCATAGGCTTGCCTGCTAAAACGGGACTGGGGTAGCTTCAAGATCTTCAACCAGTACTTAATACATTTCACAAATGT
>CM031613.1:54755428-54775428 GCA_018398815.1 Conus ventricosus | reverse complement strand
GTCATGAAATAATGACTGGGCAAGATATAGTAAACAAAAAAAAGAATAAGTGTGAAGTTGATGAATATAAGGAAGGGGGGTTGTGGGGGGGGGGGGGGGGGGCAGGAGAGAGAATGGAAATCAACAAGAGAGCGTCAGAATAGAGACAACCGATTTTTCATTTTGCAGCCTAATATTTGTGGGGCCAGCAATATCCCGTTTGAAAACACAATCATTCGCCAGTCTCCAGAGGAGAGAGAGAGAGAGAGAGAGGAGAGATGAAGAGATGAGAGGGAGTGAGTCTTGATGCTGTATAAAAGAATGTTTTATATGGTCTACCGTTGGGACTTCCAGCTTTCGCTGTACCTGTTAGATGGTCTGGACAGAAGTCATAGATGGCATACATGCACGTGCCAAACAAGCTGGCAGCTTTTCTACCAGTAATGGGACGAAGGTTTTTTTTTGGTCTAACCAACATTTTTATGAATGCTTCATATTGAATCACTTGTTTAATGCAAAGACTGAGGAGCTTTTGTACGGGCGGATAACGTTTTAATGAATGTGACTCTTTTTTGGGTTTTCTTTTCTTATTTTGCTGGTGTGAGTGTGTGTGTGTGTGTGTGTGGGTGTGTGTGTGTGTGTGTGTGTGTGGGTGTGTGTGTGTGTGTGTGTGTGCGTGCTGTGCGTTGTTGTGTGTGCGGCGTGCGTGCGTGCGTGCGTGCGTTGGTGCGTGCGTGCGTTTGTGTGCGTGCTGCGTGTGTGTGGTGTGGTGTGGGTGTAACTGACGGACTGTTTGATTTACTGTTTGCCCCTGGTTCTTTATCTTTGTATGTCAAAAGAGTTCTCTTCCCGTATAAGGAGGTCTTTGACTATTTTCGTGTCGTGACCTTGGCCTCCTGAAGAAGCATCATTCACTGTAACTCAATGAGGAATACAATGAAAAGAAATGAGCGCCCTCCCTCTAGTCAGTCAAGGCTCGTGTAACAGTGGACGGAGAAGTAATCTAGTTAAACAAGTAAATAGAATGTCCATTTACACTTGGGCAATGAGCGCAATGATATCAATTAACCATCTGAGGAGCCTGTTTATCTTGATGCTCGACAGGCGTCCTTGTACACAAATTCATCAAGTGGTGGAAACTCGGTTCACAGTCAGTCAATGTGCAGCAAACCTGCTTATTATATAAAGCCTGTTTGAAAACTGGCCGTTTATTACTCAACTTGATGTGTTGTTGACTCCGGTGGTAGTGTGTAAGGTTAGTCCCAACATACCTCACTGTTAGAAGGCTATATCCAAGAATGGCTTGCTTATCTATCTCCTTGTTCTAAATCTATTACCTTTGGCATAATTATGATGGTGAGATTCACCCAAAGACTGCTACGGAAAGCTCGAAGATAAGGGCAAGTCACTGTGTGGTAACTGGCATCAGAATTACGTCTGCTGTCTTCATAGATGAGATAAGGCAGGTCACTTGGAAACTGGCATCAGGTTTTGTCTGCCGCTCTCAAGGAATGATGTCGCTCTCTGCGTTCATGTTGTTAGAGGATGTGAAAAAGTATACTCCATCTTTGTTCTTAAGTGGACCATCGCAAAAGAACTAAAATTCGTTTTCTTGTGTATGATGAACAGTAAACAAGTGGGGTATGTTTTGCTCCCATAAAGAAAAACTAACACAGAGTATTTTATACAAGACTGGCACAGCCCTTTTAAATTGAATAAAGTCAGACAAAGATTACATAGACGAAACAATCTAATAGTGGGGGGTAAGAAAAACAAGCGAGCCAACAACTGAACTGTCTTATTAGTAATGATTGCAAAGATTTGAACTTAAGGAGGGAGGGAGGAGGGAGAGAGGGGGGGGGAGAGGAGTTAGAAGATAGAGAAACTGGAACATGAAATTAAGAGAATATTGTTACAGGGACATGAAAAATCCTCATAGCTGCATAAGGGAAACCATCGCAATCCCTTTTGAAGGCAGATTATTGTTATTGCTGCTCGAGGCCTTTCGTCCGGGGAACTTTATTCAAGTATAAAAGGCTGTGCCAGTTTTGTATAGAAGGTTATCTGTGTAGGTTTTTTTAAAAATATTGGGAAGCAAAAACACCCCACTTGTTTACTGTTCATCGTTTACTGTTCTGCTCTACCTCATTTCATTTCCGATTCTTGCTGTTGTTGTGCTTTATCTTGATGGCAGTTGTTATTTGTTAAGTGGTTCGTGCCAACCAGCTTACAATGGACAGCAAATAAAATTAATGCGCCAAAGCCTGATTCGATATTTTTTTTTAACACAATTGGATTGTGCTGAGGACTTATGTCTAAAGTGTTTGTTCTTTCTTCTTGTCTTTCAGACGCCCCATTAAGTTAAGGGTACGTGGCTCCAAGCTGAGAGAACAAAATGAAAGGCAATGGCACTATTTTATGAATGGCCAGCTGATAGGGTATGGGTGAAGGCCGCTGGGGAGTCTCAGAGGAGGAGAGGGGCGGTTCCTAACAACAAAATCTTCAGTGTGCACATAGTTGGAAACAACAACAAAGCTTCTTCATTTTTGACCCATCTTTGTTATTTTCCAAATTGTAAATGATCTATACAAACGCTGGACCAATATATGAACAAACGAAAACAAAATGAGAGCACGATTGAGATAAACCAACCTGAACATAGTTGGCTAACTGAAGTGAAACCAAGGGCACGCTAGATTTAAAGTTCAGGAAACGGCGAATGCTATTGAAAGGATATGCAGTTTTTCACAATCTTCGGGGATGAGGGGAGAGGGATTAGCACTTCTAGTGAAGAAGAAATGAAACCAACACCAAATGATAGGACTCATTAGCAATTTCAGAGCATGTATTTGTGGATTTCTACTCAAAGGGTGATGGAACATTATGACAGTTGTATGAATATAGTAGACCAGGCAGACCATCTGAAAACAACGAGAAATTTAGAGCTCATCAGGAACACAGCTGATTTTTATATGAAGAAAGACAATCTACTAATGTTTTGGAGATGTCAACCTCCCCTGCATCAACTGGGATACAGACGTGCAGGAAAGATGGAATTTCATGCGGCATCCGATTCCTTCAGGCTTACACTGATGCATGTTCTTTCCAGCACCAGAAGTAGAAAGACACTCACACGTTTCAGGCGATGGGAAAAACCAGTGTAGTAAGATCTTGTGGTTGACAAATAAGGAGGATATGATTCAAAGAATTCGTACAGAAGCTGGACTTGGGGAAAAAGTGATCATTTCTGTTTGTTTATTACTCTCAATGCGACAAACTGTGTGAATACAGTCTGCGGAGATTTTGGCTACAGTAAAACTGATGAAGCTATACTAAAGACATACTACAGAAAGGTTGAATGGAAAGGAAATTAAAAGACCTATTACGAAACTAACATGGGAAAAAAAATAAGGAGAAAAATATAGAGGCGATTAAAGCATCAACACCATGACACGGCCATCCGGCAAGACACGAAAACCCATGGATGGACAGAGGAAACCCTTGCATCAGTCCGCAAGGAAATACCAACTGTTCAGACGCTGGCTCGTACAAGGAATTGGCCAGGACTATTGTGAACTATTTGAAAGCAGAAATAAAGCAAGAAAAGCATGCAGGGAGGACAGAAGACATGGAAAAAGGAAATTGGCGTCAGAGGCCTCAAACAAATCCTAACGGTGTATGGGATATGCAAAGTCAAAAGACATCTTGCAAGAGCGGTATCCAGATTTGAAAAAAAAGAAGATGGCAGCAAATACTAAGTTGACGCTGTGAAAAGGCTGACTTCTGAACAACTTTTTCATAGTTTGTTTACTTCTTGACGATCCAGGTCCGGTTCTGAGATGCCAGAGTACGACTTCAGAGAAGAGACCAAGACGAACATCTCGATCACGATAGTGGAGTGAGGAAACTGCTGGCCGGTTCTAAACCAGGAAAAGCAGCCGGCCGCTGGCCTATCGCCCAGGATCCTCTCTGTAACAGCTGATGAGGGGGGGGGGGGGGGTTTTTTGGGGGGGGGGGGGGGGGACTGACTGTGCCTCTAGCGCTTTGTTCAGGACTCACCCTAGACACTGGAGAACTTCTTTAGAATGGAAGACGGCGTATAGTGAGGCCCCATTTTCAAAGAAGGCAGCAGAATGTCCCCAACAATATGACCTGTGAGCCTCATTGCGTCGTCTGCAAGGTATGGAAAGTTAGATGAGAAGAGCAGTGATGGGCCACCACGAAGGGGAAAACGACACTTGTCACTAGTTGACGCAATAAGGTTTCGTCTCAGGCCGGTCATGTATAACAAGCTACTGGAGGTCATGGACTCATGGACAGAAAGCAGTGGACGAGGGGGAAGAGTGGACGTTTATTTTACACAGACTTTCAAAAAGCGTTTTTGACAGTGTTTTCTCATCGTCGGACTCATGGGAAAAGGTCTCTAGCTTGTGGCATTAGGGGGTAAACTTTTTCAATGGAATTGGCGACTTCTTGCAACCCGGAACCACAACAAGTGTGATCAAACGGAGTGATGTCCCAGGAAGGCAAGGTAAACGCGGATTCCTCAAGAAAAGTGTACTGGGGGCCCATCCTCTTTGTGATTACATAAAACGATTTGCCTGCCAAAGTGAAGAGCCAAAGTAGAGTTCGCTGACGACACGAAGTTGTTTACAAAGAGTAGATGTTGAACAACCATGAAAAACATGCAGAACGACTTGGACGAGCTGATGCAATGGGTCTGTCTGACAAATGGCAATGAAATTCCATCAGAGAAGTGCTGCGTCCTGAAAACTAGCCATGCAAGAGAAAAGAGATTCTCACTTCATGAACAGTAAGACAAGGACGGCAAACTCAATTAGAGTAAACATGAAAGAAACACAGGAGAGAAAGATCTTGGGGTGACCATCGACAAGACGCTTCCTTTAAGCAACACGAGGTACAGGCAATATCAAAGGCAAACCGCATTGTTGGACTCATTCGCAGGACATTGGACTTACCTACCACAGTAAACTTTTGTCCAGCTGATTCAAGGATTAGTCGGCGCTTCTGGGGAGTCTGGTCACCTTTGTGTGGAGCCGGACGAGAAAAATCAAAAAAGCCTTTGGCTGAAGTGGGAAAACGTTCCAGAGGAGGGCGACAAATGTTGCGCCCTCTGAAGGGACCTCCCGTCCCGACGAAAGGCCTGTAGTCGCTGAAGCTCAATGTCTGGGACAACGGGAGAAAGCGGGGAAGGGAAGAGTAATTGAAGTTATAGTACCTGCATGGTTCTACAAGGGTGTTCACGCTGACTTCCTGTCGCCACGAATGAGCTGAGATCCACCAGGAGGCAATCCCTGAAACTTCAGAAACCAAGGCTTCGTCTACGTACGGGGCAATACTTTGCAAACAGAGTTGTTGAACCTCTGGAATAGCCTCCGGGATGATGTCGGAACAGCGCCATCGGTAGTACGCCTGCAAGAGAAGACTGGACAAGCACTGGGCAGCATACCTTTAGTGTACGACCACGAAAGCCTAGATTCATTGGTCAGTAGTGATTGATGGCACCATCCTCAAACCACCAGGCCAATCAGTTTAGTTTGAGAACTGAAATGGTTGCCTATGGAAGAACTGAATCTGGTATCGTCAAAGTCCAAAGTCAAAGTGAGTCGAGGGCCTGACTGCGATGCGAACATTTTACGGTCCGAGGTCAGAGCTAAAGACTAATCCAAAAAACGCTTATGGACGCGATCGAGCTTGCCCATGTAACGGCGTGACACAGCAACAAATAACAGCAGGGAAAAGAAAAATGAACTAACACAAATTAAATTGCACACAAGACTCGCTTCACTTTCTTTTTCTGTCAGATTTTCCGCGCTGCCCAGAGACATCACGCTCCACAGCCATGCGGTATTCACGCTCCGTGCACTCAACCACAGCCTCACCCACCTTAGTTCCGTACAGCTCCCTTGCACAGCAGTCCACAGAGGGCAATCAACTGCAAGTCGTCATGAGGCATCATCAAGGAGACTCTCTCTGCTTCGAGCACTTCAAGGGATGTACCTGTTTTATTCAGAGTATGCACAGGAAGCATCATCTAAATCCCTCTAACTGACAACAACCAGCGCTCGTCGCTGAAGCCAGTCTGAATGAGTGTGTGGGTCCATTGGAGGGCGAACCATGTCCGTCAACGACAGTCCCCATGGACTTGTCAATACGATACCTTGACCGAAGTGTGGTCAGACTCACTATCTGGTGAAGCTGGGGTCGTTGCTTCGAATCTCTTCACTGCCTCCTGGTTAAGGAGAATTTACCTTCGTAATTAAACATTGATATGACTTATTCTCTTAAAAAAATATTCTTTACTTCGAATGAGGCTTTAAACTGCGTTTTCACTTGCGACACAGTTTAGATCTCACAGATTCGTTTGGAAGAGGGTAGGTCCGTGAGTTTGATTGATTTGGAGGGCAATACACACAAAGTAGGCAGCCTGTCTCTTAGTAATAATGGTCTGCATCGAGAGGCTGGCGTTGGGCAAGATAACATCACTAACTGGAAGAGAAGATCAGGTCGTTTGGAGGGTAGAGCATGGATGGTCTCAGAATTTGAGACAAAACAAACCTTGTGATCTTGAAACGCTGTCACACAACGCATATGTTATGTTTTTTTTTTGCTTTATTGGTAGGTTTGCGTGTCAACTTGGACGTGGAGCTTTCACCCTTCGCTTGCCTTTTGCTTTTCTTTTCTTTCTTTCTTTTTTTTTTCTTTTCTTCTTTTTTGTTTTTTTTTTTTAACCTTCAAAGGGAAATTTTGTATTTCTGTGTGTCAGGTGTCTGTACGTGTGTAGGTCGCTGGGGTAGCTCAAGCGCCAAAGCTTAGGACTGTGGAGCTAGTTACTGATTTAGCATGGGACCGGAAATTGACCTTCCATTCACGGGGGTGTGTGGTGTGTGTGTGTGTGTGTGTGTGTGTGTGCAGGCTAATGTAACCATCGTCCTCCGAACAAAAACTGTGGAGAACAAGAGGTGGTGTCAAGAGGAGTGGGGCTGGGGAGTCTCACTACCATCATTGTATACTGGGTTGTTGTTTTTTTTATTGTTGATTCATTGATCGATTGAAAGGCGTTTTCAATTATTTCACGCTGACTTTGTGGGGGTGGGAAAAAGAACTTGAGAAAATGTATGGGCCGGGGAGGGGGAAAGGGAGGGTCTGGAATCCCTCTTAGCCTCCCCCTTCCCCTTTCTTCTCCTTGCCCTCAAATTCCCCCATAGCTGCTTACGTTCACTGCAGCGTCAGCTGTTACCGGGATATATGCCAACGGGGTGTACTTAGTATGGAATGCCAACTATCTGTGAGGCTGTTGACCATGTTGGATATCACAGATGAAAAGGTGGTTCGGTGAACAATGCATTCACCGTGAAAGTCTGAGGTTTGGGGATCCGTGTTGAGAGTCCTCCCTGCCGAGTCTCCCCTTTCTCTTATTGCTAAACTGGTGGTTTAAGTTCTAGTCTTTCAGTTACAGACGTAAGCCGAGGTCCCGTGTCCCGAGTGATATTTGCACACATTAAAGAACCTCTGGCAACATTGTAAACTTCTGTTAAAGCAACAAAAAAAACGTCTTGGATTGGTACTCGAAAGTGCATGTGGCCAGGAAAGAATTGTAGCCTGTGCGGGTGTTTGTACTATGGTTTCGAGCTCACTCAAGGTTATACTCTGGTATTACATTATTTACATGGAAAGCAATAGGATTTCTCCTTCTCTCTCTCTCTTCCCTCTCTCCCCTCTCTCTCTCTCTCTCTCTCTCTCTCTCTCTCTGTGTCTCCCCCCCCTCCCCTCTCTCTCTCTCTCTCATGCACCCATGCACACACACACACACACACACACACACACACACACACACACACACACCCACAAAACAAACTACCGAGTTAAGATAAGATAAGATAATGTTGCTTATAGCCCAGCCGACCGCAGAGGGCCACATCAGGGCTGTCACCACGTTAAAATAAAACTCCCCAGTCATAAAAAAATTTTAAAAAAATTTAAAAAAAACTACCGAGTTCCAGATTGTATAGATATTTATTATGTCACACATCAGTATCTTTTTTATACAAAAATTCAACGAGGGACGGATGGACTATCAAAACATATCATTAACAAAAGTGTGAAGTGAGCAGTATAGCTCTTATGTTAACACAAAACATGAATCTGTTCAATATTCAAAACATTTTCACGTCATAACACATTCAAGAGAATGGAAAAGAAACTCTCATCAGGAGTAACACATTGTTTTCCGAAAACAAAAATGCAATATAATGCAATATAATCGGCAGATTTAAGTTCTCAATAATGAGGTGGAAGAAATTTTGTGCATGATTGTGTATGTGTTTGCATACTTGTGCTTCTGTTTGATGTGATTGTTTATTCACTGCTTACTTGTTTATTTGGCTAAGCCACTGGCTTCTATTTACTTCCTTACTTAACTTTTAAGTGCATACACATACACACATGCATGCACACACGCACACACGCACACACACACACAGCACACACACACACACACACTGTTTTGTGAAGCATAATACTCAAAGAGAAAAAATCCATAGAGAAAAAAATAGATTTAATGATTGCATAAAACAAAAATGAAAAAAAGATATATAATCAAATACATATGTCGTCTGCTCTACCTGATATTGTTGATATGGTGGTGTTACCATAGCTACATATACCTCACTGTCAATAATATTTTCAGGTAACAAAATAAACTGAAAACACCATACATGTGTATGCCCACATACAAAACAAATCAAAACACCTTTCTGAAGGCAAAAATCTCACAACAACAAAAAAACTGCGAAAAAAAAAGTTCCAGACACACAAGAGAAACGTTTCATGAAAGCATGCTAATTTTGTTGAAAAATGTTGTTCGACAAAAAGTGCTTATCAATGAGAAACAAACGTAAGTAATTTCTGTTTCATGTGAACAGACACTCATTTACTGGAAACACTCTTAAAGATTCACAACATATATCATCGCTGTTGCGTGGTACATGGTTATACAGAAAAGCAGGCAGGAAGATTCACAACATATATCATCGCTGTGCTGGTACATGGTTATACAGAAAGCAGGCAGGTGAAGGCACTCCAAGTAAAATGCAGATATCACAGCGAAAAAATCAACTCAAGTTGATCATAAGCCAGTATCACAGCTTTGATACCAATGCACAAAATACACGTATGCTAGTGTTAGCTACTTTGGTGAGTGTAGGGGGAAAAGGATTAGACAAGAAACTGTATCACGAAACCCATTTCTGTGTAAATTCAGTGAAAACATACAAACAACACCAACAAAACAGAAAAGATGTGGCACCGACTGACAGCTTATAAATATAATGCAGACCTGTTTACCCCAAATTCGTGTACCTGTAATATCTCAGACAAAACCCCATAATCTAAAGACAAAAAAAAAAACCCTGTAATTTTCATAATCGCAATACTTTCGCAACTTCCAAAGATATGGAAGAGCTGGCCGTTGGCGTGAAAGACCACTTCGTCGTCATCTTTGACAAAATGAAAGACGCAAGGCGTGCTGGAAATGTCTTCTTACTGCTTTCGACCAAAACGGTAGCAGATGAAAATTCACATTTAACAATTTTCTTCTCTTTTTTCCCATTATTTTTTCCCAAAATATTCCCATAATTTTTTTTTTTCAATAAAAGTTACAGCAAAATTGTAAAGGTTAACAACTCTGATAATGCACACATGTGCTATCAGCGCTGTGTTCTTAAAACATATTGAATAAAAAAAACAGTCTTTAATGATTCATATTCACACAAACACACACACACACATTCATTATCAAGAAGACAAAGGGAGAAGGGCGGAGGGGAATGGGGAGAGATGAATGCAAGTTCTCGGAGAAGGGAAGACAGGAAACGAAAATGAAAAGAGGCAGACAGTGACCTGATTACGAATCTAAAGTAAGCGAGGTCCACTACAGCTAAGGGGGTATTAAATTACCTACACTGGGGTGACATGAAAGTCAGGTGCCCTCATGACCTCTGATAGTTGATTTTTGGGCCACATGTTTACGTCTGAGACACCCAACCAACAAAACAAATCCTTCTAAAATGTGCCAGAAAGAAAATGCCCTTGAAATGGAAAAGGGGGGAGGGGGAGGGCAGGTTTCAGGGGGCTGGGAGAATGGAGTGGAGACTGTTCATGGAGAATGGAGTGGAGGACTGTTCATGGAGAATGGAGTGGAGGACTGTTCATGGAGAATGGAGTGGAGGACTGTTCATGGAGAATGGAGTGGAGGACTGTTCATGGAGAATGGAGTGGAGGACTGTTCATGGAGAATGGAGTGGGGGCCCTGTTCATGGAGAATGGAGTGGGAGGACTGTTCATGGAGAATGGAGTGGAGACTGTTCATGGAGAATAGAGTGGAGGACTGTTCATGGAAATGGAGTGGAGGACTGTTCATGGAAAATGGAGTGGAGGACTGTTCATGGAGAATGGAGTGGAGGACTGTTAAAGGAGAATGGAGTGGAGGACTGTTCTTTGGAGAATGGATGGAGGACTGTTCATGGAGAATGGAGGGGAGGACTGTCATGGAGAATGGAGGGGAGGACTGTCAGGGAGAATGGAGTGGAGGACTGTTCATGGAGAATGGAGTGGAGGACTGTTCAGGGAGGATGGAGTGGGGGACTGTTCAGGGAGGATGGAGTGGAGGACTGTTCATGGAGAATGGAGTGGGGGACTGTTCATGGAGAATGGAGGGAGGACTGTTCATGGAGAATGGAGTGGAGGACTGTCATGGAGAATGGAGTGGAGGACTGTTCATGGAGAAGGGAAAGTGGAGGACTGTTCAGGGAGAATGGAGTGGGGGCCCTGTTCATGGAGAATGGAGTGGAGGACTGTTCATGGAGAATGGAGGGGAAAGGACTGTTCATGAAGAATGGATGGAGGACTGTTCATGGAGATTGGAGTGGAGGACTGTTCATAGAGATTGGAGGGGAGGACTGTTCATGGAAAAATGGAGTGGAGGACTGTTCATGGAGAATGGAGTGGAGGACTGTTCATGGAAATGGAGTGGAGGACTGTTCATGGAGAATGGGTGGGGGACTGTTCATGGAGAATGGAGTGGAGGACTGTTCATGAGAATGGAGTGGAGGACTGTTCATGGAGGATGGAGTGGAGGACTGTTCATGGAGAAATGGAGTGGAGGACTGTTCATGGAGAATGGAGGGGAGGACTTTTTCATGGAGAAGGGAGTGGAGGACGGGTTCATGGAGAATGGAGTGGGGACTGTTTCATGAGAATGGAGTGGAGGACTGTTCATGGAAAATGGAGTGGAGGACTGTTCATGGAGAATGGAGGGGAGGACTGTTCATGGAGAATGGAGGGGGAGGACTGTTCATGGAGAATGGAGTGGAGGACTGTTCATGGAGAATAAAAATATCAGGAGAGGAGTGGAGGACTGTTCATGGATAATGAAAATATCAGGAGAGGAGTGGAGGAGCTGTTCAGGGATAATGAAAATATCAGGAAGTGGGGGGCAACTCTGGAGAAAAGAGGGTGAGTGGGGAGGGTTTTGAACTGAAGACATTTTTATTTTTGCATTTAACCCAACATCAAAGTCTCTCATGAAATACTCATTAGTTATGATTTTGTTCATTGTAAATTTTTGATCTCTAAAGTATTTCTCTTATTCTAGACCACTCCTGTCTTAGTTAATTACTCTTGCTCTGATATTAAATTTATACATCCTTTGTTAATTAACTGAACCATTAAAATTCCTTTCATAGCTGTACTATGTTTTGTCTTCCATGAACCACTTCCTTAAACAAATTTTCCATGTTTCCAGTAACAGCATCTTCTTCAGCAAAGTGGCATAATTTTTTTTTAAAAAAAGAACACACAGACCACACACAACACACATACGTACACAAAAAAAAAATTCTAAATTGTAATATAACTGACACAATAAACAGTTCATCTCTGAGCACATTTCGCTGGAGATACAAGAGGTTCAGAATAACCTTGATCAAATTAGCTCAAAGAGAACACAAATGAGACATGAAACCACTTCACACTGCAATAAAATAAATCAAAGAAACATTATGTTTGTAGAAAGCTCTTCCCAGTTTGTAACAGAGCTTAAAAATCCTCTTTTTTATATTTCTTTTTTTTGAGTGGGGAGGCAGTGTGGGGAGTAACAAAAGTAGAAAAACAAATGCATATAATAAAAAGAAAAACAACAATAAGAACAAAACCAGACAGAAGCAATGGTCCAGTTCAATCCATCAGACCTAGACAATGTTGAGACAGATGATAATACTTGTTTTCCTCGACAGCGATACCAGAAAACGTAACAAAACAGTCTTCCGTCCCAGCTTAGATCAATAATACGACATGTAAATTTTGGGATGTGTGTAAAACGTATCTACTTACAGCAGTGCTCATTCAGTTTTTTGCTCCCGATTTCATGGACTCCCATTTTGTTTTTTCCCCAAAGGGATTCAAAACCACTTTGAAAACTGATGTCAGTACTGAGAAAAGCAACATGTATCCAGTAACCCAGTCAAAGAACCATGTCACCTAAAAGGGTTACAGTGATCAGATCAACTGACTGATAATTGAATTACTAATTATATGGCATGTTTTGACATTCCCATCTTATTCTGGACACTTTCTTCCTTCAGTTTCTTCCTGTTCCAGTTTCTCCTCACCCATTTAGACTCTGTTGCCAAAACAAGCCCAACCCTAAACTGGAAGTTAATGTAAACCTAATGGTCAAAAATTCTAAAGCAATTACAATACACATTTAACATTCTGAACAAAATTGTGTATGAGAGACAAGTAAGAAAACCTGGGCAAAACTGAAAATAACGAACTTCCCGAAGGATTTGGACCACATTCCCTGTTAAGTTTTATCTCCTAAGTCCACTAGTGCAGTAACAACTTATTACAAAATTGTCTCACAAGTTGTCTGGAATGAGTTTAACCTTCAAACTGCAGGTTCTTGTCAAATAATGTCAATCAAAATTTACATTCCAAGTCCTTAGAATGGGGGTTTTAACTCTCCAAAAGTTTCAAAGCACGAATACCTGCAACATTTGTCTTTCTAGTTAATACCTGACGCAGACATCAAACCCCCATATTTTGTGCTGCTACTGATAATACTGGTAATTCACCGTAATTATTCCTTCCCATAAGAAAAGGACAAATTCTTCTTAAAATCAGAAACATTTTGATTGTACGAATTTGGAGAGATCATCAAAAATTTAGTATGTATAACCTTAAAAAATACACACAAAATTCAGCATAATCATCTTCTTCACATATACATACACGCACAGAGATCAAAATATAACAAATCTGCGTCAAGGGGGAAGCTCTGAAAAACAGCAGCCCTATCTCACATACACAAAAAATGCCATACATGACCAAATCGAAAACTAAAATGTATAGCATTACAACTATCTTTGGCCTTAACAATAACTGGCTACAAAAGAAATATGAAGCTTGTGAGCACATGCATATGGTCAAGCACACACACACACACACAACACACACAAACACACACACACAACACACACACACACACACACACACACACAACACACACACATACACACACACAAGCATGCACATGTACGCAGGTATGCATGCACCATTAACACCACACACACACACACACACACACACACACACACACACACAGTGAAAAAAAAACACCATACCCCACCCCCCCCAAAAAAAAAAAAATCAGTAGCACAGTTAATAAAAGATTCAAATAAAAAAAGGCAAAACTGAGACACAGCACACAAGGGGAAAGGGCAATACCAGATCAAAATGACATCAGACTAACACATGAAGGCGTATTCAGTGTGGGAACTGACATTTATCCCCTGTCAAAGAACAAAAACATGAAACAAAACAAACAAAGCATTGTTTCTCACACCGCAGAAAAAGTTCTAAACAAAATGCTTTCCTCTGCACACTTTTATAAAAACAAAAAAGAATACAAAGGGGAAAAAACAAAGCTTACGCTTACGCATGATGTTCAGATACTGCTAAACATGAAATGTGTATAAAAGTATGTTAAATAATGTGTTTATGTTAGTAAGACTGCAATAAGTGTTTCGCTGCAGGTTGATTTCTTCTATTACCTTCTCTATTTCCTTTTTTTGTTTGTATTTCACGTTTGAACATAGAAGACATTTCCTTCAAACAATAAGGTGTGGTGTGTGCATATGCATGTGCGTGTGTGCGTGTGTGTGTGTGTGGTGTGTGTGTGTGTGTGTGTATGTGTGTGTGTGTGGTGTGTGTGTGTGTGTGTGTGTGTGTGTACGTGTGAGGGGGGTGGGGGGAGGGCATAATTATAATCATTTTTCTCATTATGCAGCACACGATGAAAAAGGTTTAAAGCTTAAACAACCATCTGACATGGAAATAAAATGCTTGTTCACCTAATACCTTGTTTATAATCCAAAGGCAATGAGAGAATGCAGAACAAAGGCAACGGATTGTCCTGGAAATTATCACAGTTTGACAAAAACTCTGAAAAATGCTAGAGAATACAGCTGAACAGCATGACACAATAAGGCACAGGTATAAAAATTTTAAGGACAAAAAACGCAGCATGTAGAGAGAAGCAACTTCAAAAGTACAGATGCCATGACTACTGTATTATACAATAAGGAGTGTTGTGTTCGCATGCCTGTTGGTGTGAACTTATACACAAATTACTCATATGTTTCATCCAATTAGTTCTTTGTTGTTTGTCTGAAGTTGTTGTTGCTACAGTTTTTCTTGTCTCAGTTTTTTTTGACAGTTGTTGTTGTCTGGCATTGTGTGTTGACGTTGTATTGTTGTCTGGCAGTATTGTTGTACTGACAGTTTGCCGTTGCCCTGACAGTTTGTTGTTTGTCTGCAGTTTATGTTGTCTTGACAGTTTGTTTGTTGTCTGACGTTGTTTGTTTGTTGACACTTTTTTTCTACAGTGTGTTCGACAGTTCGTTTGTTTGTCTGCATTGTTGTTTAGTCTTCTACAGTTTGTTGTTTTCTTGACAGTTGTTGTTTGTCTGACAGTTTTTTGTTGTCTGACAGTTTGTTTGTTTGTCTGCAGTTTGTTCGTTTGTCTATCAGTCAGCAAGATGACAACAACAACAAACTGAACCAGTTTTCACGAAACTTGGTGGCAAGATGGAACAAAGTCCAAAGAGATGCCCAATAAATGTTGGTGCAGATCCACATCAAGGAACAGATCCAGGATCCGTTCAACCTCAGCAGAGGTCTGTGCTCTCCTTAGTGCACTTGTAACTCTGACATGTGCAAACAATATAAGAAAAAAAAAAGACAAACATTCTATGCCTTATCAAACAGTAAAT
The DNA here is from genome assembly GCA_018398815.1 of Conus ventricosus. NCBI lineage: Eukaryota > Metazoa > Mollusca > Gastropoda > Neogastropoda > Conidae > Conus > Conus ventricosus. The sequence continues at coordinate 54,760,096 of CM031613.1, read as the reverse complement.
ATACAAAGTCACTGAAAATCAAGCTCCAAATAAAACAATGATCATATTCAACAGCTGAGAATAAGGAAAAGGGAAGGAATTACGGTATCTTATTATGGTGGGTGTTTGAAGAAAGACTAATCACGTTTTTTCTTCTCTCTTTCTCTTTAAGTTCCCATAGAGGGCAGTGAAATGTTGGACATTCACTGTGTCTAAGGCATGATGGAGCCAGTCCCTCTCCTTCCCCTGCATTTAACCTGTCCTGAACGAAACAGATACCTGTTTACCGCTGGGTGGACAGAAAGGGACTTCAAGCCGGAAAAAATCTGACCCCATGAGTGGTTCATAGAAACAGCTGTCAGCTCCGAGGCCAAACACCATAACCACTTAGCCATAGTCCTCTCTTCTCTCTTTCTCTATGCCTATATCAAAAGAGAAAAATGAACCTAGGAGAGACAGCCATTGGAGTTTCAAGAAAAGAAGAGGCAAAGTGAACCAGTAAGAGTGAGAGAGGTAGAGGCTGACCTAATTCAGTCCTCAAAAGAAGTGATGAAAATTCTTAACATGAACAAAGAGTTTCGTGTGGAAATCCATCACAACAGGTAGACTTTGTACTGTACAAGAAACAAAACTCAAGGAAAAAAAAAACCAACTCAAGTTACACAGAAATATTGGTCATCTCGCTTGGTAGTTTCTCGGGCGACTTCATGATGGCCGTGTTACGCAAGTGAAGGTCCTTCAGTGTCTTGTTGACGGGGTGCAGGGCCGTGGAGTCCGACTTGGGCGTGGCATAACGTGTCTTGACCATCTTGTCAGCAGGGAGGTCCTGGTAACTCGTGGTGTACGTCGAAAGGTAGTCCCCCCTCGTCTCATCAGCGATCTGATCGGCCCAGTCCTTCTGCAGTTTTCCAAGCAGGCCAAAATTGGTAGGAGGCTCTGTAAGACAATAATTACTAAAGTAGTCACAGCAACAATAATAGTGTATGGAATTAACTGATAATTGTTTTGCTTGGGTCTTCGATTTTGGACCGCTGTCAAGCTCATTTACTTGGTATGTGCAATGCCCCTCATCCCCCAGCCCATAATTATTTGTTTCCAGCCACTTCACTGACCACTGACATAAAAATTTGTTTCTGCTACTGAAAAAAGAATAAAAACAAAATATGAACACAATGATAGAGCACAAAGAGAAGCTGTGGTAAAAAAAATCCACCGACAGCCAACAGAACAACACTCAAGTTATCCATGACATTCCGTGAAGAAAAACACTCACTTGGATCAAAAGTCTGGGGAAAAACACTAGTAGAATATGTGTTTGCTTTAGGATAAGTGCTAATAGAACATGTGTTTGCTTTAGGATAAGGCAATTTTTTTTTCATCTATGAAAACAAAAAACAAAACAAAAAATCAATAAAGCCTTCCATCCTGGCTACCCTATTTTCATAAGCCATATTATCTGACATAAACAATTTCCCCCTATGAACTGGACAAGAGTGAACAGCAGAAAGGAAAGGTAAAAGGAAAAGGAAGGTGAAAAGGGAGACCAGATAGGGAAGGGAAAGAAAGAACAACTTTTTTTTCTTCTCCAAAATCTGTTGCTTTAAAGGGAGGGAGGTACAAACAAACCAACCAAAAACAACTGAAAAAGAAGTAACATACAAAATCAGATTACCAGTCAAAGGGGGGTAGTTCATTCTAGGAGGGGTCTCATGTAGTTTCATCCCTTTCTTTTTTCTTCCACAAATGGTTTCTGTGAAACTTCAGTTGTACCTGAACTAACTGCTCACCATATCACACTCTGAAATATGTGGCGGTGAAAAGTCTTCACGATCACTCGTTCCACGGAATCTTTCCTTTTCTTGCCTTCCCTTCCCCTGATCTTAAGCCACACTCCTGAACATTCGACAAAACGACTGATTTCTACGTTTTGCTTGTTTGTTTTTAAGTATCATCCCATTACTATCATTTGTACTATCATTACTTTATCATTCTTGTTATCATTATCATTATTATTCAGATTATATTGTTTTCATTATCATTACTTTTTTTAATCTAAATGTTCAATTCCACTTCTCTGTTTCATTTAACCAGGAGGGTAGGGGAATCTTTCCTGCTCAGTTGGAGGGATGGGGGCCATAAGCGATGGAAGAAGGGTTTGAAAGTGGGCGGTGAGGAAGGGGAGGGGAGTCACAAATAACTGTAATTTGGGGATCTAGAGGTGGGGTGGGGCGGGTAAGTGAGGGAGAGATAGGTGGTAAATGAGAGAAAAAGGCGTGGAAGGGGTAAGCAAGAAAGGGGAAAACAGGTACTTGTCATTTTCAAGATGTACAGCAATTTTTTTTTATCCTGAATGCTGATCAGAGAGTACCTGACATTAGAAGCATCTTGAACACGGACAAATCGGTTCTGACTTCCCATTATGCAGAAACCATGACTCGTTGTCAAGCAGTCAGCAGTAATGTTCATTGTCAGTGTGCACAGTTCAAAAGTTTGACCATCAGCTTGTACATCAAATCCGCATGTGCAGACATTACAAGTATCATACCATCCTTGACAAATAGGTTACAGGTTGACAGAGCATAAACAATATTTGTACATAATGTTTCTTTTCTTAAATCAGTTGTGTTTAGAGCCATATGGCCCACAGCGTGTGTGTGTGCATACATGTGTGTGTGTGTTAACATTTATGGGTTAATATTTATATTGTACATGATTCTCCTTTCTATTCCTTTATTTAGAGTCATAACACATGCGCATTTGTGTGTGGGTATGTCTGCATACGTGTGTGTGTGTGTGCAGATTTTTTTTTTTCTTTTTGTGCGCTTAGAGTTGATTTCATCAAGATTTTGCGCCTTACAAATACCATAATTATTCCTATTATTATATGATAAACATCTTCAATAATAAAGCTGTTTGTTTGGGTTTTTGGTTTTTGCTTTTGCTGTTTGTTTTTTGCTTGTATGTTTTGTTTGGTTGGTTGGTTAAAGCATTCATCACAGCCTTCCAGTGGACTATGGAGAAAGCCTAGTGCTCCCTGACTCTTCTCCTTGTGTCATGGTACATGCTGGTTGTTATAATTGTTTTAATAACCAACTGAATGAAAAACATGGGTCAGAGGTTCTGCAAATTTGCTTAGATCTGATAGTGTGCATGTGCACACTATCATGAACACACACACACACACACACACACACACACACACACACACACACACAATACAGTAATTCATCAACAAACAGATCTGCATGTGTGTAATATGTCCAGCGTATGCAGGTTGTAGTTCAGACACACATATTATCTGGTAAAACTGGACTACCGAATCTACTTTGACTCTCTTTATACCATCTGACAAGAATTCTCATTCAGTCACTATTGATCACTGTGCAAAAATATTTGCACTGCCTGGACCCATGCAAAATTATAACAGGGCATTATGAAAAACAAAACAATACAAAACTATCAACTGAAAAGTCAATTCTGAGCTGGAAGTAAACAAATCAAAAATTTAGTAACTGAGGTATAATGAGGTTGGACCTGGCCTGTTTTCCGAAGGAGAAGCCAAACTAGGCACATGAAAAGAGAGTAGCTCATTGCATCAACTTGTGGGAATCCAGAGTCTAATCTATGTTTGATTTGATCAGGCTTGTCCAAGGTGTGTGTGTGTGTGTGTGTGTGTGTGTGTGTGTGTGTGTGTGTGTGTGTGTGTGTGTGTGTGTGTGTGTGTGTGTGTGTGTGTGTGTGTGTGTGTGTGTGTGTGTGTGTGTGTGTGTGTGCACGTGCATGTAAGTGCATGTGTATGAGTGTGTATATGTGTGTGTGTATGTGTGTGTGTCTGTGTCTGTGTCTGTGTGTGTGTGTGTGTGTCTGTGTGTGTGTGTGTGTCTGTGTGTGTGTGTATGCATGTCTGTGTGTGTGTATCTGTGTGTGTGTGTGTGTGTGTGTGTGTGTGTGTGTGTGCGTGTGTGTGTGTATCTCTGTGTGTGTGTGTGTGTGTGTGTGTGTGTGTGTGTGTGTGTGTGTGTGTGTGTGTGCGTGTGTGTTTGTGTTTGTGTACGTGTGTGTGTGCTTGTGAAATTACACAAAATTACTTTTACTTTTAAACTGTCATTTTTTCAAAACACTTTTGACAGTAATTTTAGCCCTGTCAATGTACAGTTGGTGACATGTATAATCCTGGCTGGACATTACTTTAAGCAGCCAAAGCAATTACCTCCACACTGGAAAGTGTTTTAGATTTTAAAAAATGGAATAGATTTCTAAAAACCAAGAGGACCAGCTTAACTACAGAGCACCTTGTACACTGAAATCATGTTACCTACTGTCTCAGAACTCTCTTCAGTTTCAGCAGATGATACTGATGTCAACACTTCTACTACAGATTCACATTAACTCACAAACTTCTCTATATATCTTGCAAGGACTTGATTCACGAGAAACTGGAAGAAGGGTTGAGTGTGTTCATTGCTAAAGGCTCAGACTGAAAGACTGGAACCATACAGTAAAATTTCAGGCACTTTGTTTTTGCATGCAAGCATCTCTGAGAATGTTTACTTCAATTCTCTTCCCAACTCTGCATGTGTCTGTTTTTCTTGGGTCTGGTTGATACCAGATTTCATTGTACAAGAAAAGGTAGATGACAGCGCTGACATGAAGACAAGAATGGAACCTTGTCGTATCATTTGCTTCACT
>CM031613.1:54740036-54750036 GCA_018398815.1 Conus ventricosus | reverse complement strand
GCGACCCACCGTGGAGGAGGTATGGGGCTGGGTCTGGCATGGAGGGGGAGGGGTCCGCCACGCATGCCCGACACCCCTAAAAATGAAAACCCCAAAGTGATTCCTACCGGCTCGGTCCCCCGGGACAAAAGGACCTCTTTCCCGCCCGGGGTTCGGGGGAAGTGGAAAATTGTACTGGGGGGAAAAAAAAGCATCCGTGCCGGGAAAAACATCAAAATCGGCACTGGAACAACACACTTATGGCGCGGGAAAGACTGGAAAACTGGAACATGAAATGAAGGATATCGTTGGAAACCCTGGGGTTGTGCGAATTTCGGGAAAAATTTCGGGAGATAAACACCCCAAAGGGCCCAAAAAATTTACTACAGGGCGGGGAAAGATTATCATGAACACGGGTGGGTTTTTAGTCAACAAAAACACAATCATATGTAATGGCTTGCAACCGGTCCAACCGAAATGACCTTACGTTTGGGGCAAAACCATTCAACACCCCCTACAGGGTTATGCCCCACATTGGGCTAAAAGCGAGAAGAAGTCGAAGAATTCTAGGCCGGGTGCGGGAAGCGCTCGACGAAATACCCAAAAAAAATATCTGTGGTACAAGGTGAGGAAGCTAAGAGGGAAAAAGATTGTGCAAAGACGAAAGACCATGTGGACCCTTTTGAAACCCTTTAAACAAATGAGAGAGGACTGAGACTCCGGGAAATTTTGAAAAGTCAAAAAACCCCTGAAGATAAAAACACCTTCAGCCCCCCAAATTCCCGGAAATTGGCATATCCGGGGGATTGTATCACAATCAAATCGATTACATCAGGAAAAAAACCTTTCCAACGATTCAATTTTGCCAAAACCCAGAAGCTTCCCTGGAGCGACATTGGAGCGACCCGAAAGGTCCCTGACATTCGCACCCCGCCTCAAAAAAAAAAAAAAAGAAGGAAACATCGGGGTTAAAATTTCAATCGGGGGGGGGGGGGGAAAAGAAATAAAAGCCCTAACAAAAAGGAAGCATTTAAGAAAAATTTTTGGAGGAAAAATTTTTGCACCTTACTTGTCCTGGAAAACAAGCTAAACAAGAACCCTTCCCCCAAATCCTTCAACAAGCTGTCACAGAAACAGCACAGAAGTGCTTGGTAAACACGGCCGAAGAAGAATCCATGGGTCACCGACAAAAATTCGGAACTTTGTGACAAACGTCGGAATTTGAAAAACAAAAAGAAAACCCAAAAGGGAAAAAGAGGTACAATGATTTTAACAAAAAGGGTTAAAACTGAGTGAAGGCAGCAATAAAAATTGGATTGCAACCAATGCCAAGAGATGATAATATCTAAAAAACAACAACGCAAAGCACCCCTACAAAATTGTAAAGGGGACCAAAGGGAAAGAAAAAAGCCAAGACAACAACGATCCATACAAAAACGGTAAATGTCTCAACGTGATAAAAGATATAAACGATGGACAAATACTGTTCGAGCTTTACTCGCAAAACCCTGAGGGAAATTCATCAACCCCTTGTCGCCCCGGGAAACCCAAACAAATAACAGCAAGGATAATAAAACGTGAGAAACATTGAGCTTATATCAATGAAAGCGGGAAAACCCCCCCGGTTTGTTGACAACATACCGGCAAAAATTTGATGAGACGGAGGTGACCCAAAAGGGTGGACTGTTACTTGCAATAGCAACAAATTTGGGGAAACCGGGGGGAATGGCCTACCCCCCTGGACGCGTCACTTATCTCACGCTACCAAAGAAAGGAAACCCCCAAAAATGCCAAAATTATCGCACGTTAGCCTCATCAGCCCCCAAAAAAGTTATGCTGAAAGAATCCTGAATAGACTGAACCCCAAAGAAAAAAAGATATCGCTGAAGAACAAGCGGGGTTCAGGCCGGACGAAGTTTATAGAGCAGATATTCAACCTAAGAAAACTGTGTGAGGAAGTAAAACCAACCCCAACAAAATTGTACCAGTTATATGACTTCAAAAAGGGCCTTTTGGGACCGAGTGGGGCAGAGTCACTATGGAACAAAGAACTCTTCACATTCAATGCAACCTCATCAAACTATGAAAGCTCTCATAAAGCCACCAGTGCCGTTTTCTCGGTAACACATAGCGAGTTGTTCAGAACTACCGTTGGAGTCACAGGCTGTCTACTCTCCCCCACATTTTCAATGTCTTCCTTGAGCGAATTATGACCGAGCGCTAGAAGACCATGAGGAACTGTAAACATTGGCTGGGAGAACATCACCAACTCGTTTTGCCGACGACAGTTAGATTGGACCTGGCTGGAAACGAACAAGAGCTAGTGCACTGATAAACCCTGAACAACACCTCTGCTGATTTGGCATGGAAAAAGTGCGGAAGAAGCAAAGTTCTGACTAACAACCCAATGCTTACCAGACATAACCATCAACAACAAAAAGCTTGAGCAGTCAACACATTTAAGTACTTGGCGAACAATCTCAGATGAAGATCAAGCCGAATTCATCTCAGAGTTCGTCAGACACAAGCTACGCTATCTAAGTAACGCCTCTTTGGAGAGAATAAAAACATCTCCATCGCTCAAAGATTAGACTGATGCGATCCTTGTCATGGCGATATTCTTTATGCTTGTGAGTCATGGACGTTGAAATCAGCCCCTAAAAAATCCAAACAATGGAAATGAGGTGCTTCAACGACTCCTGGCATCTCATACGAGATACTCACAATGTGGAAGTTAAAAAGCGCACTTCGAGAATGATGGGTCCATATGTGCGATCTCCATAACCTCAGTAAAAAGTGCAAACTGAATGGTTGGTCAATCACTTCACGATTAACAGCCTTGCCAAGACAATCTGCAGGCACAGTACCAGGACAAAGGCGAACGAGTCGACAAAGGAAAAAGGAGAGGATAACAAACGGATTGGACAGGCCTGCGGTGAGAATACATTGCGGGGGCGAGAACTGAGAGAGAATGGAGAAGATTGGTTGTCACTGCTTCAGGGGTGCCCCCGGAAACGACGTCTAAGGGACCAAGTCAAGTCAAGTAAGTCAATATTAACACAATTTTTAAGGGACACAGATTCACACTGCCTGTCTGTCTCCGCGCATTGCCATACGTTCATGTGGAGCCACGTGCAACTCGCCCAAAACACTTTTTTTGCACTGGGGCCGAGACTGAACGTGCTCATCTGTTTTCTTTGTCTCAAATGGTGGTTTGAAGTCATGCCGACTGGAAAACGGTATCAGTTGTCATTCGACCAGGCGAAGTGGTCCGAAAACAATGCCTGCGACTGTCTATGCAAGAACAGCGAGCGAGCCATTGGAATGTTGATGGTCGGTATGTCATCGAGAGAGACAGCAGACAACTGAACTGCAGTCACTCTACAATTGTAAGGCTATCACAACGTTTGGCAGCAACTGGTTCCACCACTCATCGGCGCCGAACGGGCCAACCTCGTGTTACCACATCCAGCGCAAGATCGATACATTCGACAGCTTCATTTTCGTAATCATTCCTTACAGCAGCAGAAACATGTCGCCAGGTGGTTGGTCGACGGGGTCCAGTGTCTGGACAAACGTTCGACGTCGATTTGCAAGAATCAGGGCTCAATGCAAGACGCCCTCATGTCCTCACCTGTAGACACGTCAGCAAGCCTGCAGTGGGCCAACCAGCATCTGCCATGGACACGACGTCAGTGGAGACTCAGAGCTGTGCTGTTCTCTGACGAAAGTCGCTTCGCGTTATCTCATGCTGACGGAGAGAATGAGAGTCTGGAGGCGTGTCGGGGAACGCTACGCCAACTGCTGCGTGTTTGAAGCCGATAGATGGGGAGGGGGCAGTCTGATGGTTTGGGGGGCATTCAGTCATGACAACCGGACACCTCTGTACTTTTTTGACAACCATGTGAATGCCAACACGTAACAGCAGGTGCTGCAGAACCACGTCGTCCCACTGTTTGGCCAGCACCCGGAGCTGCAGTTCTTCCAGCATGATAATGCACGACCCCACACCGCAAGAGCCACCGCTGCGTTTCTCCAGGCGAACAACATTGCCGTGTTGCCCTGGCCATCTTTTTCCCCTGACATGGCTCCCATTGAACACGTCTGGGATGAGCTGGGGCGTCTTGTGGCCCGTGGAAGACGTCCACAGACTCTCGATCATTTGAGGCGCGCACTGACTGAGGAGTGGGATGGACTGCCACAGGCGTTCTTGCACAACCTTGTCTACTCCATGAGGAGGCGCTGCCAAGCGTGCATCGGGGCAAATGGCGGACACACTCGGTATTAGAGCTCGCGGAAGGACATGCTCGTCGTGGTGTACTTTTTGACAGGGACCCTAGTGAAGTCACCAGCTAATTTCAGATGAATTCGGCCATTAATGTCAAGAAACAGACATTTTGTTTAATTGAAAAATGGATGCGTAATCAAATATGCTTACTTTCATTAAATAATTCTGTACTACCAACGTTGTCTGGGTCTTTGGCAAGCGGTGCGTTTTTAATGTTGTTCAGTATATAACGATTTATATAATAAAGCTGCTTGTACTTTAACATTTAGCCCAAAAGAAAATTTAAAAAAAAAAAAAAAAAACATTTTAGCCCATTTTACACACCTTGCTCAACAATCTGATATGAGTGGTAGATTATTAAAAGAATACAAGGAACTATTGAATTTTGTTCTATATACTGAGTTCTCACTACAGCCTTATTCCAGTTGTTACAAAAATCATTGATTCTAAAATCTTCTAAAGGTATATCGAATCAAGTTTTGTCTTGCTCTCTTTAAGAGAACTGCTATATTACCAGCCCTTCTCTCCCTCAGTGGCATCCATCGTAACTGTGAAAGGTTGTTGTAAAGCTGGAATTAAAATCACATTTTTTGCCTTTGGAGTACCTTGTTGTGCCTAAGTATAAGGTTCCCATACACTGTTACATTTTAGCATTCTTGTGTGGGTTTCGTTAAATTCCTGCTTGATATTCTCAAGGCAAGATGAGAATACCACCTAAGAAAGCAAGAATTAAGCCTTTTTTGAAAGCGATATTGATGTAGTCATTGAATTTGATTTTACAATCAGTTAAAACATCATGATACTTGACGTCAGTTATTTCCAATCTCATTTTATGAACAAAACCCCTCCCCCCCCCCCCCCCCCCCCCCCCCCCCCCCCCCCCCCCCCACCTCCACCCCACAAAAAGCAACAACAAATTGTAGGTTATCATATTAGTTACATTCAACACTAAACATTTTGATGAATGAAACACCATTTCCAACTTCACCTCAAAAGTCTGCATCTTCTGATCATTTTGAGAAATTTCCAAATCTTTTTTCTAATATCAACCTATTTCATACACCAAACTGTCATCAGCAAATAATCTCATTGATGCTCCTGTTACTCTTTGTGACATGATATCACTTAGATCAATTAAAATTAACAAAGGGCCCAGTACCAAACCCTGAGAATTCACTGACTGACTGACACAGAAGAACTGATTCTGACTACTGACTGTTCAGAGACTCTGAGTTCCCCTTCGACAAGGACATCAACTTTTTCGCAACACACCACAAGGATTTTTGTGGTGGTGGACTCACCATTCAGTGAAACTTGCAATAATGCTACAGTAGGTGATCATTCAGACAAGACCAGTTACCAGGATGATAGCATCAATTTTCTAAAAACATTTAGGATGAAGAATTTTCATTTCTTTTAAACCCCTCATGAAAGAGACTAAAGCTGGCTTTTCATGTCTGCATCACTGTGCAGGGTTTTTTTAAAAAGTCAATTAAAAACAGCATGAAAGAGACTAAAGCTGGCTTTTCATGTCTGCATCACTGTGCAGGGTTTTTTTTTAAAAGTCAATTAAAAACAGCATGAAAGAGACTAAAGCTGGCTTTTCATGTCTGCATCACTGTGCAGGGTTTTTTTTTAAAAGTCAATTAAAAACAGCCAAAATCATGCGTCAAAAAAAAAAAAAATCTGTGCTGTGACTTTACAGGGCACACTAGAGATCTGTGGATCTGAGTTGATAGTGTGAATTATTACCAACAACTGCACCTGTAACCAAAGATTTCAAAGTCTTGAACTGATTTGGTGTATGAAACCTGTTCATAATTCAAATAAAAAACATAGCATAACTTGGCATACATGGTATATAAAAAAGTCATGTAACAGCTGTGCAACTGGAAATACTCTGGAGAGTACATGGAATGGAGATCTTTCTAAGGTGCATTCACTCCAGGAGACCTCACCATGGACTCTGGGAGACTGTGATTGTCCTTTACAATGTCCCCTACTATCTCTGTTCGTGATGAATTTGACATTTGGATTTTCATTTATAGATGCCATATACAAACTTGTGTCTGTCTATTTTACCACCTCATTTCTGTCTGTGTTCTAAGTGTGACAGACTAACTCATGCAACCTGAACCTGAGCATTGTTTGGGTGTGATCGAACAGCACTATGAACCTGCACCTAAGCAATGCTCTGGTTACAGACCTGATATATTAAACTCTAAGGCTATAAACTATGCAATACATTTTTTTATTTCAAATTTGACACAGCTAAAATAAAAACTTTGTTATAACATGTTAATGTTTTGAAGTCTCTGGATCAAAATTTGGAACAAAATTCTTTATGTTCAAATAAAGACATTGAAAAAGTAAAGTAATGTTTGAGTTTTTCAAAGCATACAAAGTACAAAGATACAAAATATGCAGTTAAATTTCAATATGTTGCCACATAAACAATTTTGTTGTAACGGTAGTGTGGATTTTTTTTTTTTTTTTTTTACATCTTACTTAGTAGCATGGTCTTCCCAATACTTAAGAGCTGAAATGGATCACCCAATCTGTTCGTGTAATGAAAAAACACTGCTTTTGTTTATCAAAGCATCTATAGTCCAACAGCATGTCATATCATCACAAATTGTGATATCTTGCTATATAGACATTTGGCAATGGCAATGTGATTTTCTCCACCTCTTGGCAAAATGGTTTTTGAGATACTAGAGTTTAAGCGACGTATCCCTTTTGCTCTTGCAATTCAGCCTAAACTGGCCTGGCAGGAGACTGCTCACAGTGTAAACTTGTATAGGGTTGAGAGGTTGAGAGGTGAACAAATGACGGAGACCATGGAAAGAGGCCTTCAAAGTGACGTGATCGTAATGGACTTCAAGAAGGCCTTTGACAAGGTCAATCACAGTCTTCTCTGTCATAAGCTGAGGCACTACGGGGTCAGGGGCCAGTTGAACAAATGGCTTAGAAGCCTACTCCAAGACCGTCGTCAGACTGTGGTTGTGGATGGGACATCATCAGACTTCATCCAGGTGAAGTCTGGAGTACCGCAGGGCTCTGTCGTCGGGCCGTCCCTATTCCTCACATATATTAATGACCTTCCTGAGAAGGTGGAATCAGACAGCCGCCTTTCTGCAGACGACACCCTTCTCCACAGAAACATCAAGTCAGCTGAGGATCAGGGCATCCTGCAAGAGGACTTGCACCGACTGGAAGACTGGAAAAGCCAGTGGGACATGTCGTTCCACCCAAAGAAGTGCAATGTCCTCAACATGACGCGAAGCAGAACTTCAAGAGAGAGCTCCTATACTCTGCATGGCCACACACTGGAGACAGTCAGCTCCGCGAAGTACCTTGGCGTGACGGTACAGAGCAACGGCAGCTGGGATACACATATTGATGCAGTAGCTGCAAAGGCCAACCGCACGCTGGGATTCCTTCGCAGAAACCTGAAAATCGGCTCCACCTCCATTAAGGAAAGAGCTTATAAATCCCTCGTCAGGCCCATCCTTGAGTACGCCTCCACTGTGTGGACCCCCAAAAACATGACATCAGCAAGCTTGAGGCAGTACAAAACAGAGCGGCGAGATTTGTCTTGACCAGACACAGGAACACCTCAAGTGTCGGAAGTATGTTGGAGCAATTAAAGTGGCCCAAACTACAACAACGAAGGAAAACAACTAGACTCGCCATGCTCTACAAGATCCGACACAACCTGGCCAAAGTGAGATGAATAACCTCTTACCAATGAACAGAAGAGGGAGAGGCCACAACCAAGCATACAGAACCCTATCATGCCGCACAGACTACCGGAAATACGCATTTCTGCCTCGTACCATCAGAGAATGGAACTCGCTCCCAGATGCCACAGTCACTGCTCCCTCCCTTGAGGCCTTTGTCTCCAGGGTGACCCGAACGTCCTAACAGCCCAGCCCCACCATCAGCCCAAAGTAAGGCAAGTGAGGGACTAGGGCTCTGCCGGTCGGGGCTTGACCCTGGGGGCCGCTACGGTAGCCGGAAAGGCCTGGTCCTGATGCCTGAAACAGCTGATGGTTTCCCCCACTCCCATGAGCGGCTATTCCCATACACCCCCAACACCCCATTACCCCCCCCCCCCCTCCCCACATCTCCTTTTTTTTTTTTTTTATCCATCCTGCTGCGCTTCTCCTCACTATGGTGTCAGAATGGTCAATGTGTTGACCATGGACACCCAACAGGAAGAAGAAGAAGAAGAAGAAGAAGAAGAAGAAGAAGAAGAAGAAGAAGAAGAAGTTATGTGCAGAAAAAACGATCAGGCCGACTAGGTAAGATTTGTCTGTAAACGTTGTCCTCCAGACTCCGAGCCCCAGAGTGTCAAACTGAGACTAGTGATTGATTTCGTCCAAAATCATGAGTATAGTATAGTATTAAGAGTGATTGAGGCTCTACTTTTAAAGAGCCTATTCGTCTATCTAATTCAAACTTCGATTTATAGCATTGCATGCAAGCTCAGTTTTTCAGAAGTTATTCTTGGCAAGTAGGGTTATACAATGATGGTAGATTCTTCCAATGTTCATCAAATCTTCTCTTGAAAGCATCCACTGATGGTGCAGAAAACACTGACTCTGGGAGATTGTTCCAAGTATCATTGATCCTTTTCGTGAAAAAGTTCGCTCTAACAGCTAATTTGCTTCTATTCTTCTTCAGCTTCATTGAATTTCCTCATTGAGTATATGATAGTAGATATCATATGAACTTTGAAAGGAGTCAGTAAGTGAGAAAATCAGAGAGAAGCAGAGGCTGTGAGTGTGAGGGTGAGAGTGAAAACCAGTACACTTTGTTTGTGACTTACTGTGTGGCGATCCTCAGACCAATTCCCGATCAGCACACCAGGAGCAAATTTCTGTTCGATTCGCCACCCAGGCATCTGCCATTTTTGTGGGTCCATCTGCGCTCCTGCCAACCTGATCAAGAGAATCTGCTCCCGACTTTCCTACCTACACTTCTCGGCCTGCGCTGTTTCACTTTCCTTCGTGAAGCCAGTCAGTGCCTCTTCGCGTATGAAAAACTTTAAAAGATCGCACAATTTTTTGAAATTGTGAGCATCAGTTTTAATTAAGAATTAACTATATAGGTCACAGATAATGAACAACTTTAATTTAAAAAAAACTCTTTTGGACGTTTCCGCTTATTTTTTGACGACTTTGCCTATTTCTTAACGAACTCTATTTCATTGCGGCGGGATAGAAACCAAGCATGTGTCCTCGTTGCTATCAGCGTTGCTAATTTGGAAGAGTAGCTTCCCTTGTAGGCTTCGTTTTAAAAAGCTACAACTGGAAATAACACGAATCGCAGCACATGGCAGGAATCTGGGGTACTACGCTCACTCCACAGTGGCACGCACGTATTGTTCGACACAGAGCCGGTTCTAGCTAAAGTGCGCCATCATTCCCACTCTCGGGAAGATGCCGAATGTTGCTATGGTTACCGGTGTAGGATGGCAAAAAAGACTTCCAGGAAAAAAACACTGGGAGTGTATTTTTCCTAGGAAAGAAAACACTGCAATCTCGGAAGGGGAGTGTTATTTTGGCAGAGCTGAAAGCCAAGAGAAAATTTATTTGTTGAACCTCTGTGGGCACTTCGAAAGGGTTGTTTCATGCGAGTGTTTTTAAAAGTGTTTTTAAAAAATTTTAAAGAATTTTATCATGGAAGAACTAAAAAATTAAAAGAAAGAAAATGAGCAGTCTTTTT
>CM031613.1:54705097-54739036 GCA_018398815.1 Conus ventricosus | reverse complement strand
GTCAAAAACAAGAATGGAACTCTATGATATCACCTGTTTCATGTTCACTCTCTCTGATCAACACACATTTTTTTTTCAGAAGTTCCATCAGCACACAGTGACACACCTTGAACAGGATGATCGTTCTTCTCTGGCATCCAGGCCAGCTGGTGAGAGTTCCAGTCTCGCAGAGCAGGCAACTTCCTCTCCCGCCAGCGTCCATTGTAGTCCTCATCGTACCATGACACCATGTTGCTGGCGTATTTGTTGCCATGGTGATGGAACACCAGCTCAGGGGCAGACCATGGTTTCGCATCTCTCCTTTCCGTCGAACAACGACATCTGGACGGTGGCTGCCAAAGTTGCGGAAGTCGATGCGGTTTGTGCTGTTGTGCTTGTAGTCTCCTTTCATGAACTGAAATCATCGGGCAGGTTTTAACTATCTAATATAATGAACTGAATTTCGTGTTCCAAGTAAATTTCAGGAGGATGATGGAGAAAGAGGGGAGATGGTGGAGGCTACAGCAACACATACATCCCTCTGTCCTATTCCCCACTCCCACCACCTTCCCTCCCCTCCCCCTCCCACCACCCTCAAAAAAAAAAAAAAAAAAAAAAAAAAAAAAAACCTCTGGAGAACTTCATCATCCTTTTTCTAGTAAACTGACCTTACTTTTTCCTTGGAGTGGGGTAAGGGCAATCACAAATAAAACCCATCATACAACAACACTTCAAGGGTAAAAGTCCCTTTCCCTGCCTTGCTTAAGGGGCACAAACCCAAACCCAGATCAAAAAAGGGTCCTGCCCTCACCCAAAAGGAAAAGAAGAAAACACGGTGTTTTTGGGTTCCCTACTGAACAAAGCCTATTTTTTTAACTTTTAACGAACAACATTAAAAACGCACCGTTTTGTTTTGGGGCCGGGTTTTTCCCTTTGGAAAAAATTTTTTAATTGGATTTGGTAAATTAAAAACACATGGGGTATAATGGGGCTCGGGGAGGGGACGAACCCTTTGATGCTTCTGCGCATCCTGCATTTAAAATGTGGGATGGAGGGGCTCATTGGATCTCCCCCTCTTCTCCAAAAACTCTCACGGGTGGCTCCAAGCCCATCCCCCCAGACCTTCCCCCGGCAGGCATCCCAAAACCCAAAGTGGGGGGGAAAATTTTAAAAATGGCATTATTTTGGGCGTAACCTCAAGTAGAGGGCGCCCGGGGGCCAAGGCAAAAGCCCCAAGGGGAAACCCAAAAAGGGCCCTAAAATGTTCAAGAAAAGGGCGAGCCACCGGTGGAGGATATCGGCTGGGTGGGGGCTTTGGAGAGGATGGGCCCGGGCCATGCGTAAACTGCCCAAACCCCCCCCCATGAGAATGAAAAACCAAAAATTTATTCCAAAACCGGGCTCGGCCCGCCCCCCCGGGAAACAACAAGGACCGTCTCTTCCGTCGGGGCCCAACAGGGGGGAAGGGGAAAAAATAGGGCTACTGGTGGCCCAAAAAAGGCACCGTCCAGGGATAACATCATAATGGGGCACTGGAATGTAACACATCTTAAGGGGCGCGGAAGACGGAAAAACAACGGGAAAAAGAAAGAAGAAAAACGTTGGAACATCCAGGGTTGTCGAAGTACCGGCCCCCCTGGAAAAATTTGGGAGAGATGAACCCCCAGAAGGCCACAAATTCTACTACAGGGGCGGGAAGATTATCATGAACAGGGGGTAGGGTTTCTAGTCAACAAGAACACAATCAATAGTGTAAAGGTTTGGGCAGACCGGTCTCAAGCCAAAATCATGACCTTACGTTTGAGGGCAAAACCATTCAACATCACCATCCTACAGGGTTAGGGCCCCACCTTTTTCGGCAAAAAGGCACGAAGAATCAAAAATTCTATCCAGGGGGAAAAAAAAAGGGCTGGGGAACGAAATACCCAAAAAAGATATATAGTGGTAAAAAGGTGCCCCTGGAAGGGCTAAGATGGGAAAAGATTTTGGGCAAAGACGGGAAAAGACCCCTTGGACCCTATTGAAACCCTCAACAAATGAGAAGGACTGAGACTCCGGGAAATTTTTGAAAAGTCAAACAACCTAAAGGGATAACAACACCTTAAATCCACAAAAGATTCCAGGAGAAAAACATGGAAATAGCCTTGGAGGTTTGTAAACAAAAAAATCGTTTAACATCATGGTAAAACAAACGCTTCCAACGAGTGTAAACCATTCCCCCAAAAAAAAAAAAAAAAACCAGAAGCTTCCCTGGGGGCAACTTTGGGAAAGGGGGCCCACGAAATGGTCCCATGACATTCCACCCCCCCCCTAAAAAAAAAAACCAAAACAAAAAAAAAGGAAAACCCATCGGGGTTAAATTCAATCGGGAGAAACAAAAACCCTAACAAAAAAAAGGAAGCATTTCAAGCAAATATTGGGGGAAAAATTTTTTGCACCCTACTTGGGGGGCAAACGAAGCCCATCAAAAAAATCCTTCAACCGACTCCTTCAACAAAGGGGGTTTCACAGAAACGCAGCAGAAGTGCTTGGAAAAACATCGGCCAAAAAAAAACCAGGGTCACCGACGAAATTCTGGAACTTTGTGACAAACTTGGGGAAATTTAGAAAAACAAAAGAACAACCCAGAAGGAAAAAAGGAGAGCCCAATGATTTTTAAACAAAAAGGGTTAAAACTAAATGAAGGCGGGGCAAGGGAAAAACTTGGTTTGAAAACCCAAAAGCCAAGAGATTGATAATAATCTGAAAAAAACAACGGGGCAAACAGCCTCCAAAATTGCAAGGACCTAAGGGGAAAAAAAACGGGGCCAAAACCCAAAAAAACGACCCAAAAGACAAAAACGGTAAATGTCTCAACATAAAATAAAAGATACTACAAGGTTGGACAGAATACTTCGACTTTACCCCCGGGAAACGCGGGGGAAATTTCACCCAATCCTTTCGGGGGGGCCCGGAACCAACAAATAACGGGCAAAGGATAATAAAACACGGGGTTTGAAATCTTTTGACCTTATCATCAATGAAAGGCGGGAAAAACGCCCGGTTTTTAAACCAACAAAAACCGGGCAAAATTTTTGTTTCAAACCCGGGGGTTGATCCAAGGGTGGCCCATGTTACGGGCAATATGCAACAGAATCGGGAAAAACCGGGGGAAAATCCCTACTCCCTGGAGGGGCATTCACTTATCATCACCAACCAAAGAAAGGAAACCTACACAATAAAAAAATTTACGCCGTTAGCCTCATCACCCCCACCCCCCCCCAAAGAAAAGCTGAAAGTAATCCTGAATAGACTGAACCCACAAGCAGAAAAGAAAAATCGCTGAAGAAAAAGGGCGGGGTTCAGGCCAGGACGAATTTTATAAAAACAAAAAATTCAACCTAAGAAATACTGTGTGAAATAAAACCAACCCCCAACAACATCTGTACCACTAAATTTATTGACTTCAAGAAGGCCTTTGACCGGTGTGGCACGAAGGGACTATGGGCAACAATGAAACCTTTTAACATCAATGCCAACCTCCAAAACAGAACTATTGAAAGCCTCTACAATAAAGGGGGACCAGTTCCGTTTTTTTCGTGTAACAACATAGGCGAGTGGTTTTCCGGGAAAACCCCTTGGGGTTTCACAGGGCGTCTACCCCCTCCCCCAACCCCCTTTCCCCCTTTTCCCTTCCCTTTAAAAGAATTAGGGCCGTGCCTAGAAGACCCGGGAAAGGGAAAAGTAAACATTGAGGGAGAACCATCCCCCAAAACCCCCGTTTTTGGGCCCACGACTTTGAAGGACTAGGGTGGAAAAAGAACAAAAGCTAGTGCACCTGATCAACAGACTCAACAACACCTCTGGGTGATTTGGGATGGAAAAAAATGCGGAAAGACAAAGGTCATGACTAACCAAAACCCCAAACCTTTAACCCCCAAAACATAACCCCTCAAAAACAAAAACTTTAGGGGCCCTTTAAAACAATTTAAAATACTTGGGGGAACAATCTCAAAATGGGAAAGGGTCCAAAACCCGAAAACATCTCAAGAGTCGGGTCAGACCCACACTACCTATCTAAAACAACGCCTCTTTTTGGGGAAAAAAAAAACATCCCAAACAGCTCAAAGATTAGACTGATTTCGATCCTTTGTCATTGGGGATATTCTTTTATTCTTGTGAGTCCCTGGACGTTGAAAACAACCTTTTAAAAAAAAAGATCCAAACAATGGAAATAGGTGCTTCAACGACTCCTTGGCATCTCATAAAAGAATCACATCCGGGGAATGTGGAAGTTAAAAAGCCATCGAAATGAAAATTTGGGCCTTTTGTTTTGATCTCCTAACCTCAGTAAAAAAAATGGGGGAAACTGAAATGGTAAGGACACATCCCAACAACAGGCCTTGCCAAACAATCATGGGGAGGGGGACAGTACCAGGACAAAGGCGAAGAGGTCGACAAAGGAAAAGATGGAGGATAACATCACGAATGGACGGGGCCTGCGGCGAGAATACATTGCGAGGGCAGAGAACAAGAGGAATGGAGAAGGATGTTGTCACTGCTTCAGGGGCCCCCACGGACCACTCTAAGGGACCAAGTCAAGTCAAGTCAAGTCAATATTAACAAAATTTTTTAAAGGGGACACAGATTCCACTGCCTCGGTTTCTCCGCGCTTCCCAAACCCGTTCATGTGACGCCCACGTGCAACTCCCCAAAACACTTTTTTGCCACTGGGGCCGAGACTGAACGTAGCTCATCTTTTTTTTTTGTCTCAAATGGGATTTTGAAGTCATGCCGACTGGAAAACGGTATCAGTTGTCTTTCCCGACCAGGAAGTGGTCCGAAAACAATGCCGCGACTGTCTATGCAAGAACCGAGCGAGCCATTGGAATGTTGATGGTCGTATGTCATCGAGAGAGACAGCCAGACAACTGAACTGCAGTCACTCACAATTGAAAGGCTATCACAACGTTGGCACAACTGGTTCCACCACTCATCGGCCCGAACGGGCCAACCTCGTGTTACCACACCAGCGAAAGATCGATACATTCGACAGCTTCAATTTCGTAATAAATTCCTTACAGCAGCAGAAACATGTCGCCAGGTGGTTGGTCGAGGGGGTCCAGTGTCTGGAACAAACCGTTCGACGTCGATTGCAAGAATCAGGGCTCAATGCAAGACGCCCTCATGTCCTCACCTGTAGACACCGTCAGCAACGCCTGCATGGGCCAACCAGCATCTGCCAGGGACACGACGTCAGTGGAGAACTCAGAGCTGTGCTGTTCCTGACGAAGTCGCTTCCGCGTTATCTCATCGACGGGAGAATGAGAGTCTGGAGGCGTGTCCGGGGAACGCTACGCCAACTGCTGCGTGTTTGAAGCCGATAGAGGGGGAGGGGCAGTCTGATGGTTTGGGGGGCATTCAGTCATGACAACCGGACACCTCTGTATTTTTTTGACAAACCCTGTGAATGCCAACACGTAACAGCAGGTGCTGCAGAACCACGTCGTCCCCCTGTTTGGCCAGCACCCGGGGCTGCAGTTTTTTCCAGCATATAATGCACACCCCACACCGCAAGAGCCACCCCCTGCGTTTCTCCAGGCGAACAACATTGCCCCTGTTGCCCTGGCCATCTTTTTCCCCCGACATGGCTCCCATTGAACACGTTTTGGATGAGCTGGGGCGTCTTGTGGGCCCCTGGGAAAACGTCCACAGACCCCTCGATCATTTGAGGCGCGCACTGACTAGGGGTGGGGTGGACTGCCACAGGGGTTCTTGCACAACCTTGTCTACTCCATGAGGAGGCGCCCGCCAAGCGTGCATCGGGGCAAATGGCGGACACACTCGGTATTAGAGCTCGCGGAAGGACATGCTCGTCGTGGTGTACTTTTTGACAGGGACCCTAGTGAAGTCACCAGCTAATTTCAGATGAATTCGGCCATTAATGTCAAGAACAGACATTTTGTTTAATTGAAAAATGGATGCGTAATCAAATATGCTTACTTTCATTAAATAATTCTGTACTACCAACGTTGTCTGGGTCTTTTGGCAAGCGGTGCGTTTTTAATGTTGTTCAGTATATAACGATTTATATAATAAAGCTGCTTGTACTTTAACATTTAGCCCCAAAAGAAAATTTAAAAAAAAAAAAAAAACATTTTAGCCCATTTTACACACCTTGCTCAACAATCTGATATGAGTGGTAGATTATTAAAAAGAATACAAGGAACTATTGAATTTTGTTCTATAAACTGAGTTCTCACTACAGCCTTATTCCAGTTGTTACAAAAATCATTGATTCTAAAATCTTCTAAAGGTATATCGAATCAAGTTTTGTCTTGCTCTCTTTAAGAGAACTGCTATATTACCAGCCCTTCTCTCCCTCAGTGGCATCCATCGTAACTGTGAAAGGTTGTTGTAAAGCTGGAATTAAAATCACATTTTTTGCCTTTGGAGTACCTTGTTGTGCCTAAGTATAAGGTTCCCATACACTGTTGACATTTTAGCATTCTTGTGTGGGTTTTCGTTAAATTCCTGCTTGATATTCTCAAGGCAAGATGATGAATACCACCTAAGAAAGCAAGAATTAAGCCTTTTTTTGAAAGCGATATTGATGTAGTCATTGAATTTGATTTTACAATCAGTTAAAACATCATGATACTTGACGTCAGTTATTTCCAATCTCATTTTATGAACAAAACAGTGCCCCCCTCCCCCCCCCCCCCCCCCCCCCCCCCCCCCCACCCCACAAAAAGCAACAACAAATTGTAGGTTATCATATTAGTTACATTCAACACTAAACATTTTGATGAATGAAACACCATTTCCAACTTCACCTCAAAAGTCTGCATCTTCTGATCATTTTGAGAAATTTCCAAATCTTTTTTCTAATATCAACCTATTTCATACACCAAACTGTCATCAGCAAATAATCTCATTGATGCTCCTGTTACTCTTTGTGACATGATATCACTTAGATCAATTAAAATTAACAAAGGGCCCAGTACCAAACCCTGAGAATTCACTGACTGACTGACACAGAAGAACTGATTCTGACTACTGACTGTTCAGAGACTCTGAGTTCCCCTTCGACAAGGACATCAACTTTTTCGCAACACACCACAAGGATTTTTGTGGTGGTGGACTCACCATTCAGTGAAACTTGCAATAATGCTACAGTAGGTGATCATTCAGACAAGACCATTACCAGGATGATAGCATCAATTTTCAAAAAAACATTTAGGATGAAGAATTTTCATTTCTTTTAAACCCCTCATGAAAGAGACTAAAGCTGGCTTTTTCATGTCTGCATCACTGTGCAGGGTTTTTTTTAAAAAGTCAATTAAAAACAGCATGAAAGAGACTAAAGCTGGCTTTTCATGTCTGCATCACTGTGCAGGTTTTTTTTTAAAAAGTCAATTAAAAACAGCATGAAAGAGACTAAAGCTGGCTTTTCATGTCTGCATCACTGTGCAGGGTTTTTTTTAAAAGTCAATTAAAAACAGCCAAAATCATGCGTCAAAAAAAAAAAAAATCTGTGCTGTGACTTTACAGGGCACACTAGAGATCTGTGGATCTGAGTTGATAGTGTGAATTATTACCAACAACTGCACCTGTAACCAAAGATTTCAAAGTCTTGAACTGATTTGGTGTATGAAACCTGTTCATAATTCAAATAAAAAACATAGCATAACTTGGCATACAGGTATATAAAAAAGTCATGTAACAGCTGTGCAACTGGAAATACTCTGGAGAGTACATGGAATGGAGATCTTTCTAAGGTGCATTCACTCCAGGAGACCTCACCATGGACTCTGGGAGACTGTATGTCCTTTAAAATTTGTCCCCTACTATCTCTGTTCGTGATGAATTTGACATTTGGATTTTTCATTTATAGATGCCATATATACAAACTTGTGTCTGTCTTTTTTAAACCACCTCATTTCTGTCTGTGTTCTAAGTGTGACAGACTAACTCATGCAACCTGAACCTGAGCATTGTTTGGGTTGTGATCGAACAGCACTATGAACCTGCACCTAAGCAATGCTCGGGTTTTACAGACCTGATATATTAAACTCTAAGGCTATAAACTATGCAATACATTTTTTATTTCAAATTTGACACAGCTAAAAATAAAAACTTTGTTATAACATGTTAATGTTTTGAAGTCTCTGGATCAAAATTTGGAACAAAATTCTTTATGTTCAAATAAAGACATTGAAAAAGTAAAGTAATGTTTGAGTTTTTCAAAGCATACAAAGTACAAAGATACAAAATATGCAGTTAAATTTCAATATGTTGCCACATAAACAATTTTGTTGTAACGGTAGTGTGGATTTTTTTTTTTTTTTTTTTTACATCTTACTTATAGCATGGTCTTCCCAATACTTAAGAGCTGAAATGGATCACCCAATCTGTTCGTGTAATGAAAAAAACACTGCTTTTGTTTATCAAAGCATCTATAGTCCAACAGCATGTCATATCATCACAAATTGTGATATCTTGCTATATAGACATTTGGCAATGGCAATGTGATTTTCTCCACCTCTTGGCAAAATGGTTTTTGAGATACTAGAGTTTAAGCGACGTATCCCTTTTGCTCTTGCAATTCAGCCTAAAATGGCCTGGCAGGAGACTGCTCACAGTGTAAACTTGTATAGGGTTGAGAGGTTGAGAGGTGAACAATGACGGAGACCATGGAAAGAGGCCTTCAAAGTGACGTGATCGTAATGGACTTCAAGAAGGCCTTTGACAAGGTCAATCACAGTCTTCTCTGTCATAAGCTGAGGCACTACGGGGTCCAGGGCCAGTTGAACAAATGGCTTAGAAGCCTACTCCAAGACCGTCGTCAGACTGTGGTTGTGGATGGGACATCATCAGACTTCATCCAGGTGAAGTCTGGAGTACCGCAGGGCTCTGTCGTCGGCCGTCCCTATTCCTCACATATATTAATGACCTTCCTGAGAAGGTGGAATCAGACAGCCGCCTTTCTGCAGACGACACACCTTCTCCACAGAAACATCAAGTCAGCTGAGGATCAGGGCATCCTGCAAGAGGACTTGCACCGACTGGAAGACTGGAAAAGCCAGTGGGACATGTCGTTCCACCCAAAGAAGTGCAATGTCCTCAACATGACGCGAAGCAGAACTTCAAGAGAGAGCTCCTATACTCTGCATGGCCACACACTGGAGACAGTCAGCTCCGCGAAGTACCTTGGCGTGACGGTACAGAGCAACGGCAGCTGGGATACACATATTGATGCAGTAGCTGCAAAGGCCAACCGCACGCTGGGGTTCCTTCGCAGAAACCTGAAAATCGGCTCCACCTCCATTAAGGAAAGAGCTTATAAATCCCTCGTCAGGCCCATCCTTGAGTACGCCTCCACTGTGTGGGACCCCCACCAAAAACATGACATCAGCAAGCTTGAGGCAGTACAAAACAGAGCGGCGAGATTTGTCTTGACCAGACACAGGAACACCTCAAGTGTCGGAAGTAATGTTGGAGCAATTAAAGTGGCCCAAACTACAACAACGAAGGAAAACAACTAGACTCGCCATGCTCTACAAGATCCGACACAACCTGGCCAAAGTTGAGATGAATAACCTCTTACCAATGAACAGAAGAGGGAGAGGCCACAACCAAGCATACAGAACCCTATCATGCCGCACAGACTACCGGAAATACGCATTTCTGCCTCGTACCATCAGAGAATGGAACTCGCTCCCAGATGCCACAGTCACTGCTCCCTCCCTTGAGGCCTTTGTCTCCAGGGTGACCCGAACGTCCTAACAGCCCAGCCCCACCATCAGCCAAAGTAAGGCAAGTGAGGGACTAGGGCTCTGCCGGTCGGGGCTTGACCCTGGGGGCCGCTACGGTAGCCGGAAAGGCTGGTCCTGATGCCTGAAACAGCTGATGGTTTTCCCCCACTCCCATGAGCCGGCTATTCCCATACACCCCCAACACCCCATTACCCCCCCCCCCCTCCCCACTTCCTTTTTTTTTTTTTTTATCCATCCTGCTGCGCTTCTCCTCACTATGGTGTCAGAATGGTCAATGTGTTGACCATGGACACCCAACAGGAAGAAGAAGAAAGAAGAAAGAAGAAGAAGAAGAGAGAAGAAGAAGAAGAAGAAGTTTGTGCAGAAAAACGATCAGGCCGACTAGGTAAGATTTGTCTGTAAACGTTGTCCTCCAGACTCCGAGCCCCAGAGTGTCAAACTGAGACTAGTGATTGATTTCGTCCAAATCATGAGTATTAGTAATAGTATTAAGAGTGATTGAGGCTCTACTTTTAAAGAGCCTATTCGTCTATCTAATTCAAACTTCGATTTATAGCATTGCATGCAAGCTCAGTTTTTCAGAAGTTATTCTTGGCAAGTAGGGTTATACAATGATGGTAGATTCTTCCAATGTTCATCAAATCTTCTCTTGAAAGCATCCACTGATGGTGCAGAAAACACTGACTCTGGGAGATTGTTCCAAGTATCATTGATCCTTTTCGTGAAAAAGTTCGCTCTAACAGCTAATTTGCTTCTATTCTTCTTCAGCTTCATTGAATTTCCTCATTGAGTATAATGATAGTAGATATCATATGAAACTTTGAAAGGAGTCAGTAAGTGAGAAAATCAGAGAGAAGCAGAGGCTGTGAGTGTGAGGGTGAGAGTGAAAACCAGTACACTTTGTTTTGTGACTTACTGTGTGGCGATCCTCAGACCAATTCCCGATCAGCACACCAGGAGCAAATTTCTGTTCGATTCGCCACCCAGGCATCTGCCATTTTTGTGGGTCCATCTGCGCTCCTGCCAACCTGATCAAGAGAATCTGCTCCCGACTTTCCTACCTACACTTCTCGGCCTGCGCTGTTTCACTTTCCTTCGTGAAGCCAGTCAGTGCCTCTTCGCGTATGAAAACTTTTAAAAGATCGCACAATTTTTTGAAATTGTGGAGCATCAGTTTTAATTAAGAATTAACTATATAGGTCACAGATAATGAACAACTTTAATTTAAAAAAACTTTTTTGGACGTTTCCGCTTATTTTTTGACGACTTTGCCTATTTCTTAAACGAACTCTATTTCATTGCGGCGGGGATAGAAACCAAGCATGTGTCCTCGTTGCTATCAGCGTTGCTAATTTGGAAGAGTAGCTTCCCTTGTAGGCTTCGTTTTAAAAAGCTACAACTGGAAATAACACGAATCGCAGCACATGGCAGGAATCTGGGGTTACTACGCTCACTCCACAGTGGCACGCACGTATTGTTCGACACAGAGCCGGTTCTAGCTAAAGTGCGCCATCTTTCCCACTCTCGGGAAGATGCCGAAGGGTTGCTATGGTTACCGGTTGTAGGAGGCAAAAAAAGATTTCCCAGGAAAAAAAACACTGGGAGTGTATTTTTCCTAGGAAAGAAACACTGCATCTCGGAAGGGGAGTGTTATTTTGGCAGAGCTGAAAGCCAAGAGAAAATTTATTTGTTGAACCTCTGTGGGCACTTCGAAAGGGGTTTTGTTTCATGCGAGTGTTAAACGTGTTCTTAAAGAATTTAAAGAATTTTAATCATGGAAGAACTAAAAGAATTAATTGAAAGAAAACTAGAGCAGTCTTTTTTTCCTGGGGTAGTGTTAATTTCCTGGGTGTTTTGTCAGGACGCACAATACATACAACACTTTGTATGTCAGGATAGACGAAGGAGAAATATCCCTCAAGCAGGCACACCACAGGACACACGTCTTACGTGGGGAGAGCTCTGGCAGAAGTGGCGCCAGTTTTATTCTCGACAATGGTCCTTCCAGGATGCTTAGGGTGTGAGTCACGCATGCATATTCATAGTGGGTAAAAACCATAGGCACACACACACCAGTCTCTACAAGTTGGTACCAACACATCTTCCCCTTCTAAAAGTTAATAGCAATTAACTAAATACATAACATTTATCGTTAAACTTTAGTGCGTTATCTTTAGAGTCCTTTTCAATAGAGAAAAAATCTGTTATTACTGGGGGAGATAATATCAATTAAAAGTTTCCAATTGTCACTGGCCACAGTTCTTTCATATTTTCAATAACACAATGATGTTTGTACAGTTCTTCCATGTTCATCATTCAATACGGCGTTTTTCACTTGTAAACAAATAAAAGTCAAATTTTGTTCTTGTGACCATATTGTCTTCAGTGTTTCCGTTAGAGTATTTCATTCTTTTGTTTCGTAGGGAGACGGTTTAGAACACAATTGATTGTCAGCTTTTGGATTTATGGCTTCCCCATGTAGTTGCATATGATTATATAGTTAAAGATAAAATACAAAATTACAACACTGCATGCAAAGCTTTTTTATTTCATCACATAGCCATAAAAGTTGCAATCATGAAGGATTGAACAACACAAGGTTAACTTGCCATAATAAAGAAGTCAACACACGTGGCTGTCATCGAAATCCTTATCAAGCACAATTATGGCAGATGTCGTTTGAATGACAGATAGCACACAGAAAATTATAATAAAAGACTAGGATTCACAATTTTAACTTCACAGTTCTAATGGAACTACAACACAATGATGCCATTATAAAGGACTTTGGGTGAATTTTTAAAAGATCCCGTCATAAATAAGATTTCAGGCCTCAATTTAAGAAAGCACACATAGGATGAAATAATGGCATTGATTTAACACTGTAATCCATAAGGAATTCACTGTAATCCATAGGGAATCCACGGTAATCCATGAGGAAATCACGGTAGTCCATAAGGAATTCACTGTAATCCATAGGGAATACAACTGTATGCCTGCCAGACACGGCACCAGGCACACAGAATAAAACACATCTACGTTGATACACAGTTGATACACAGAACTAACTTTCTAATTATTTGATACCAAAATTGAATATTGCAGTATGCCTGCCAGACTCGGGCATCAGGCAACTGTGAAATGCACAGCTATCACTGGAATCTTGCCGGCTTCTGGATCACTCGACCAGAACGCGTGCATAAGGGTGGTGGCGGGTGGTGATGGTGTTGTGGCCACAATGGACTGCTTACACTGCGGGCTGGGTGATGGCGACGCTAATCGCGAGCTGTCTGGCACCGGCGATGATCGGGTGTCGGGCAAAAGCGGCCACGGGGGTCGGCGGCTGCTGTGTCGGCGGCTGCTGCTTATCTCGGAGTGACCTCGTTTTGCCCGTGATGAATGGGAGTAGAGGGACGATGGAAATCGTCCGGTCTGCATGCTTCTGGGTGCAGACGCTGCAGATGACGTCGGTTGCGACGTAGCTGGCCTTCGGTGTCTTGACCAGGTATGACCGCGGGGCACATTCTTCCACGACTTCGCCGGCAGCTTCCAGGCTTTGTCGCTGCCCGTCTTCATGAGGACAGGGTCGCCGGCTTCAAGTCTGGGAGATTCTGGGCTCCGTGATGGCGGTCGTAGCTGCGTTTCTGCGTTGCTTGGCAATTGCGTCTCGCTCCTGCACCTGGGCGGGAGTGATGATGCGAGGCTCCAACTGAGATGGAAGCATGGGTAACGTTGAGCGAATTTTCCTGCCCATGGCTAACTCAGCGGGACTCGCTCCAAGGTCTGGAATGGGTGTCGCCCTGTAGGTTAGGAGGGGCGAGAAATATGTCGTCCTGCCGTAGAATTTCTTTGACAGTTCTCACGGCTCTCTCGGCGGCACCATTACTTTGGGGGTAATGAGGGCTCGATGTGAGGTGCTGGAACCCCACTTTTCCGCGAAAGTCCGAAATTCACGGGACGTGAAACTGAGTTCCGTTGTCCGATATCACTTGCTGAGGAATGCCATGGTGGGCGAAGAAGGACTTCATTTTCCCCACCACAGCTGCTGCTCTGATATTCGGGAGGTAGGCGATGTCGATGTACTTAGAGTAGTAGTCTACCTGCACCAAATAGTGTTTGTTCTGATAGTCGCAGATGTCTATGCCCACCTTCTGGAATTGGCGGTCCGGGAAGACAGATGGTTGAAGGGGCTCACTGGGATGTGCCGGCCTATATGTCGCACAATGTCGGCATCTGGAGACAGTGTCTTTAATGTCTTTGCTGATGTGCGGCCACCACACAGACTGCGCGGCCCGCTCTCGGCACTTCGTGATCCCCATGTGCCCTTCATGGATTCTTTGTAGCATTTCTTTCCTCATAGAGTAGGTATGACCACTCTGTCCCTTTCACGAGCATACCGTCATGGATGCTCAGTTCTCCTCTTATTACATAGTAGTCACGGGCTGCTAGTATCACATCTTCCTTGTGTTCTGGCCAGCCGTTGATCGTATAGTTAGTAGCAGCTTTGATGCAGACATCAGACTCAGACTCCTTTCTGATTTTGTTGAATCCAGCGTCGCTGATTGCCCACGACGACTGGACTGAGTCGATGTGTGTCTCAACATCGTTTTGCTGTGATGTTGAGGTGTCGGCGGCCAGAGGACTTCTCGACAAGGTGTCGGCCACCAGCATTCTTTTCCTGGCACATGCATGGCCTTGAAGTTGAACCGCATGAGCCGGATCAGGAGACGCTGGCACCTTAGGGGAGTCTCAGAAAGGTCCTTGTTATTAAACAAAGGGACAAGGGGCTTGTGGTCGGTGACGACTTTGAAGTGCCCCAGGCCGACGAGGGGAGCGATCAAACTTCTCACAAGCCCATGTTGTTGCTAAGCACTCTTTTTCTATTTGGGCATACCGTCGCTCGGCCTTCTGCAGCGTGCGGGATGCAAATGCAACAGGCCGCACGATGTCATCGTGCTCTTGGAGGAGTACGGCACCAAGTCCGAAGCTGCTGGCGTCGGCATGACGATGGTTGGCTTCTCCCGGGGCGTAGAACGCAGCGTCTGGGCGGAAGTCGTGTCTCCTTGACCTTGCTGAGAGCACTGGCCTGCTGTGGTCCCAGACCACGCACGATCCTTCTCTAGCAATTCGTCATTGGCTGGATCATTGAGGAAAGGTTAGGCAGATGGCGTCCAAGAAAATTTATCATACCCAACAGACGACGGAGGTCTGCCACGTTCTCCGGGTTGGGCATATTGATAATGGCTTCTACCTTCCCTTTACTTGGCTTGACGCCTTGGCCATTGATAGTGAAGCCAAGAAAGTCGATTTCTCTCTTGCGGATGTGAACACTTATCTCGTTGAGCTTAACTCCAGCTTCATGAAGGGTAGTAAGCGCAGCATTCAAATGTTCTTCATGAGCCTTTTCGTCCTCGCTGAAGACAAGAATGTCGTCGAAGAAGCAGATGACATTCTGTTGGTCTGCCAGAATGTTTTCCCTCGTTCTTTGGAAGATTTCCGGGGCGGAAGTGATACCCTGAGGTAATCTGTGGTAGAAATATCGACCACAGGGTGTGATGAAGGTGGTAAGTTTTGCTGTGCTGTCGTCTAGAGGTATTTGGAAAAACCCAGACGTCGCATCCAGCTTGCTGAATATTTTGGCTCCCTTCAAGCGGTGTTATCACATCTTCCACTGAGGGCAGCTTATAGCGCTCCCTCTTCACTGCAGCATTTAATTTCTTTGAAATCAGTGCAGATCCTAATTTCACCATTTTTCTTGACAACTGGCACCCTTGGTGCACACCAGTCTGTCGGTTCATTCACCTTTTCGATTACACCAAGTTTTTCAAGCTTCCCTAGTTCTTGTTTGACTTTGGGTAGAAGGGGTATAGGGACTCTACGTGCCGTCGCAACACTATACGGTTCAGAGTCTTCTTTTATTTGTATTTTGACTGGAGGGCACTTTATTGGGTTTCCGTCTAGCTCACCAAACCCGATAGAGTCAACTCTTTTCACTAAACCCATCCTGCATGCTGCTTCTCTACTCAAGAGATTCTGCTGGTTTGAGTTCACTACGTACACAGGGATAGGAAAAGTTTGTTCTTTGTATTTTGCTTCTATCAGAATCTTCCCCTTACAGTCTATGGTTCCCCCAGGGGCTGGGAGGATTGTCTTTGTGGGCTGTATTGGGGGGGGTGAGGTTTCAGTTCATCGTAGGTGTCATGTGACATGATAGAGACATCAGCCCAGTGTCTATTTTGAAGGTGGCAGTACTGCTGCCAAGGGACAAGTCAACTGTCCAAGGGAGATCACCATTGGTAATGGAGCAGAGGTAGTACTCATCTTCCTCTCCATCCTCCACCACGGCTCGCGGCGCTGATCAAGAATTTCATTCACAGACTTGCTGCCCTTACAGGTCTGCGAGCGCGCGAAGTGGTTTGGCTTGCCACAGGCTTTGCAGTCCTTTCCGTAGGCAGGGCAACGCCGTCTCGCGTGAGAGCCCGCACAAAACCTGCAGTTGTGAATGGCCTCCACGTTCGTTGCCATGACGCTGGTACCTGGCAAATGGCGGCGCTAGCACCCTCTCGCCTCTGGGACCACGCGGTGCGGTATGGCCTCGCCCCTGCTGGGTTCTCGCCGCGAGACCGGTGACGGTGTCGGCTAACTGCAGACACCTCCCTCTCACTCTCTCTTTGTGTTTTTAGCTGCAATTTGATCATTTCACTGTGCCTTGCTGTTTGCACTGCCCTTGCAGGGTAAGTTCACTCTCCATTTGAAGCTTCTCTGAAAGTTCTTGGTCACACACTCCAAGCACAAGTCTGTCCCTGATAGTAGCCTCTCTATTCTCGAATTCTGCTAATTCCGACAGTTCATAGAGAGCACGCACATATTCCTCTATGCTTTCCCCAACCTGCTGGCACGTCTGTGAAACACTGCACGTTCATGGATGACATTCCTTTTAGGCGCGAAATAGTCCGTGAAAACACTGTTCCACAGTTGTATAGTCTTTCTGCTGGTCGGCCGTTAACCGTGTACCGTTAATTGAAAGTTGATTAAAGATCTTGTCTGCCTCTAGGCCCATACAGTACACCAGGCTGGCCACTTGGACTTCACCAGATTTCTTGTGTAGCTCTGACACTAACCGGTAACGGCGGAAATAGTCTCTCCACGCCGGCCACCCGGATGGCTCCCGAAAGTTGAAGTTTTTTGGCGGTTTAAAAGACATTTTTAACACTTAAACTGTCACTTCACAGGAGAAATCAGTTCTTTACTTCTGACACCATGTTTTGTCAGGACGCACAATACATACAACACTTTGTATGTCAGGATAGACGAAGGAGAAATATCCCTCAAGCAGGCACACACAGGACACACGTCTTACAGTGGGGAGAGCTCTGCAGAAGTGGCGCCAGTTTATTCTCGACAATGGTCCTTCCAGGATGCTTAGGGTGTGAGTCACGCATGCATATTCATAGTGGGTAAAAACCTAGGCACACACACACGTCTCTACAAGTTGGTACCAAACACACTGGGCGTAGTCATTTTTTCCTGGTGAAGGAGTGTAATCTTCCTAGGAAAATAACACTCCTGTAGTGTTGTTTTCCCGCAGTGTTATTTTCCGCCGACACCGGCGCGCACGCGCGCGTGTGTGTGTATGTGTGTGTGTGTGTGGGGGGGGGGGGGGGGGGGGGGGTTGTACCCCTCTCCTCTCTCTCTCTCTCTCTCTCTCTCTCTCTCTCTCTTCTTTGAAATCAATTTCTTTATTCTTGTTTGTTGCTTCAATCGCTTTTTCTTTCTTTAAATTCATCTACGCCTCAATGTTAATGGAGGAACAACTCATCAACTTTCTAATGTATTTGTGAAGATATGTGTGTTTGTTAACATTTTTTTTAAGTTTTAGTCGTTGTTATGCTTAGTTAGTCCCTTAGCGGGGCAAGGGCAGGATGAAAAAAAAAGCATGTGTTTGCTTATTTGTTATCCTTGGAAGTAAAAGATTATCATCTCATCATCATCTTTTCTTAGTAATTTCAAATTAGTTTGTTGCTTATAATACAAAACAAACAAGTGTGCAACTTGCTGTGTGTGTGTGTGTGTGTGTGTGTACACTAACTCTCTCTCTCTCTCTTTCTCTCTCTCTCTCTCTCTCTCTCCCCTCTCTCTCTGTCTCTCAGTAATTTCACATTTAGTTTTGTGGCTTATCTCATTTTTCAAAGTTTTAGTTTTATCTTCAGCCCCGCCACTCTTTTCCCCCATTCTTTCTTTCCCTGACCTGTGATCAAGACTTGTCGGGTAAGCCCCCCCTCATAAGTCTGGCTGTGTATGGTGTTGGAAAACTGCTTCCATCAGTGGTGAGTGGTGTTCTCACAGGTTGGTGAGTGATGTTCTCACCAGTCGTGTATGGCCCCACTCCTCTCTTGTGTTGAGTCTCAACTCAGGTGGTGTGTTGTTAATTTTGGGCAGCTTCAGTGATTTTTCTTCCCAAAGCAGTTTCTTTGTAACTTGTTATCACCATGCTGTACTGGGGGGGTGGTTCACTGTTGCTGTGTGTATGTGCTGTGTGTCGCCACAACACTGAGTCATGGTCTCTCTTTGCCAGGGCTGTCATGTGTTGTTGGCCCTCGATAGTGTCCAGTGCGTGCTGGGCTCTCCAACATACACGCAACTGCACTCACTACATCTGATCTCATATGTCACACCTTCTCTTCTGCAATTCCCCCTTCCTCCTCCACACACCATGCAATTCTCTTCTGTGCTGCATCTAGGTCGTTTGTATGGATCTGATTTTTGTAAGATGATCTTGACCGTCTTCCCTGATCTTTCACAACTTTTATCTTCAGGTTTGTATTCTTTATTACATCTGGTATCTTTTCCTCAGCTGAGAGTGTGGGGTTTGTGGTACAAAAATCACTGTCTTGTTCCCTCCTTTCTTGTACCAGTCTTCTTTCTTTGTTCTTCTCTTCTTCTTTCTGTCCGTTCTTTGCCAGTGTTTGGGTCTGTACAGTGGCTGTTCTCCATTCCTATCTTCTCTTTTATAGAGTTGTACGCATTCAGTGCCGATCTCCACACCTCTTCCCTGAACCTTTCATCATAGTGGGAGAACTGTAGTCTTTTCATGTGTTCGTTCACATGCATTGTGGTAATGCTCCACGGGAGGTCTGGGCTGCATCTCAATCCTGTTACTCAAGTACAAAATTCAATATTGTTTATCCAGGAATAGAGGAAAATATCATTGATCTCTATCAATCACAACTTGTATTTTTCATGGTGTCGGATTATGAAATATGTGGTAATGAAAATATTGATATTCTGGAGAAAATATTTTCAAGCAAAATTACCTTAAGAATTCTGTGTGCTTAGGAAGAATCCAGTGAATAAGTTTATATCAATAACATTGGAATTTACCCTCTATCAGATTTCTCTTTTTTTAAGTTAGAAAGGATTACTAGATTCCATCAAATTTTCAGCTGAAGCAGGATCTGTTTCGTTTTGAAACATGTTTCATCATTATCAATCAGACTTACATAAACACCTGTACTCGGTTAAAGTCCAGTTTTATACAACAGGCTGTCTACCTGGGTAGAGCCGACTGAAGAGCTGCCTGCCGGCGCAGGTCATTCGTTTCCCGTGTCATTCAGTCAAGTGTCAATCACTCAGAATTTCGCTCATTCCGCTATTTTTTTATTATTTATTTTTCACAGAGGATGCATTATGAATTAGCTCGAAAAAGTACTGATTCTTTGAAATAGAGTTGTGAAATGTTATGGTTGGAAACCATTACAGCAAAGTGGGTAAGTGCAAGTTTTACAGACATTAATTAAAAACAGCGAAGAAATTATATAATCAGGTGCTTCAGACACACGCGAATTCATTACTCACGTTTTGTCAAAATAATCATGATCTAACTATTGATTTTTAGTATCAGCTGGTGAGTTTAAGCAATTCCACAATATCTTACATGGAAAAAAAAAGAAAGAAAATGACAAGAAACGTGAATTTTTTTTATCTTTGAGGTTATTTCATTTCATCATCAGGGAAAGACCCAATATTCTGATATGTCATGCAGAATGTTACCTCATAATCATTTGTATCCAAGGTTTTGTTCTCGTTGTGTGAGGTGTTGTTGTTGTTGTTGTTGTTGTTGTTGTTGTTGTTTTGTAACATTAAATCATTGTCAAGAGAAAAAAAATCATCTGAAATCGCGACATTCTTTTCTGTGTTTTCACATTATGTAAGAGTTCAGTTGCGTCACGATGAAGATTTCTAAAATTTCCATCCACTAGAGCAGACTGTATCAATCTTAAGATATTGGATTTTGAATCTAGGGTAACAGGTAAATGGTCAGTGGGTAAATTACTTGATTTTGCTGATTGATAGATCGGTTAAATGATGGGTTGGTTTTCGGATGGCTGATTGGGTGGTTGGTTTGGTTGCTTATGTGCTGGCTCTGTATTGCTATGCGATTTAGTACATCTATCGATTGTATGGATTTGTTGTTGTTGTTGTTTGTTTTGTTGTTTGTTTTCTCTTTTTTTTTTTTGGGGGGGGGAGGGAGGGAGGGA
The DNA here is from genome assembly GCA_018398815.1 of Conus ventricosus. Classification (NCBI taxonomy): domain Eukaryota; kingdom Metazoa; phylum Mollusca; class Gastropoda; order Neogastropoda; family Conidae; genus Conus; species Conus ventricosus. Next base: position 54,718,761 of record CM031613.1, on the reverse strand, counting down.
GAGTGATTGTGGTTATGTTAAACAACAAAATTTTGAGTAAAGTTGACTAAATAGGAATGGTTCAGTACCCTGAAAACTGTGAGTACTAAATCCCAATGTTTGTTATATGTTTTTGCTAATTCTTCCTTTGAAAAAAAGAACTCTTCAATCCACCAAAAATTAGAAAAGTGCCACAAATTTAAGTTAGATATTCAACAAAGGTGATTACAATAAAATGAAAAATATTGTTGAAAAATACGGACTGGAGCAAGCTAGACAATATGGATGTGGAGAGTGCATGGAGCATGATAAAAGATGTGCTAAATGCTGGGGTTGAGGAGTGTGTTCCAAAAGTGAAAGTTAATAATAATAAACGTTTCAAACCTATATGCTAGACAAGAAGCATGAGAAAAATAAAAAATAAATATAATGCGTATAAAAGATATTAAGACAAAACATGGTAGAGACTATGTCAGATATATTATAGTAAGGAATGAATGTGCCAAACTTCTGGGGAAAAAAAAGAAAAAAATTATGAGAAAGATATTGCTAAGAAAAGTAAAACTAATCCAAAAAATTTTGGAAATATGTGCAAGAAAGGACAAAAAACTAATACATGTATTAGTCCCTTAAAAATGAGGATGGAAAAGACGGTTGTTACAGATAAAGACAAAGCAGAGGTATTGAATAATTTCTTTGCAAGTGTTTTTACAACTGAGAATGTAAATACATTACCTTATTTAGAAGCAAGCTCAAGATCTAATGGTATATCACTATGTGACTTGAGAGTTACTCCTACTGTTGTAGAGCAAAAATTAAGTTAACTTAATCCTAATAAAGCCAAAGGGCCTGAATTCCATATCCCCTAGAATACTAAAGAACTGAGCAAAGAAATTGCAAAACCACTTTGCATATTGTTTAATAAGTCTTTAGAAACAGGAGGGTTACCAAATGATGGAAAACAGCTGATGTTATTGCTTTGTTTAAGAAAGGGAATAGGAGTGAAGCTGGAATTATAGACCAGTAAGTCTAACTTGTATTGTATGTAAAGTATTGGAATCACTAATAGAGACTGTATTGTTTCCACTTTGAAAGTAGTCAGTTATATGCAAAGTGTCAACATGGATTCCGAGGAAAAAGATCATGTGTAACCCAACTATTAGAGGTAATGGAGGATTTACCAATATGATGGATGATGGGGATTCTTTTGATGTTGTGTACTTAGATTTTAGAAAAGCATTTGATTCTGTACCTCATGAAAGGTTACTGATAAAATTAGCATCATATGGTATTGTAGGAAATACGCTTAATGGATATAAACTTCTTGTACAATAGGAAACAGAGGGTAAGAGTTGGAAATGCTGAGTCAGAAGAATAAATGTAAAAAGTGGAATCCCCCAGGGAAGTGTATTGGGTCCAATTTTATTTACAGTATTTATAAATGACTTACCGGATTCACTGCACTGTACTTGTAAAATCTTCGCTGATGATACTAAAATATATGACAAAGTTGCAAATGGTGATTGTATTCAGGAGGATTTGATAAAACTACAGGGACTGGTCGGATACTTGGAATCTATATTTTAATGTGTCAAAATGTCATGTTATGCATGTTGGTGAAAAAAAGGAATTGATCGAAGGGAGTATTTATGAAAATAGGTATGAGGTACAGAAAATAAGTACTTGTGAGACAGAAAAGGACTTGGGAGTCACTTTTGATAAGGAGCTTTCATTTGATCCACATATAAGGAAATTGTAAATAAGGGAAATCAGATGTTAGGTATCATTAAGGGGGGATTTTAATACAAGTGTATAAAATAATGAATGGTTTGGACAATGTATCAATTGAAACATTTTTTTCCTTCTCACCAGTTAGTATGACAAGAAATGCACAAGGTAAACTTTTTGTTAAACATAGAACTACTAACAAACGAGCATTCAGTTTCTCTAACAGAGTTGTTAAATTGTGGAACTCAATACCTGTTGAAATTAAATTTACTAATGATATTAATAAATTCAAGAATTTCTGGATAACAACACAGATTTCAAAATTTTATTTATGGAAATAGATTGAAGCAATTTTTGCTAATAGGGATTGAATAAGCATGCCGTAGACCCTAGAAAAACAAAACAAACAAATATGATAACAAAAGAAGGGGCGTAAAAAGGCCGAAAGGCCTAGGCTACAAGCCAGCCCTCTACTACTACTACTACTACTACTACTACTACACAGTTTCTTGCTGCTTTCTTTTCCTAATACGAATTTACGATGCTTCTTAGTTGCCGTGAACACTGGCTTGTGTGTGTGTGTGTGTGTGTGTGTGTGTGTGTGTGTGTGTGTGTGTCTGTGTGTCTGTGTGTCTGTGCGTGCGTGCGTACGTGCGTGCGTGCGTGTGTGTGTGTGTGTGTGTGTGTGTGTGTGTGTGTGTGTGCGCGTGTGTGTGTGTGTGTGTGTGTGTGTGTGTGTGTGGAGTACAGCTATGAGTTAATCTGACAACAAATTGGTTTCAGTCAGTCAGTCAGTGTGTGTGTGTGTGTGTGTGTGTGTGTGTGTGTGTGTGTGTGTAGTGGGAGGAAATGGGGGGGGGGGGGTAGGGGGGAAAGGGACCTTGGGGTGGGAGGGATGTCAGCTGACGATTGAAGGAACATGCGACCCGGAAAATGGGAGACAATTTTAACATGCGTGTGCCACCACTTTGGTTGCCTCCCTTTAGTCATCTTTCCCGACGAAGGTAGCGAGGCTTTCTCTTGAGGAATCGCACAGCTCGCCGTTTCCAGTGCTCCCGTTGGAATGCAAACTGTCCGCATTACATGACAATTGTAACGCTTGTTTGTGTACGTGTGAAATTCAACCGTACTTGTGGAGCCTATGACGAAATCTTTTTCTGACAAAGTTAAGAATGTAAACCCTGAAATAGGGGGTGGGGGTGGGGGTGGGGAGTCAGTTACGATCTTTTAAGTAGAATTACATAGGACTTTTTAACAACAATATATGGCTAATAATTTCATTTCATTATCATCTCTAATGACATCTTGAAATTGCGATGAACAGTTGACCAATCGATTATTCATTAAGAGAGAGAGAGAGGGGGGGGGGGGGGATACATTGGTAGACTATAAGAAATGAAAAAGAAAGATCTTTGCATATTCAAGGAAAAGAAAGGAGATTCAATTATCAAGGGACAGAAATAGAATCCATCAACACAACGGAAATGTGTCAACAAATTCAAACAAAATATAAGGACAGAAATAAGTGCCTCAATTGTAAAGAAAATAACAAAACTGGAATTGAACTCAGAAAGGAAAAAAAAACAATTCAAAGAGAGAGAATTTTGTTTAATGCATATAAAGAAGAGAAGAAAAAAAAAGGAAAAAGAAAAGAAAGTAACAGCACATTGAAACAGAGCAAAGCTTGGAAAAGCACGTTCAGATACAATACAGAAAAGAAATGGTACATTCAAATACAGTACAACAATCAAACAGAACGATGATTTTTTTTAATGACATAGTCAGAACAAGGAAGAAAGTAACGCAGTCAGAGAGAGTGAAGAGTTGAAGTAATACACTTAAGCATTTGTTGGGGGGAAACATATTTTCAGGCAAGAATTTCTTTTATTATTATCAATACGCGAAGATCAGAATACAGAAGAAATGGAAGTCCACCTTCAGAGGGCACAGGAAAGGAATTGCATCACCATTCAATGTGAAAAGTACATCAACATCCGAAACAAAGAAGATTATTATATCACCACTCACAGAAGAAAAGAAATACATCTACTCTCAGAGCAAACAAAAGAAAAAAAATCACACTGAGAGTACTGAACAGAAATATATCAACATGCAGAACAAATAAAATAAATACATCAACACTTAAAGAAAAAATTCTCTCTCATAGCAACAACAAAAAACAAAAACACAAAACAAAAACCCAACATTTTCATACACAGAATGATGAAAACAAAATCACAGCAATCCCCGAAACAAGTAAAATAAATATAACCACACTCAGAGAAGAGAAGATATATATCTACACTCAGAATGAAGTATAGAAATGCATTAACGCTCATTTTATATATCTACACTCAGAGTGAAGTATACAAATGCATTAAAGCTCAGAGTAACGACAAAAAGCATCTACACAAGGAAAACAAGACAAAAGGAAAGAAAAAGAAAAGCTGAATACATCAACACTCAGAGACAAGGGAAAAGCAATATTCAGACTGAAGAAAGAAATGCGTTATGGCTCACGGCAAATAAGACATGTATTAATACACGGAAAAAAGACAAGAAATATGTTAATATCCGGAGTAAAGAAACAAAAATCGATAACGCTTACAGTAAAGAAAACTAATTAACACCCAGAGTAAAGAAAAGACTTGCGTTAACACTCTCAAGTTAAAAAATAATTTTCTATACTTAGAGTTGTAAAAAAAAAAAAATTTAAGAGAAAGAAACTCAGGAATGTGAGCACTCTCAGAAAAAGAAAACCCATCACAACTCTGAGTAAAGAAAAATTTACATTACATCACAGTTAAGAAAACAAATATCATCGAGACGCAGAGTAAAAGTAAAAACCTCAGAGTTTGAAACAAAAACAGCTGTCAAAATGTAAACTGAATGTAAAGAAAATATATCAACATACAGAGGGAGAAAACACAAACATTGACACTAAGAGTAAATAAATATGTCAATGAATACTAGATCATTGACGCTCAGAATAAAGAACGAATATGTTTTAACACCCCAGAATAAAAACAAAATATTGATTTTTACAATGAAAAAAAAGGCTTCAACAATAAGAGCAACTGAAAAATCAACGCTTAAAGATGAAAAAGAAAAGCATTAACATTCAGAGAAGAGATGATAAATGTAACACACTAAAAAAAATAATACAAAAAAAAATATACATCACCAAGCTTAGTCAGGACAACACACATCAACACTCGGAGTGAAGAAAAGAAATGTATCCATATATTGTAGAGCAAACAAAAAAAATCTGTCAGTACAGCATACAGAGTAAAATGATTTTTTTTTTAATACTTAAGCTCTCAGAGTAAACGAACACATCAAGATTCAATGCAAAAAAAAAAAGAAGAAATGTATCAACACTGAGAATGAAGAATAAAAAGAAAGTACCTCAACACTCAAAGCAAAGGAAAGAAATACACTAACATTCAGAGTAAAGGGGAAAAAATCAACATTCAGAGTAAAAGAACTTATACACATCAACACTCAGAGTATAGAGAGAGAATAAGTCTACTCAAGGATTTGAGAACAGATCTATGTCAACACCCACAGTAAAGAAATACATCAACATTCAGAGCAAAATATAAAGTTCCCCCACACTCAGAGTGAAAATATAAAAAAAGAACATCAACACTCATAATAAGATAAGTTATACATTCACACTCAGAGCAAAAGAGAAGAAAGGAACTAATACTCGGAAGAAATGTCACATATCCATTAAATATCAGTGTAAAGAAAGAAATACTTTAACATTAGGAGAAAAACAAACAAAAACAAAACAAAAGAAAAAATAAAAGCAAACAAACAAACAAGAAGTTACACCCTCACCAAAAAGGGAGAAAACATATGCATCAACACTCGAATCAGCGAACAAACAAACAAACAAACAAACAAAAGACCCATCAGAATGAAGAATTGATACACATTATTAACACAAAGAAGAGAAATGCATTAACGCACAATTTATTCTTTCAATTTGTACTTCTACACGATGACCATTGTGTTGCTGTTGTTGTTGTTGTTGTTGTTTTGTCTTTCTTCAGAAGTGACAGTGGATGATTTGGGCGCGGGGTTGCGCCGTGCCGTTCATGTCACGACACGTTTTGATGTAGTCGGTGACTCTCCTGTCCCTGCGCAGGTCCACCGCTTTACCCCACTGGTGACTGCAGCTGTGCTTGTGGCACGCGCCCGTCAGCTCCTTAATCTGCACGATGATTGGTCACGAGGGAAAAAGTGACTGTCACGTGATGGTTATCCTCGTTTTTTGATTGATTGAAATGGGAGAAGATGGTAAGGGAGTAAGATTATGTCATGTGATGTCACTGGTTGAATGTCAAATTCATATGACGTCATCGTTTTCAGAAAACATGCCTGCAGACAAACTTAGCTGCTTTTTTTTCGGCGGGGAAGGTGTGGGTGGGTCCAGAAATGGTGACAACAACAATAATAGTAATAATGTTTATTTCTACAGCGCATATTTCATAAAAATGCTCAATGGCACTTCACATTTTTAAAAAAGAGCCAACGGTAAAAACAGGAATTATGAAAGTCATGCACATTGACAAAAAGACAAGGCCTCGAGATATCCAATACTAAAACAAATCACATTGCGTTCACAATTAAGACATTGTATAATAATAGTAATACTAATAATAGTGATAATAATAATGATGATAATAATAATAATAACAATAACAATGATAATAATAATAATTCAAAAATAAATCACATAAGAAATTTCACAAAAAGTCTCCCTCTCATAAATCCTCTAAAAACCACTCCTTTCCTTTACACACACGCACGCACGCACGCACGCACGCACGACACGCACGCACGCACGTACACACACACACACACACACACACACACACACACACACACACACACACACATTACTGGTCTAGAAACATACAGGTAGGAGAATGAATCTCATTAGGAAGGACTTGCACATTTCAGTTTCTCAGGATAGATGAGTTTGAAAGAGACAGGTTTTCAGATGCCGTTCGAAAGGTGAGAAGCAGTTTGTTTTCCTAAGAGGCAGGGGTAGAGAGTTCCATACATTTGGGCCAAAGACAGAGAAGGACTTTTTACTAAAGATATCCAGAGAGAAGCGAGGAACAGTCAGCAGTGAGGTATCAGAAGAATGGAGTGTTTGAGAAGGTTTGTATATCTGCAGGAGATTGGAAAGATAAGATGGCATGTTCTCATGACAGATACACTGGAAACAGGCACGCAACTTTATATTGAATTCTGCCCTTTAAGGGAAGCCGATGAAGATTTATGAGAAGGGATTTTGCACTCTCACGTCTTGGCTTGCAGAGAACAAGGCGAGCCACATGATTCTGTATGTGTTGAAGTTTATTTAGTTGATTGTTGGGGAGACCAGCATGAACAGAGTTACAGTAGTCTGGAATGTATTAAAGAGACAACAAGTTTGTTGGCAGCATCGGTGAATAGAAAGGAGTGGATGTTACCTATTCTACGTAACTGCAAGTACAGTGTACGGCATAGTTACTTGACATGTGCTTCCATAGACAAGGTTTCGTCTGGGTAGAAACCAAGATTCCTGACAGGTTGTGAGTAGGAAACAGTACAACCAGAGATGAACATAGCAGTATGAGTGACCGGATTGATCTTTGAATTAGTGCCAGTAACAATGAGCACAGTTTTATCATCATTCATTTTCAACTTGTTGTCATTCATCCAATTCAAAACATCCTCTATACAATCTCTCAGACTGCGCTCAAGAGAGTCAAAATCTGATGGAGTAGAGGAGTTATGCGGCTGTGAGTCATCTGCAAAGAAATGGTATGAGTGGCCTGACTGATGAATGACAGTGCTGAGAGGTTGTGTGTGTACAGTAAACAGGACAGGTCCCAAGACAGAACCCTGTGGCACACCACATTTCAGCACTGATGGAGCTGATTCGTGGCCAGTGACAACAGACTGGGTATGGCCAGTTAAACAGGAGTTGAACCGGTCCAGAGCAGCACCAAAAGTGGTACGCAACCGCGTTATGAGGAGGCTGTGGTCTATGGTGTCAAATGCTGCTGACAAGTCAAGCAGTTATAAGATAGACACACGCCCATTGTCTGAGGCCTGAAGGAGGTCATTGACCACACGCAATAAAGCAGTTTCTGTGCTATGACAATTAGGTAGGCTGCCTGGAACGGCTCAAGCAGATTATAAGATTCAAGATACTGTAGAAGCTGTTTTAGTACAATGCGTTCCAATACCTTTGACAAGAAAGGTAGATTGAAGACTGGACGATAGTTCTTGAAGCAGTTTGGGGTCCAGGTTTGCTTCTTTAGAAGGGGCCTCACAAGAGCATGCTTAAAGCACTCAGGTACAATACCAGATAATAAGTAATTGTTCATAGTATCAGTGACGATGGGTGTAATTTCGTATAAACAATCAAACAGGTTGACGCAGGAATAGGGTCAAGGTTACAGGACTTCTTTGGCATTTTCTTCAGTATCTCTTTTACACAAATCTCAGATACAGGCTCAAATTTTTCAGGTACCAGAGAACACGACAGCATCAGTGGGGCATGGTGTATCAAGGTCAAAGCTGCTTCTGATCTGTTCAATCTTGCTAACAAAAAAGTCATTGAATTCATTGGGAAGAGACAACAGTAGCAGCAACACCAACGGAAATATCATAACAACAGCAACGACTGCCACTGAGATAGCAACAGCAACAGCGTCAACAGCAAAAGAAGTAGCAGAAACAGCAGTTACAACAACGGCAATAGTTATCAGCAGCAACATCAACAACATTAGCCACAATAACAACAGCAGTGTGGCAGTTCTGTAGGGATTGTCGTTGGATGGACGAGGTGTCGTCATCTGAGAGGGAATGCCCACTCACTGTGGCTCCGCGACTGAGCAACCATTTTATCATCATGAGCAGGGAGTATTGTTTGGAGATGTCCTGTGTATGATGGATCACAACAGACACCTCTGACTACCCCTACCAAAGTGACTCAGCGGAACTGCGGTGCCTCCTCTGGTCCTGTGTATGATGGGTCACAACAGACATCCCTGACTACCACTACTAAAGTGACTCCGCGGAATTGCGGTGCCTCCTCGGGTGGGTTGTCTTTCAAGACTGCTCAATATGGATTGCTCACTGCGGAACGACAGTCCTGGGGCTGTGACACGACAGTCTGGGTGTGGCTGTGTGCCAGAAAACGAGAATGAATGGCTGGATGTAATGGCACTCAAGGGACACGGAAGATGAGTTGGTTGGGATGAGGTAAGAAACAGAACAGTAACACCAATAACAGAAACACCGACAGTGGTATCACAACTGCAGCAGCAGTATTGTGACACATGGTACGATATCAACAAACAAAAAGAAAAACAAAAGCTTCAACAATAGATAGCATCATAACAACAGCTGCAACAACAGCAACGTCATGACAGCAGCATCAACAAGAAAAGCAACCAAACTCAACGTTTCCACAACTGTCGCACTTCAATATTAATCTTGACAGCGACCATGGATGTCAAGGGGTAGCAAGACTAGTGAGTTGTGTCCTTTTACTAGAATTTCTCTCTCTCTCTCTCATCTCATCATCTCTCTCTCTCTCTCTCTCTCTCTCTCTCTCCTCTCTCTCTCTCTCTCTCTCCAGTCCCACCCACCCCCACTTCTTCCTCTATCTCTGTCTCTTTCTCACCCCCACACCGCACCCCACCTCACCCCTGATTCGTTCTCACTCTATCAGAAAACAAGACGATTTTCTCTTTCTTTTTTGAAAAGGGGCAAGAGATGGTGGCGGAAAAAAAAGTGTGAGGATTGAGGGGGGTGGGGGGGGGGGGGGGGAGGCACGGATGTAGAGGAATAAGGTCATCGGCCGAAATACTGACCAGAATTTCACCTTTCTCCTTGAGGGCCACCAGGTATTCCAGAAGCGTGGTGTTCAGACAGACGTAATGACCGTCTCTGGGCAGTCCTTGTCACACCGATCCCTGGTGAAACACAGTCCACCCGTCTGTCTGTCAGTCCATCGCTTCATCAGTTTAGTCAATTTCTTCATCAGTCAGTTCATCCCTTCATCGGTCAGTTCATTCCTTCATCAGTCAGTCCATCCTTGCATCGGTCAGTTCATCCTTTCATCAGTCAATCCAACCCTTCTTCAGTCAGTCCATCCCTCATCAGTCAATCCATCCCATCTTCAGTCAATCGATCTCTTCATCAGTCAGTTTATCCCTTCATCAGTCAATCCATCCCTTCATCAGTCAGTTTATCCCTTCATCAGTCATACCATCCCTTCATCAGTCAATCGATCTCTTCATCAGTCAGTTTATCCCTTCATCAGTCAATCCATCCCATCTTCAGTCAATCGATCTCTTCATCAGTCAGTTTATCCCTTCATCAGTCAATCCATCCCTTCATCAGTCAGTTTATCCCTTCATCACTCAATCCATCCCTTCATCAGTCAATCGATCTCTCACATCAGTCAGTTTATCCCTTCATCAGTCAATGGGATCCCTTCATCAGTCAGTTTATCCCTTCATCAGTCAATCCATCCCTTCAACAGTCAATGCATCCCTTCATCAGTCAGTTTATCCCTTCATCAGTTAAATCCATCCTTTATCAGTCAATCGATCTCTTCATCAGTCAGTTTATCCCTTCATCAGTCAATCCATCCCTTCATCAGTCACTTTATCCTTTCATCAGTCAATCCATCCCTTCAACAGTCAATCTATCCCTTCATCAGTCAGTTTATCCCTTCATCAGTCAATCCATCCCTTCATCAGTCAATCGATCTCTTCATCAGTCAGTTCACCCTTCTTCAGTCAATCCATCCCTTCATCAGTCAGTTAATCCCTTCTTCAGTCAATCCATCCCTTCATCAGTCAGTTTGTCCCTTCATCAGTCAATCCATCCCTTCATCAGTCAGTTTATCCCTTCATCAGTCAATCCATCCCTTCATCAGTCAATCCATCCCTTCATCAATTTAATCCATCCTTTCTTCAGTCAATTCATCCCTTCTTCAGTCAATCGATCTCTTCTCAGTCAGTTTATCCCTTCATTTAATCATTTTTCCATCCCCTTCTTCAGTCAGCCTATCACTTCATCGGTCAGTTCATCCCTTCTTCAGTCAATCGATCTCTTCATCAGTCAGTTTATCCCTTCATCAGTTTAATCCATCCCTTCTTCAGTCAGCCCATCACTTCATCGGTCAGTTCATCCCTACTATCATTTAATCGGTTTAGTTCATCCTTCATCAGTCAATTCATCCCTTCATCAGTCAGTCCATCCTTCATCAGTCAGCCCATCCCTTCATCAATCAGTTCATCCCTTCATCAGTCAGTCCATCCCTTCATCAGTTAGTCCATCCCTTCACCAGACAGTTCGTCTCTTCATCAGTCAGTCCATCCCTTCATCAGACAGTCCATCCCTTCATCAATCAGTTCATTCCCTTCATCAGTCAGTCCATCCCTTCATCAGTCAGTCCATCCCTTCATCAAGTCATTCAGTCATCCATCCCTTCAGCATCCCGTTTAGTCCCTCCCTTCATCAGTCAGTCCATCCCTTCATCAGACAGTCCATCCCTTCATCAGTCAATCCACCCCTTCATCAGTCAGTCCATCCCTTCATCGACAGTCCATCCCTTCATCAGTCAATCCACCCCTTCATCAGACACTTCGTCTCTTCATCAGTCAATCCATCCCTTCATCAGCCAATCCACCCCTTTTTCGGTCAATCCATCCCTTCTTCGGTTCAATCCCTCCCTTCATCAATCAGTTCATCCCTTCATCAATCAGTCCATCCCTTCATCAGTTAGTTCATCCCTTCATCAGTCAGTCCCTCCCTTCATCAGTCAGTCCACCCTTCATCAGTCAGTCCATCCCCTCACCAGTCAGTACATCCCTTCATCAGTCAGTCATCCTTCATCAGACAGATTCCAATTCCCTTCATCAGTCAGTCCACCCCTTCATCAGTCAGTCCATCCCTTCATCAGTCAGTCCATCCCCTTTATCAGTCAGTCCATCCCTTCATCAATCAGTTCATTTCCCTTCATCAGTCAGTCCATCCCTTCATCAGTCAGTCCATCCCTTCATCAGACAGTTCGTCTCTTCATCAGTCAGTTCATCCCTTCATCAGTCAATCCATCCCTTCTTCGGTCAATCCATCCTTCATCAATCAGTTCATCCCTTCATCAATCAGTCCATCCCTTCATCAGTCCCAAACCACCCGTTCCCTTCATCAGTCAGTCCATCCCTTCATCAGTCAAACCATCCCTTCATCAGTCAATCCATCTCTCAGTCCATCCTTCATCAGTCAGTCCATCCCTTCATCAGTCAGTCCATCCCTTCATTAGTCAGTCCATCCCCTTTATCAGTCAGTTCATCCCCTTTATCAGTCAGTCCATCCCTTCATCAGTCAATCCATCCCTTCATCAGTGCAGCCCATCCTTCATCGGTCAGTTCATCCTTTCATCAGTCAATCCATCCCCTTTGTCAGTCAGTTCATCCCCTCATCATCAATCCCTCCCTTCTTCAGTCAATCCATCCTTCATCAGTCAATCGATCTCTTCATCAGTGAGCCTATTACTTCATCGGTTTAATCCATCCCTTCATCAGTCAGCCCATTACTTCATCGGTCAATCATTCCTTCATCAGTCAGTCCATCACTTCATCAGTCAGTACATCCATTCATCAGTCAGTACATCCATTCATCAGTCAATCATCCCCTTTATCAGTCAGTCATTCCTTCATCAGTCAATCATCCCTTTATAGGTCAATTCTTTCCTTCATCTGTCAGTTCATTCCCTTATCAGTCAACCATTCCTTCATCAGTCATCTCATCCGTTCATAAGTCAGTTCATCCCTTCATCAGTCAATCCATCCCTTCATCAGTCAGTCATCCCTTCATCAGTCAGTTCATCCGTTCATCAGTCAATCCATCCCTTCATCAGTCAATCCATCCCTTCATCCGTCAATCCATCCCTTCATCAGTCAGTTTATCTTCCCAGTCAGTTCATTTCCTCATCAGTCATCCATCCCTTCTCAGCAGTCCCTCCTTCACGTCAATCCATCCCTTTCATCAGTCATTTCCCCTCAGCATCCATCCCTTCCAGTTCATCCTTCAGCAGTCAGTCCACTCCTTCATTAGTTAGTCCATCTCTTCATCAGTCAGTTCATCCCAGCCTTCATCAGTCAGTTCATCCTTCATCAGTCATTCATCCCTGCATCGGTCAGTTCATCCCTTCATCAGTCAGTATTCCTTCATCAGTCAATATCCCTTTATCGGTCAATTCTTTCCCTCATCGGTCAGTTCATTCCCTCATCAGTCAATCATTCCTTCATCAGTCAGTTCATCTCCCTTTATCAGTCAGTTCATCCCTTCATCAGTCAATTCATCCCTTCATCAGTCAGCACATCCCTTCATCTGTCAGTCATCCGTTCATCAGTCAGTTCATCGTTTATCAGTCAATCCATTCTTTCATCAGTCAATCCATCCCTTCATCAGTCAATCCATCCCCTTTATCAGTCAGTCATCCCTTTATCGGTCAGTTCATCCTTTGGTCAGTCAGCCATCCCTTCATCAGTCAATCTATCCCCTTTTTCAGTCAGTTCATCCCTTCATCAGTCAGTTCATCCCTTCATCAGTCAGTTCATTCCTTCATCAGTCAGTCCATCCCTTATCAGTCAGTCCATCCTTCATCAGTCAGTCCATCCCTTCATCTGTGAGTCATCCCATCATCAGTCAGTCCATCCCTTCATCAGTCAGTTCATCCCTTCATCAGTCAGTCCATCCCTTCATCAGTCAGTCCATCCCCTTTATCAGTCAATCTATCACTTCTTCAGTCAGTCCTCCCTTCATCAGTCAGTTCCATCCTTCATCAGTCAGTTCATCCCTTCATCAGTCAGTCCATTCCTTCATCAGTCAGTCCATCCCTCATCAGTCAGTCCATCCCTTCATCT
>CM031613.1:54670097-54700097 GCA_018398815.1 Conus ventricosus | reverse complement strand
TGTATTGTATTGCATGGCAGTGTGTTGCATTGTATTTCAATGTATTGCCTGCATTGTACTGTACTCCAGTGTGTTACATTGTGGTGTACTGTGGTACACTGTTTTGCATTTCTCTGTACGGACTACCTTGCATTGTACTGTACTCCAGTATGTTACATTGTGGTGTACTGTGGTACACTGTATTGTATTTCTCTGTACCGGACTACCTTGCATTGCACTGTACTCCGTATGTTACATTGTTGTGTACTGTGGTACACTGTATTGTATTTCTCTGTACCGGACTACCTTGCATTGCACTGTACTCCAGTATGTTACATTGTGTGTACTGTGTACACTGTATTGTATTTCTCTGTACCGGACTACCTTGCATTGTACTGTACTCCAGTGTGTTACATTGTGGTGTACTGTGGTACACTGTTTTGCATTTCTCTGTACCTACTACCTTGCATCGTATTGCATTGCTGTGGCCCAGCGGGCTGCAATGTATGGTACTGTACTACATTTGTATTGTACTGTAGTGTACTGTACTAGGTTGTATTCCTTTGTACTGTATGACATTATATTACACTGTATTGTGTATCGTTTCTTTGTTTTACTGCGTCATACTGTACTGTGGTGTACTGAATAGTGTTGTGATGTATTGTTTTGTACTGTGTTACATTGTGTTGCATTGTACTGTGTTATATTTTGCTGTGTTTTATCAAAATGGTTCCGTACTGCAGTATATGTACCGTATTGTATTGTATAGTGCTGTGTGGCGTTATATTGTTTTGTACCAGACTGTACTGTACTGTACATTGCTCTGCTCTGCTCTGCTCTACTCTACTTTACTCTTCTCTACTCTACTCTACCCTGCCTGCCCTGCCCTGCCCTGCCTGCCCTGCCTGCCTGTCCTGCCCTGCCCTGCTTGATCCGGCCCGATCTGACCCGCCGACCCGACCCGACCCGACACGACCCTACCTACCCTACCCTACCCTACCCTACCCTACCCTACCCTACCCTACCCTACTCTACTCTACTCTACTCTACTCTATTCAGGCTGCTCTCTCGGGGGAGCCACGTCGCCACAATACAGTGCTAACTTTGTGTTGCGTGCGTGCGTGCGTGCGTGCTGCGTGCGTGCGTGCGTGCGTGCGTGCGTGCGTGCGTGCGTGTGTGTGTGTGTGTGTGTGTGTGTGTGTGTGTGTGTGTGTGTGTGTGTGTGTGTGTGTGTGTGTGTGTGTGGTGGCGCGCGCGCGCGCGCGCGTGTGTGTGTATGTGTGTGTGTGTTTCTTCAAACAGAATTTCCTTCAGAATCTTGCCGGGAACCACTTTCTTGTACCCCTGAGATCCCCCTACATGAGCTGCCTATCTTTCCCACAAAACGCCGATTTATCGTCGCATCATTCTTGTCCTCGTCATTGTCCGATTATCGTAGGTGTTCTGGGTGCTTTGAGAGACTCTTGCTTGAGCAGGAAGAAGTCTCCGCAGCTTTCTGTCGTCGGATCGGTCCTGCGCAACAGGAAAGAGGCGCTGTAATCAGACCATGCATTCTTTGCAACTGTCCACCCAAGCCTTCCCTGCAGCTGGCATCAGGGGTGCCCACCCTTCACTGTACGCTGACGGAAAGCATGTATGTACGCTGCTCACAAAGAAACGATGCCCTCATGATCATTCGGAAAACAAAACACAGGTAAACCAGCAGATACACAAGTAAGTCTCAGACAGACGGAGTGTGGTGTCCACTCACTATGCACGGTAGGGACACAGCAACGACGATTGATTGGTCCCCCGCACAGGCCAGAGACGTAACTTCCGCCCACGCACGCGATGTTGGTGTACTTGCACGTGCCGCCTCTGTCATGGCACTGTGCATCGTGGTACGCTGCGGACAGAAAATTAATGCAGAAATGGTTGACTGGAGAGAGAGAGAGGGGTGAGAGAGAGAGAGAAGAGAGAGAGAGAGAGAGAGAGAGAGAGAGAGAGAGGGTGAGAGAGAGAGAGAGAGAGAGAGAGAGAGGTGAGAGGGGATAGAGAGAGAGAGAGAGAGAGAGAGAGAGAGAGAGAGAGAGAGAGAGAGAGAGAGAGACAAGACAAGACAAGACAAGACAAAATCATTTATTTACGAGGATAATAGATAAGCACTGACGCGCTTTTTTTTACATCCAGTCCTCGCCCTAAGGGACTACAACGTGCAATGAAATGAAATAATGTAAGAAGCAAACAAGCAACAACAACAACAAAAGCGGTCATGCAATTATAGTGGAACATCAAATGAAAACAGAAGCCAAATGGAAAAAAAAAAAACCAACAAATAAATAGAACTAAAAATAATAATAATAATAATTAAGGGAAAGAAGAGAGTGGGGGTGGGGGTGGGCTGGGGGAGCATATGGAAATTACTATGACATGCAACAATTAGCGTGCCTAAAAACAGACAATAAAATGAATGTGGCAAAATACGCACAGAATTTGGAATATACGCACGCACGCACAGAGAGAGAGAGAGAGAGAGGGGGGGGGGGGGGGGGGGAATTGGCATCCACCTGAATTTGGAAGGATTGAAACCCCGATTTCAAACGGACAGAGAGACAGAAAGATAGAAAGGTCGATTGAGAGAGATTCAGATTCAGATGTTTAATTCATATTTAGGCCATTGCCCCTAATGAAGGGGAGTAATTGAACACTCATTTCACACAAACGTTTCTATACACATTATAAAGTCAGAACAATATTTTACGAAATGGCAATCTCACGCAACTGAAATGCTTTGAACAAGTAAATTGATAAATTTCTAACTGTTCTTTCACATTTGCATGCCAAAAGTAAACTTAGTCGAAACAGGTTTGGAAATCTATAAAATTTTGCAGGAATGTATTGTTGTCTTAAGTTATTTAGTGCTGGACAACACAAGACAAAATGAACCTCATCCTCTTTACCGTTTTTACACAGTGGGCAAATTAAATCATTCTCATTATGGGGTCGATATTGGTAGTAATGCTGAGCAATATCTGTTACCCCAAGTCTGAACTTAGTCAACACAACTTTCAGATGTCTATCTAAATTTAACAACAAATGAATTTTCACATCAGGTACTGTACAAAATGTTCTGTATACACTAAATCTATCGCTATTCTTAATATGATCATCCCATTCCTGCCATCTACATGAAATTAATCGATTGAGAGGAGAGAGAGAGAGAGAGAGAGAGAGAGAGAGAGAGAGAGGGGAGAGAGAGAGAGAGAGGGGGAGGGAGGAGAGGAGGAGAGAGAGGGGGGAGAGAGAGAGAGACTGAGAGAGAGGCAGTTAATTAGACAGATAAATAGAGAGATTAATAGATCACTGCATAGATAGATACAGACAGACGAAGACATCAACAAAGAGCTAACTACATTGACAGACAGACGGTGGACAAAGGCATACAGACAAACCGACGAATTGGGTAAATCACGAGAGACACACAAGGAATAAAGATGACGGACAGGTTGACAGACAGACATACAGACAGACAGATGGGTACATAGGAAAAGACGTATGCATACATACATACACAAGTGCATGCACGCACGCACGCACGCACGCACACACACACCACACACACACACACACACACACACACACACACACACACACACACACACACACACACGCGCGCGCGCGCGCGCGCGCGCGTGCGCACACACACATACATACATACAGACAGACAGACAGACAGACAGACAGACACATACATACATACATACATACATACATACATACATACATACATACATACATAGTTGCATCAATAAGTTTGCAGTGTAGGTTTGCAGTTGCTAGCAGCTCTTCAGTCTTACCGCTGTCCGTAAAGTTCGAAATGCAGCAGCGTCTGTCCTGGGGCCCACCGCACAGCCCCGTGACGTAACTTCCTCCAAAGCACGTGATCGAGGTGGCCTGGCACTTCCCGCCACGCGCGTGGCACAACTCATCAAAGAAGGCTGGTAACCGAGCAGAGTGATTCAAAGCTGACGCGACCGTTTCCGTAGGGTTCAGATCGATTGCAGATCTTTGATTTCAACCAGTGATGTAGCAATGAATGACATGTCTTGTTTTTTTTTTGTTTGTTTGTTTGTTGTTGTTGTTTTTTGTGTTTTTTTTTTTTTTTTTGGGGGGGGTTGTTTTTTGTTTTCTTCCATGTGAAAATGTACCATTATCTATGGTAAGAAGGATTCTACTGTATTTCAATGTTATTTGACAGATATTTTCCGACACACACACACACACACACACACACACACACACACACACACACACACACACACACACACACATGCACGCACGCGCGCGCGCAAAGACACATAGTACACCTATATATGATGCGCACACACGGGCACGCAATTAGCCACACACACGCACACACACACTTTCTCTGTCTCTGTCTCAGTCTCTGCCTCAGTCTCTGTCTCTGTCTCTCTCTCCGTCTGTCTCACACATACACACACACACGCGCGCGCGCGCGCGCGCACGCACACACACACTCTCTCTCTCACACACACACAAAGAGAGAGAGAGAGAGAGAGAGAGAGAGAGAGAGAGAGAGAGGAGAGAGAGGGAGAGGAGAGAGAGAGAGAGAGAGAGAGAGAGAAGGAAAAAACGAAAAGGAGAAAGACCGACAATGAGAAAAAGAAAAAAATAAGAGGAGGGGGAGGGGACTACATATTTTCGCCTGTGAAACGGCGATGTAATCCGCGCGCGCACAGAGAGAGAGAGAGAGAGAGAGAGAGAGAGAGAGAGAGAGAGAGAGAGAGAGAGAGAGAGAGAGAGAGGAGGGGGGGGTGGGAGGGAGGAAGGGAGGGAGAGACGAACAGACAGACAGGGAAAAGGTTCCGCGGACTACTTGTACCTGAGACTATCTGCATCTACGGAGGTTAAAAAAAAAAAAATCCGAAACGGAAACATACTCCACGTACCTTCCACTCCCTAATCTACCTCCCTCCTCCACCACCTTCCCCGACGCACAAACCTTTCTCTCCGCCTCACCCCGTCCCCCACCCCAACTCCCACCCTGCCCGGTCCTTGTCAGCCCCTACCTCCTTTTCCACCGCCTACCCCTCACTGCCACCACCACATACCCGGCACGCAGCATCTGCGAGTGTAGGGTCCATCACACAGGTACGCCAGGTAGGTTCCAGAACAGCTGTTCTGCACGTCCTGGCAGGCCCCGAAGTTCATGGTACACTTCTGGTCGGACTCGGCCCCTGGGGGGTTAAAGAGGGTTCGAACCTGTTGACCAGCCTACCAGCCACTCACTGTGGGGTGGTGATGCAGGCTGTGAGCTTGTGAGTCTGCTGCTACTGGGGGTTGGCCCATGCATCAGAGACATGGAGTGAGGTAGGGAGATGAGAAAGTGAGAGGTGGGAAGAAGGGTGGAAGAGGAGTGGGGATGTGAGGAGGGGTGAGGGTGGGGGTGGGGGGAGCGGGGGGGGGGGGGGAAGGACCGGCCAGGCGGTGCCCAACCCTGAACCGTCACTCCAAAAGCAGCGTTAGGAGAACCCGCTGTGCAAATTTGTGTTCAAACCCACCTCCACGGCCTTCTTTTCATTTCATTCCTACTCCTTTTCCTTTTATCTTGTGTGTGTGTGTGTGTGTGTGTGTGTGTGTGTGTGTGTGTGTGTGTGTGTGTGTGTGTGTGTGTGTGTGTGTCTGTCTGTCTGTCTGTCTGTCTGTCTGTGCGCGCACGCGCGCGCGCGCAAACGGGATTGGGGATGGAGGGTGTGTGAGGATAAATCTGTTCCCTTTTCCCCTTAATAAACTTATAAAGCTTACGTGGGTGGTTGCTCCCCTGCCCCCTCTCCTCCCTACACCATTTAGATATCAGCAATAATGTTCTGGCCCAAGTGTGCTATACGTCCAAATGGACAACCTCGGGCAACACAGTCCAACATACACCACATGACAGAATGAGTCCCTGGGTGCCTGTATCTGCCGGGCCTGGCTGACGCCGGGATTCCTTATTTTTAAAAAAATTAAAAAAAGAGAAGAGAAGAGTACGCGGCCCTGTTATGTAGACTGAGACCAAAATGAAATCCCATAACGTTGTCTTCAACATGCTAACTGATCGGCATTGAAAGTGAATGTCAGATTCTGTGGCTCTTCACGCCCTGGTCTGGCGGCGGTAATCTCACTCTGATTACTTCTCCAGAGTCATGCAGGTGCAGAGCACGTGTCGAACTCATCGGTGTGGGCAGGACTGTAGTGACCGCGTGGACGTTGTGGACCATTCTGAAGGAGGAGGCTCACTCACGATGACCCAGCAACGAAAGAGTCATTGTCGATAGTATGGGGTGTAATAAAGAGTCATTGTCGATAGTATGGGGTGTAATAAAGAGTCATTGTCGATAGTATGGGGTGTAACAGATTGTATGCTTCGAGTGATGGAGGATCCGAACAGGCATCACTGAACGCCACAGAAGTGTCTCAGCAGCAGAGCAGTGTCTCCTCCAACGGGGTGCCTCACGATGGCTCGATGTTGATAGCTCCTTTTACGCTACCGGTAAGAGGCACGAACAGTGCGACAGTCAAAACATGGCTGCTTTACCATCGTGCCCAAGGCACATTGTTAGATTAATTCATAAATTAAGGCTGAATACTTGGAACATTAAATATTCTCATAGTATTACTTGTGTATGCAGAGAAAACATTTCTGTGCGTCATCTTTTGTTTGAATGCTCAGTGTTGACCTCGCTCTATCGGGAGAAAGGTATTGAGATGAATAACTTGGATAATGTCAATACTGTCTTATATGGTTCATGTATGTATTGCTGAAATTGCCATGGTTATTTCGCAGTCACAGGTTGCAAAATTTTGGTAAAGATCACAACTTTGTGTAGCACTAGGGTATTTCACTTAGGTAAATATGCACATATCAGATGTGGCTTTGCAAGTACTAGATAAGTTGAGTGTGAAGGTTTTTCTTTTTCTTTTTCTTAAACAAATGTCTTATATCATCTGGCGATGAAAAGGCATTAAATAAACCACTGAACTGAACTGAACTGAGGAAAACAATATGTCGAAAGCCAGAATACAAAAAGAATACATACATACATATCAATTACTTTAATGCATCAACTTGTCAAATCAACAACTAAGCACAGCAGTCCAGATTGCAGGCGCATCGATAAAAGTTATCTTTCACATATTCTCTCTCTCTCTCTCTCTCTCTCTCTCTCTCTCTCTCTCTCTCTCTCTCTCTCTCTCTCTCTCTCTCTCTCTCACTCACTCTCTCTCTCTCTCTCTCTCTCTCTCTCTCTCTCTCTCTCCTCTCTCTCTCTCTCTCTCTCTCTGTCCCCATGTCCTTCTTTCTCTCTAGCTCTCTGGCTAGCTCTAATTCTTTGTCTGTCAGTGCTTTAGTTAGCTTTATACATCTAATACTATTGTCACGAGTTTGTCACGAGGCCTACGACGTTTGACCCATCTAGGGTGGCGGAATTATTCATTTGTTTATTGTCGTTGCTGTTGTCGTGTATCCGTCCCTTAATGTGGCTTGTGGTGCGGTTGCACCTTGGTGTAGTTCAGCTCAACTTCGGTTTGCTTTCTCTCTCTCTCTCTCTCTCTCTCTCTCTCTCTCTCTCTTATTCCACTGCCCGTGCTATTCATCCTGTAGGTTCACGGGTGGCTGATACCTTTCTCTCGAACCTGCTGTCTATCGGCCTCTCGCCTGTCTTTTTACCTGTCGCACGTGCTTCATTTCTTTTAGTTTGAAGTATGCTCACTCTGTGACGCAGCATGGCATGTTGGCCGCCATTGCTGAGGGAGGTTAGCTCTTCACTCGAGCGGAAGATGTCTCTGGGAGCGCCTGCTCCGGTCTTGGTTCTTCACCGTATCATCGAGGGTACAGTCGGTATCTTCAATTCCTACAGTCGGCCTGTAGGAGAGGGACATCACTTCTTCTTTTTCCGCACCTGTGCCTCTGTCCTCTCGACTGGACAGAGGGCAGAGAGAGTCGTTTGACCCGCCTCTTCTGGGTCACCCACGGGTAGCTGGTAAGCATCAGTTTCGTAGTTTGTTTGTTTTGGTTTGTTGTTGTTAGCCGGCTTAGTCTTCTCTTTTGCGCAATTTTCTTTTGTTTTCAAAATTGTAAAGAAATATTGTTTGAGACCTTTTCTCTGGTTAATTCAATCTTTAACCTGGCCATTCTAAATTATATCCAAAATTCTTTCTCCTGTTTATGCATCTGGTGATGCGGTAGTCGGTGGGGATGGGAGAGAACCTGGTGATTCAGGGTTGGAACTTGCTTGGTCTCGCTCGTCCGCCCCTGTCACATTCGCCGGACTCTTATTCTTCGGCCACCGTCTGTTTGTGTGTGCAAGGAGAACGAGTTTTATGTTCGCGAGTGTGCGTACGCATGATTTGTCGTTCGGATGCGTGGTTGGAGATTTGTGTTATTTTGAAATGTGGCTATAAATGTGACAATTAGCCATTGAATTTTATTATTTGAAAATTGGGTGGCAGTTATTAAGCATGGTCGCTGTTTTGGTTTAAAAAACTGTAAATGCCAATCCTAGGCCATGTTTCCCAAAAACCAGTTGGGAGCAGCTCCCCCAGGAATTGGCTTTTATCGTTCTCTCATACTCAGTGGACTTGATTCACGGGGGCATGCGCATTAACGAGGAAAAAAACCAACCTGCAACACAGTTCAACCGTTCGACCGGTTGACTCAGAATCGGTGTTTTCCTTTCCTGACAATAAGACTTCAAAACCAAAAAATAACGACCCCTAAAAAACAAACTATTTTAGGGTAACTGTTTTTAATACAAATTTTTACTAAATTTTCATAGATAACGTGGGGGAATTTTTTTCATGAGAAAAGGGGGAAGTAGTTGTGGCGAACACCCCATAAGAAACGTGGGGGAAAAATATTGGGGGTAAACGCCCCATATACACGGGCGGTGCACTAGGCATCCGTTTACTTCGGGGTGTTTAATTACATTTGGGGGGAAAAGGAAGAGAGGGCGCAACCAAACCCCTTAAGGCAATTGCCCTCAGAACAACGGGGGTTTTTAAAAAATTTTTCTATTTACCGGAGGAGAAGCCATTTTGGAAAACCAAGACATACGTGCGTACAAAACACACACACACACAAAACACACACACACACACACACACCAACACACAACACACCCCACACACACACACATCTACACCGCGCGCGCGGCAACAGAGAGAGAGGAGACGACAGATAGACGACAGACAGACAGAGAAGGAAGACGAGAGAGAACACACACCCAACACTACACACACACACAACAACCACACACAACACACACACACACACACCCACACACATTACCAAAACCCAACACACACACACCTATTTTGTTCTCCAGTTTCCACTGAAACCCATTTTTGACAAATTTTTTTTTTTCTGCTGCAAGTCATCTATAATAAATAGTGTCTGCGTTCCAAGTCAGGGGCTGACGACCCGCTGAAAAAACTGTGAGACAAAAAATCAAAACGGCCCCCCTCCCCCAACCCCCACCCCTTTCCCCCCCACTTGCCGATTAAACTTTACATCGCCTTCTAAATTTGCTTTGCCACAACCTGCCCCGTGATGGGCTGTTACGCCCGGCCATTACGGGCTCACATGCTGGTTAACCCCCACATTCTTCCACTGATGCCGACAAGCACGGGCCGTTTTTACTGTGCGTGGGGGGTAACCAGTTTACCAAAAAACAGAATTGTGTATCTTAAAAGGTTTTTTTGGCTCAAAGGAATGAAAACGTTTTTAAGGCAATATTGTTGACAAAGATACAGCCAGTTTTAAAAAACGTTTTGAATATTGATGAGATGGTCCTTATCTAATAAAAGGCCTGCTTGTTGAAAGCGGCCGAAGCATAGGGGGCTGTGGTGAAAGACCGGGGTGTTTTTTAGTGAAAAAAGGTGTTTTTAAAAAAATTTTTTTCCGGGGGGTAGGTTTCTTTTGGAAGAAGCAGAATTATTTGTATCCCCTTTTTAAAGAATTAAATCAGAAAATTTTTTTAAGCGCAGCAGTAATCAAAAATGTTAGATTTTTTTCAACAAAAAACCCTTTAATTCTTCCTGAAGGCAATCGAAGGACAAAAATCGGGCAAAGCGCCGCATATTCCTCCACTTAGAGCGCAACAGTCCCCTCTTAGACATACAGTGCTTTTTTGCGCTTAACAACAGAATTTATCAACTGGGGTTGCCAAGTTTTTTAAATATAGAAAACGATAAAGGGCATGTAGGGTTTTTCCAAAAATTTAAATGACGTGGCTCAAAATAGTAACAAACCCATGCATGTAGGGTTTCAAAAAGTAAATGACGGGGCTCTAAATATAGTAACGTTCATCCCTTACGGTACCTCACCGTTTTTAAACTTTCATGCTTCGCTTTCCATTCCCGTGAAGGGTGGCCTATTTGCGGGATTTCCCTGCCCCACAAACCCCCCGGAAACCTTTTTTCTAAAAATATTTTCTTTACCTCACCTCCCTTTGACTCATCTTCGCCTTTCCAGGGCGCGTAAAACGGTGGGCCTTTTTTGCGGGAAAGGGGGCCCAGGAGTTTTTTGGGCTTTGTGGTTGGCTGTTTCAACGTCCGCTTCTACGTCCTGTTAAAAACTTTTGGGGCCCCCCCTTTTTAAGGGCGGGGTACTTCTTTAAAATTTGGGTTTGGGTTTTTTTTTCAATTAGTTTTTGGTTAAATGCCCTTGTGCTGTTTTTGAACTTGCAACAAAAGACCCCAATGCACCACAAAAACGCGCAAACCGCCCTTGAAACAAAAGTGGTGTTACCCAGACAAAATAAAAAGCTCTGTGTAAAACCACACACACTCCCCCCCCCCAAGTCCCCCCCAAAGTTCAAAAATTAAATTTTAAATTAAGTAAACCCCCAAGTTTTTAAAATTAATTTTTAAATTTAAAGTTTACTTCAAGTTCTTAAAAAGTTCTTTGATTAATTTTTTTAATTTTAATTTTTTCTGATTAAGTTACCTAAAGATTGTAATTTTAATTTCGCCCTTTTAATACAGCCAAGTTTTTTATTCAAGTTATCTTATAAATAAAAAAAAATACAATCATTTTTTACCCTTAAATATAAATGCCTAAAAATAGTACACCCCACCCCCTCAAAAAACCGTCATCACTGAAAAAATTCTTGCTGGGCGTTTTTTTTTTGCGCGGATGGGTTACATAGAGCTTAATGAATTCTTACATCCTAAGCAACCGCTTTGATTACAATTCTGGTCTATGGAAAGGGTCCTTTTAAAGACTCCATGTCTTTTTTTTATTGACTTCATCTTTTTATAATTTACGCCATGATCTATTTTTTTTTAAAAAAAATTTAAAAAAAGTTCTTAAAAATTATTCCTTTTAAAAATGGATCAAAAGATCTTTTTTTGTTGACGGTTCGGGGCTGCTGTTGTCTTCGAAATTTAAAGGGGTTAAATTTTTTTTGATTGTTTTTGTTTCGGGCTCCATTTTTTTAATATTTTTTTATAACCTTTAATAACTCCCCCCCCCCGGGCAGAAAGGGGCGCCAAAAATGGCAACATTTTTAATTTTCAATATACCATAAAAACTTTGGTGCTGTGGGCCCTTGAATCAAAAGGATTTTTTTAATACGGGCCTTTGAATCAACTTGTTCGGGCGTGCCGGGGTTAAGTTTTTATTAAGTTATAATTTTGAAAAATTAATTTTTTTGTCTGTTTCCACTCTGCAATTTTCTTCCTGCTTTAAAAAACGCCCAGGGGGAAAGGGTCTTTTCAAAAGGTCTCCCCACCCATTCAGTGTTTTTCTGCTGATTTTTCCCGGCTTTTGGTTTTTTTCTCCAACCCATTTTAGGTTTTCTGATTCGCGATTTTTCCCGGGTCGGGGCCCTTTTGGGAAAGGGGAAAAAAAAACTAAAAAGATTAAAAGTTTTTTAAATTTCCCCTAAAATTTGGCGATAACAATGTTTTCCAAAACGTAGTATAGAAACCCCCAAAAAACCCCCAGAGACCCAAAGACTTTGTTTAAAAATGGTCTTTCGTTAAATTTATACGTAAATCTTGGGTTTAGAATCAATGGGAGCAAATCTACTGCTAGTTTAGTGTACCAAAATAAGAACCGTTTTCCCAACGCTTTTTTACCATTTTTCGGGCCCCCAAAATGGCGCCTCAAACCTTTAGGGTACTTTAAATGTCTTTGTGCGACATCTGTTTTTTCTTTCAATGCTGAATTCAGTTCCGAGGGAAATGGGTTTTTTTTTTCCCCCACGCCGCCAAAGAATACAACCTCTCCTTTTTTGGGGGATAACAGCTTGGGCCCTCACTTGGTCATTCAAATTCAGGAAGGTTTAGGCTGCCTTTTTAGCTTAGTAGATCATCGCTTTTTCATGTTTTTTAGTATTTTAATTATTTTATTTTTCTAAAAATGACACCGAAAAAAAAAGTTTCAAAACCTTTTATACCCCTTCCTGCTGTTAAAATTTGGGGTCTAAGTGTAAAGGGTACTCAATGCCCTTGGGGGAAAAACTTGTTAAAATTTAAAAAAGCAATCTTGGCCCAAACCCCCAATTTTAGGATTCCCGCCCAAAACTAATTGCCCATCATTGGCAGCTTCGTTTGCCCCCCGAAAAATTTCTAGTCAAGCAAGAAAAAATTCCAGACAGTAAAAATATGTAATAAAAAAATACATTTAAAAAAAAATGGGTTCACTCGTAGATTTATAGCCGGGGGCCCGTGGTTAATTTCCTCGCTTTTAGTGAGAAGTAATTACGGGAAATTTTGTTTTTAAACCCCGCGAAAATGAAAGGGGAGAAAAAAGACATTTAAAAAAACTGTGGGGCAAAATAGCTGCCCCACAAGATCGCTATGAAAAACAAAATTGGGGCATTTAAATTTTTTTAAAAACACACTGAAAAAAAAGGGACATGCAGCTTACCCTTTTAAAGATGTTGATCAAGCAATAAAACAATATTATCTTGTAACAGGCAAACCAATCGAGACATTGCCCCCACCAAAATTCAGTGATTTTTATCAACCATCAGAAAAACAAAAGATGCAAGAAATCGCGTTTATTGCCTTGGTATGACCGTTGTGTATTTTGTTGCGCATAATATTGGCTGAATAAAAATGAACAAAATTTATTATTCGCCCAAAGGATATTGGAAGGGAATCACGGCAATCAAAAAGCTAAGCCACCAGCCGCCGTGGCGAAGTGGTTAGCGTCGCGGACCCCCCGGCTGGGAGGTCGTGGGTTCGAATCCATCAGAAGTCATGTGGGTTTTTCTGCCCCGACCGGCTCGTACCCAGAGTTGATTTTGCTGCGGACTCAGTTGGGAAGACTGGGACCACACAGTCGAGTTTCATCCACTTAATGGATGCGTTTCTGAGAGTGTTGCTCCAATTTCCTGACCAACACTGCAGTGCCTGTATCTCTCGGCCTGTTGACGTCGGGATATATTATGAAAGAAGCGTAGAGTACAGCCCTGTCATGTAGTCTCAGCCGAAATGGAATCCGTACATCATCTTCATCATCCTCATCTCATCGATCAGCATTAAAAAAAAAAAAAAAAGTCTCAAATTCTGTGGCCCTTCATGCCCTGCTCTCATGGTGACCTCAATTCGATGTCCTCTCCACATCTGTGGCCTTGGTTTGGTTCCGTCGGGGTTACCGGTATCGGTGAGTCCATGGGGGCTGTCGTTGGACGGACGTGGTGGCGCCCTCCGGAGGGAGGGCTCACTCACGCGCTCCGCGACTAAGCAATTATTGTCGTCAGTAGGGGGCTTAGTAGGTTGTGTCCTGCGTATGTTAGATCAGAACAGCGCCACTGAACACCACCGAAGTGACTCGGCAGCAGTGCAGTGTCTCCTCCGGTGGGTTGCCTCTTGACGACTTGATATTGACTGCTCCCTGTGGATTGCCGGTGCCGGGGCTGAGGCGGGCCGACCGGGCTATGGCTGTGGACGGGGTGTCGGAATGAGCGGCGTGGGTGCACTGCCTCTGAGGGTGGCGCAGAGGTTGGAACAGCAAAAAAAAAAAAAAAAAAAAAAAAAAAAAAAAAAAAAAAAAAAAAGCTAAGCCAAGCGGCAGGTGTCAGTGAACAAACAGCAAAGAATGGTTATCTAAACAAGCGATTTGGCAAATTTATTTACCTGCACCCAAACGAATACAGAGACCGCACTTTGTGAATACAATACCAAACGACACCCATCAAATGGATCTTCTATATTTACCCTCTGATACGATTAAACGAAAAAGATTTAAGTACGCACTCACAGTCATTGACATAGCTTCAAGATACAAAGATGCGGAACCATTAACACAAAAGAGTGCTTCTGCTGTTGCTGTTGCCATACAACTGATATATCAACGAGGCCCTTTAACTTATCCTCGCATGATTCAAGTCGATGATGGAAAAGAATTTAAAGGGCAAGTGAATCAATTATTGTTGAAACATAGAGTTACCATTAAAAGAGGCATTCCAGGAGTTCACAGATCACAGGCTTTAGTTGAAAACTTTAACAAACAGTTAGCCGAAAGACTTTTCTCCTACCAGTATCACAGAGAGCTGATTGACAATTCTCGCAACACAGAATGGGTTAGAAGACTGCCCTCAGTTTTGCGCGCAATGAATAATGAAGAATTTAAAGGGTTTAAAACCAGTACAAGCAATCAAAAAACAAACAATAGATGTTGCTGAAGAGCCTTCATCCAGCAAACTATTACCGTTTGGTTTGAAAGTAAGGTACCTTTATTTACCGGGGGAAGCAGAAGGGGACACTCGCATCAGGGCAACCGATCCAGTTTGGAGTGTTGATCCATATGAAATAAAAAGAATTGTAAAAATGAATCCGCCCGTGTATTATTTACGAGAAACTGACACAACAAAACAACCAGCTCCTCAAAGATCTTTTGTGAAAGAAGAACTGCAGATAATTCCGCCAGACACAGTTCCGCTTTAATTAATTTACGTAAACATATTTTGGTTTAAAATGAAGGCCAGAAGGAAGCGCAGAACGAAACAAGAATGGTAAAGGAAGAGACCTTGAAAATGATACGGGAATCATTTCATGCGTGTAATGCTATTAAGGAAACATTTTCGGGGATTAATCAATGCATGCTAAATCATCCAGATCACCTACAACTCAAACCCCCAAATTGGGAAAAAGAATATCTTGAAATAATAAAAAAAATTCGAACGCATCAAGCAAACATGAGAAAAGATTTAAATGAATTGGATGAAGCTATGATCGATCTTATAATAAAAGTTGATGAAAAATATAAACCCCCCTGTTTATGCGGTCCTCCAGTGCCCGATTGCATATGAAAACTCTGGATTAACAAATACTCGTTTTGTGTTTGTTCTATCTAACGACTTCTTTGTTACAACTGTTGTGTTGATCTCATGTAGATTAGATCGCAGTTTTACGTTGTCATGATGAAAAGTCTTATTGCCAAACAATGCTTCTTTGTAGTTGTCATGTGATATGTTTGACTGCACAACGCTGCGAGATATTCCCTTTGCTTTCTTAATGATTTTCTCCTGGCTCGAAATACTGTACATTTTTTACCTTAAACCAACAAACTCCTTGATCACCTTTCCAGATAATTCATCCTTCATCTTTCCTAAAACCTTCTTATTAGTAATTGAATGCAAAGGCGAATCTTTAGGATAATCGGACGTGTCATACCATCCTGCATGCCCTTTAGCTACTTCTAATTCCATGTCTTTATAGATGTCTTCAGTAGGGATATCTATAACAAAACTATCTGTATCTGTGTAAAGCACTCTGGACTCAGGATACAGGGGCTTAAAATAGTCATAAAGAAATTCTAACATCAAAAGCTTTGATAATTCTAAAACAGTAAACCCAATAAATACAGGTTTGTCCAATTTGACTTTCTTTTTTTTTCATCATTATACCAAAAAGCTGATCATGAAATCTTCTAAAGTCCTGATAATTAGGTTTTGAAGTCAGCTTAATTGCTTCGTTCTCTCTGGTGACTAATCTGACATCTTTACGCTTGTGCGGATTCTCCATAGTCTTTCCGAAACAACTGTTGTTCATCAGCTTGAAAAAGTCTTTTTCTGAAGCATCTGTGGATTTAGTTCTGAGATCAGTGTTCTTCATGATGTATGGTTTCATGAACTGTTCTTGATCGAAAGCAATTATACGATGAACAGCTGTTAACTTTAAACCATGCTTAAATAAAATTGTAGAAGTCTGTAATGACAGACATAATTTTTTTTGCCTCGAAGATTGGGCACAAGTTTAGGTGGTTCTCTTGGATCCATCTTTAGACTTTCTGCTGCTAATGGATAGTCATTATGCAGGTCATGGAGTTCATTAGGATATTCTAAGTCAACTTCTAGAATGAAACCACGCTGTTGATCAGGCGTTAAACTGCTCAACCACTTTAATGCCTTTTGAATATTATTCGGATCACCGCCTGTGTACATTTTAAAGTTGAGTAATGGAAGTGATTGCGCCATTGCCCAACCATACAGATTGTTTGCATCTAAATACATAAGATAGTTAGACTTTTTACTCGGATCATAGTCGTCCAAGTATTTGTTGTTTGCTTTACAGTAATGATGCGACGCCATACTAATTCCTCCACGCAATCCGTTTTCAATCATCTGAATCATTGGTAGGTCAGACAATAAATCAATCTTTACTCCAGTAAACTTTAAGAAAGCGTCCCAACTCATCCCGGGCGCAGAAATGTAATGCGCAGGATCCAGGCTATAATGTTTCAAGCAGGTCTTTCTGTAATTTCAAAGACGTCCGCCAACAAACATACATCGGCCCTTAAATATGAATCATGATAGTCTCCCATCGTTTTACAATCTAACTTCTGCCACGCATCTTGAGCATGCTGGTAATCAGAATCACTGATGTCCTTTCCTCTGAGACTAGAAAAGAACGCGCCTTTAGGAGGAAGTGTGTCTTCATCAAACCTTTCCCAACTTTTCATGTACTCATAAGGGTAAACGCCCTTTCTAACAAGAGTTGAGTCAAAATATTCTTCTGTTATTGGGCAGGACTTTAAGGACATAGCCAGTGACTCTAATGAACCCATCATGTGCTGCATAGAGTCAAAAAAAAGACATGTTATTCAGATTAAAAAGCCATGTACTTTTCTGATGACTGTGCAATGCATGACACCCTGAAAGAAACGTCCACTGCTTTCATTATAAGATGAGAGTCGTAACCTCGCAAGTTATGAAAGAATACGGGCAGCTTCCTTTGTCTTTGGTTCAAACTTTATTTTGAAGATTGCATTTACTGTGCGCTGCTCCTCTGGAACTTTCCACTAATGTGATCATGGTCTCTTACTTTTGGATTTGTTGCTTTTTCACTGATTTCCCTAAACCACAAATCCAACAATGTGTGGCGGGATCATACTGTTGTTGGTCTTCAGGAGTTATAATAATGTCTGAGAGATTCAGTTTTTAGAACAGGCTTTTACGCACTTGCTGCATGCATTCTAAGAATGTTTCTGCGGGCATTAGGTCCTCATACAATTTGGTTCTGAATGGACACCGTCCTGACCTAACAACAATAAAGGCAAATGAACAAATCTGATGATTACTCATTAAATGTTTTTGAAGTTTTTGTGGCGCTGGCCCTTCATAAGGAACAATGAGTGATTCGAAGTCTGCGTAAACAACATATGGAGAATTTTGCATCCGTTTCCAGTTCTTAAACTAACTTTAGATCCGGGGGGGGGCCGTAATTAGTTCTGTATTACAGTCAATGGGCCGATACAATGTTTCTTATGTTCGCTCGCGGCTTGAACGGATGGAATTCTTGTTAAACATTTTCTACAGAATTCTTGTTTAGTCCATTCTTTGAAGTATGCTGCATTAGTTTACTCATTGTTCGTATCAATGTGTAATGCGGTAGCCCTCTGGTGAAAACATCATTTAGTAAGTCAACATGATTTTTGTCTGGTTCGCCAATTGTTGGGCTGTTTTTGGGACACTTTAATAGGTTGTAGATTTGTTTCCTCATCCCATGTGTATACATTAACAGTTTTGGTTTGTTTTGTTCTTCAAAACCGATCAATTGGTCTACACTAACAGGAAAGGACACCCACTAAAGTTAAGATCTTTGGGTGTATTGCCGATGTTAGTCACTCTCTCTGCGTGTTCGCGGACATGATGCAGCCTTCCCAAGAACACACCACATGAAACATTTGTCGTCTGAATTCTTTATGTTTAAAACTGCTCTCTTTGAAACCAACTCTCGAGGTAGCGGAATGTAAGCCTTGCCTACAATCGGTGCATACTTAGCCTGTTTTAATCTAACCCTCTAAGACTTCGCCCTCTGACCAACCAGAGCCTCTCATTTTAGCTTCTTCAGCGGCAGCGTCAAACTGTGTAAGCAGTTCGTCTGCCCAACCGGGTTGTTAAGTCATTAGAGGAAAGAATAGTCTGTTGTTTAGTTGAGACCCAGACTTCTAGATTTTCTTCATTTATTGTTATATAGTCGATTAAAACAGCTAACATTACTTTAACTGGCGGGTCTATTGTTAGTTTACTTGGAACTGAGAAATTGCATGTACAACGCTTGCCCGCACGTTTTCGGATTAATAACTTCTAAATCAATATCATTCAGTGCTCTTGACAAACGCTCTTTCTCGAGCATTCCTTCAAACAATTCATCTGGGCCTTCATATCTTTGCCATGCTGTCTTTCTTTTCTAAGCCAACATATTTATTTAAATTAAAAAAATAAAAACGGCTTAATCAAAATCAATATCACGGTCTTTTTGTGCTTGGACTCATAAACTAAAGTATAAACACCCTTCGATGTTGTTACTGTGAGTGTTTAGAACAGAGTTTAATGTTTCGTTTACTTTTTTAAGCATTCCTTTTTTATCTGCTCAGCGTCTGGCTGTTGAGAAAAACTTGTCCGCCTTTCTTTGAAGATCAAACTTTGCTTTTATAGTCATCAAAATCGGCCTGTAAACGATAAATTCTTCATCCGCGATGTTTGAGTCAGCTAGTGCTTTATTTATTGTCAGTTTTAAACGAACTAAGTTTAGCCGTTATTAGTTGAACCATAGCTGTGGGGCTTTTGGATTTAGTTTTTAATTTTTTTGCCAGCCGCACTTACAGCTAATGAACACAGACCGAGAGCTAAAGAAAAAACCCTTTCCTAGAGGAAAAGCTGCGGGTGCGCCTATCCCGTTGCTAAGAGCCCAACACTCGTTCCTGCTGATAGAGCACTTAAGTCGATGCCCCAGTATTAACATAAGTAACAGTATTAAAGGACCCAGAATACCTTGTTTGGTTTTGCTGTATTTGAAAGCTTGCTCTAGTTTTTGTTGCATTTGTGTAATGTTTGTTAATCTAAAGGTTTTTATGTTGGGGCTTTCTACTATCCCTTCTTTTGGCGACTCTGTAGGCACATTTGGATAAACCTGAACAGACATGCTTTTTTTAAAAATAAAAAAATAATTTATTTATTGTATTCTTTAATCTGTTATCTTGAATATTCAGCTGGGGCATCATATATTAAAAACAAATGTGCATTAACTGGTTTATCGCCATCTTTTCTTTATCAATTTGAATGTTTATTACGTCTCTAACCGTTCTCCCACTTCCATGCAACTGATTATCCTCTGTCGACCTTAGGTCAATCCATAAGCCGTATTTCGTTGTTAAATAATCATCGAGTTTTAACATTGTGAAGGTGTAGATCTTTAGACACAAGGTCAACTTTTGGGATTTCACACCTCCCACCCCCAAACAATTTTTATTTCGTCAAAATGTTGTTTAAGGTTTAAGCCCGCTAGCGTAGATTTGGTTAGGACTCCCCTCAATCGAACATTGTACTTTCGTTTTTTTAGGATTAATAAATTTTTTCGCTTCCTCTTTCAAATGGTTTTTTCATCTTCACACAGCAATAAAATACCTTAAGCGATCTTGCTGAGAACGCTAAAACTAAAATTCCATATAGCGTCGGCCTTGCTTCTGGATATGTTGTATGATGAATCACTCTTTCGTAATATATTGCAAATTTTTTGACTGATATTTTTTGCTCAATCAGCCTTGCTAAATTAGGGTTGCTAACAACGTCAAACTCTAACGAGATGTCAGAAATGCTGTACTTGCTTGGGTGTCTGTTGATCTAATAAGCGTTTGTATTCATTAAAAGTTATTCATATGACAATCTGTCTTTTAATGCTCCTTGAAAGTATGGCGCATGCGCTTTTAACAACTCAAATTAAGGGTATGGAAAAGCGATTACCATACGCAAATTTACAGCCACATATTTTTTTGCCGGCTTTATTAGCATCTGCGGCGCCTATTCTATGTTTTAGTGCTTCTTCATTATCTTTTCCCTTGAAACGCAAGATCAGCCCTTTCATTCTCGGTTAGCCATAGATCAGAATAGGTTAAAAATATGTCTGCATTGTGTAAAGAAAATATTTCTTGCCCCTCAAGTTTTATAGAAATTTTCTTAAGGGTTGCCCGTCCTAGATTCTGGACAACTGTCCTGTTTGGGTCTTTTTTCTGATGTGATTTTCTATTTTGAAAGTAAGTTGCGCAGAGCCTGGCACAATCACTTCATCCGCTCCTAGGTCTGGAAATTTGACAGTAAAAATTTGATCCGCATCAATAGTAGATGGATTATTTGGAACTGTAAATTCCGCTTATTTCCCTTCACGCCAAAGGGCTCTTTCAGCCTTCTATCCCGGGTCAAGAATCGACCCATATGCTTGTGACATTTTTTATAAAACAAATAAAAAAGTTAATTATTAAAGAAACATGGCAGGCATTAAAGATGAAGATTATGATGTTTTTGATCCTGGAGACGACATGAGTGAAATGACTCCTTTGGTACAACATCGCTCGGGGCCCTCTTTGCGGCGTAAATTTAAACCCAGAAAGTAAGGTCAGATCATTATACCAAAGTTTAGGCCAAGAACCTCCCGAATTTATAGACCCTAATGATTTTGAAGTAAAAGATGACCATTTGTTTGTGAGGAGCGACCAAGGACAATTGTTCAGCTTACATCTAAACCAGACATCAAAGTTTTTAAAAAAGAGTACAATTAGACAAAGGCTCAGTGTGAGCGATTAAATCGCCTTTGGGATTACTAAACCAAATTAGATAGGGATGCAGTTGCTAAACTTCAAAACACACTGCAGGAACTCCCGACAGATAACAAATGCAAAACATGGGAAATTAAAAAATTAATCAATCGGCAGACGAATTAATAAATGCAATAGAGGCAGAAACCAGTTTTTCAGAAGAAACAGCATTAAAGACTATACACGACTCACCGCTACCCCTGCGAGAAATAGCGGCCCTTGATCATGCTTTAAGGGAAACCCTTAGAGGCGAATTAACAAACAAATTTTGCAAAACTGGGTGAAATAGATGAGCATATAAAAAAAGAAAAAGAAAAACTCGTTGAGGCTGATGACGCCCAAATTAGGGTCTGATATTAAAGAAAGAATAACTCAAAGACCCAAAAGATCTTGAACAAGAAAGATCAGCAAGACTAGAAGTTTTGTCTACTAAAACCCAGAACAATTACGAACTCAAGTGAGCAGAATAAGAAAACTATCCAAAGAATTTTATAGAAGACACAACGCTAGCCAGAACGAATACGACACGTTTAGAGAGCAGGGGGTCACATTTGCAAGCGTTATAACAGCCTTAGGATTTGCAATAAGTTAACACTGGTGTTTTGGCTATTACAGGCGGCAGTGCCCCAAGCCCAGTGCCCCCACCACCATCGCCTCCATCGCCGCCTGATAAATCATGGGTAAAAAAAAACCCTTTTTCATCTTTCGGATTTATTAAAAAAATTAGCCAGTAAAGCTAAGATCTTTACCGGGGATATAGGGGGTGTTGTTAGCTGGCTTTTGTCTACTGCAAGCAAAGTAGTGGCTTTATGGCCGAGCAATTATGGACATTAGTTCTCTTAAAGTTGGGTTAATTTTAAATAAGATAAAGACCAAGTTATCCTAGGCCAGTTTAAACCAAGAACAAGCGCTGTCTTTTCATATTTATGGTCAAACGCGAACAGAGTCCGCGTCTTCAACGGTCTTCGGGCTTTGGGCCACGAGGGTTGGATGACTTATTCTTGGGGGGTCATCTTGTTTTTTACTGCTTGCAATATTACTGGCTCAGAATTTATGTCTTTTGTCCAACCTTTGTTCATTTCCTGCAACAAAATTTCATTGTTGTAGTTCAATTTTTGTTCCTACCTGGAGTCTGAGGTCAGAAGGTAGCAGGGAAAACCAGTGCCAACAGCAAAAAGTTCTACTTTGGATCTTGCGTATTGTAAAAAAATCTTGGTACCTTTTTATACTTGAAGGTAAATCAACTGTAGAATTAATGGCATCCTCCTAAATTTGCTAAGTATTGTTTTGTGCATCAAAGCCAGTAGAAGGATCATTATGCTCGATCTTGCCTGTGCTTGTGAACCTAGCAAACACCAACGTAAGTACGAATAGAGTCATTTATTCGTTCTATTCCTGCTTTAGTTAGGCCCTTAGAAGTGTCTAAGATAAATGTTGTCCATGCTGTTTTATGCTCTTGCTCTATGGACCCGAGGTAAACGCCTGTGCCCGAAAGAAAGATGTGTAAGGAGGATTCCAATCATAGTTATACTTTCTGTGCACGCCCCAAA
Source organism: Conus ventricosus (assembly GCA_018398815.1). NCBI lineage: Eukaryota > Metazoa > Mollusca > Gastropoda > Neogastropoda > Conidae > Conus > Conus ventricosus. The sequence goes on along the minus strand of CM031613.1, from coordinate 54,677,480 downwards.
ATAAGGGGTGCCTAAGCCTGATTAAGATCCGACTTTTGTCTAAAGTCTGTCTTGATGTTAATATTGAATTCGTTCAGATTCTTTCAAAAGCCTTCATGTCTATTCTGTTGCTGAAAGGATTAAACGGTTTGTCATTTGGTAATGGCGCTTGCAGTTCAGTCAAAATACTCTGAAGGTGTAATAGAAATGAAATCTTTACACTAACCTAACCAAAGGATCAGGATGATTTAAATGATCAGCATACGATACCCCCACACCCAGTTGGGTGCACAAAACACAGCAAAGTTTAACTGGTTCTGATAAAACTGCATCGGATGACTAAACCACACTTTTGCGATGTAGTCTTTTTAATAGGGGGGTTAAGATATCTGCTTAATGGAGTACTAACTTTGCTTGAAAGGGGTCAGTCTGGGTCACAGAAATGTCAAGAGTATCAGTTGTTATATTTTTAAGATTGTAGTGCGGCCCACAGAATATTTTGCATCTTTAGTATTTTGAACGCGCTCATTTTTATTTCGTTCAAAAAATGTTTGTAACAATAACAACTCAAGACCGCCTTCGTTTTTAGAGCTGTATTGTACGAAAGCGGAACCCGAACAGTCGCGCTCCATGAAATATCTACAAAGTCGTATGGTTTAATATAAGCAAAGCCAAGGAGAATAATAGGTTCTAAAAGTTGACAAAACAGGGGCCAAAGTTAGCCAGTTAACAAACCTGATGGTTATTACGGGTTTTGCTCACTAAAAGAAGCAATGAGTAACTTCGACATTACTCTCAAACTTAACAATGCAAATCTAAAAAACAATGTTAACATTCAAGCCTGAAGAAGAAGGGGGTTACTATTTTGATAAAGAGCTAGCTAAAATGTTAGGCTTTGCAGCTAACAATCATAGATTTAGGTTACACAAACAAAACTACTATGAGGGGGAAAATCCGCTCGATCTTGCATTACATTCATTTCTTTATGTTCATTTTGGGCGAGCTGAGCCTGATGAAAACTTATATGATGGAAGGCCCTCAACTGTTTTAAGAGCTCTTCCATCAGGAAAAGCGCATATTGCGATTATGAAATTATACAATTCCCTAATTTACAGTTTAAAAGGGTTAGTTTGTGGGAGGGTTGGATCATTAAAATAAATATTGCAGACAAAGCAGGGAAAGTTGTAAAATGTGATAACCTGCACATTGTTTTGGAAATAAATAATTTGGTTGTACTAAAACATGTCGCGTGGACCAAAGAACCGGGAGTTACATTAGCGCCTGTAAGGTGTATAACCCTTTGAATTAAAAGACCTTGCAGACGTTGCGGACTTTGAACAGAATGGTGAATAGGCGCTTTGTATGTTTTGAGTACACTAAAGATGGTGATTATAAACGCAAAGAGGTTGGCGACAACAAAAAAGGTTCCTAAACTAGAACAACTGCGCAATCTAGAGGCAAATAATGTTGGCCAGTAATGAATAAAAAATAGTTCGAAAACCTGACCTCAAATGGCACTTAGAACCAATTTAGAATGGGACATAAAATTTGAATTTTATAAGCCCATTTTACATATTTTAGCCGTTCAAAAAAAATTTCAGAAAGCATTCAACTCTGGCCCTTTACATGTAAGTCTTATGCTGGACGACAATAGTCGGAAGAAAATTGAAATAACGCCGTAGGGAAAAAACAGTACATTTCCCCCACAGAAAAGAAAACAGTTGTAAAAAAAGCTTCTACAAAATTACAGTTCTTCCCAAGCAGAAAATTAGGAGACACGTTCACAATGATATTTGAAATTTCTGTCTTTAAAGATGTGGAGAGGGATGGGGTTGTGGGCGTTAGTGACGTCCTTATAAAGGAAATTAATATTAGCTGGCAAAACTTAGACGTTAAAGCCTTAACGTTACCATCGTCGTTCTTCACAATGGTGAGGAATTAAGATCATAACAACAAGCACAAAATCAATGTTGACTAAATAGAAACAATCTTACAGAACTGAATTGGATTAATCTTACACATTTAGGCCTCATAGGGTTTTATTATACTGAACAAGTTTTGACGGAGAGTATGATAAAAATAATAACTGGGTTAGATTAAATTCTGTTATAAAACTATGGAGCAGTTAAACTTTATGGCAAAAAAAACCCCCCATTGTTCATTGATTTGTGGACAGACTGGTTGTGGGAAAAATATTATCTCGACCTGTTACAAACAGTTTATCGCATAATTTAATCATATTGTGATTTTCTGTCCAACACTTAAAAGGAACAAAGCATATCATGATAGAAGGTTTATATGGACAGACAATGACGTATATTTAGTTAATCCTAGCACTAAACTGAGTGAGTGTTTAGAATACTTTTTAAAGTGTTTGAAGGGAAAGCAGACACTCTTTATTAAGATGAACTGTTCGGCAGAAAAAGATATAGTTAAAAGAGAAACACTTTGTCAAAGCTGGCTTTCAGCGGAAGACATGATGGGTAAGTGTGTGGATTTTATGCCAAAAATATAACTCGTTTTTAAAGACTTTAGAGAACAGTTAAAGACTGTAGTGTTATTTCCATGAAAGACAGAGACTCATTTGAAGAATGTTGGGGGCCCAAAATGATGTTATTGAAAAAGATCAGGAAAAAAAACAGGATTAGCAAAAACTAAAATCTGAAAGGTTTAGTAAATTAGTATTGAAAAACGGATAACCCTACACAGTATTTTTTTTGTAGGGTCGTTATTTTTTGGTTATTGAAGTCTTATTTTTAAAGAACTGTAATATGCCGCTTCTAGAGTCAACCGGTCGAACTAGTTGAACTGTGTAATGCAGGTTGGTTTTACCTCGTTAATGCGCATGCCCAGTAGAATCAAGTCCACTGAGTATGAGAGAACTGATAAATGCCAATTCCTAGGGTCAGCTGCTCCGAGACTGGTTGAGGAGCAGCTGGCCTAGGATTGGCATTTATCAGTTCTCTGTTTATTTCCTAAGAAAGGAAATTGTTAAACGTGAGTGAGAGAAGGGTGAAGATAATTCATATTTGTTTTATAGCCTGTTGATTTAATGCAGCCCCTTACCTGCTTCATGTGAGAAGACTTTAACGATTTGATTGGTTTACTGTGGTATGCTCAGGTCTGTGTTGAGCTGGGGTTATTGGTGCATTTAATAGACTTCCCCTCGCCCATCATGCGAGTGGCTGTTAAGATTTAGCAGCATGGGTCAGACTGTACTGACGGCGGGGTTCCAGTACCCTTCCTTCTTTCTTCCTTCTTCCTTCCCTCCCTTTCTTCTCTCCTCCCAGCTACGCTTCCCCCCCCCCCCCCCCCCCCCTCCCGGGGGCTTCACCCGGAGTTTGGACTGGTGGGTGCCACGTGCTGGTTGAGGCCACGCTCTGGCTGAGACCGCGGACTGGATGGTGCCACGTGCTGGTTGAGGCCACGCTCTGGCTGAGACCGCGGACTGGATGGTGCCACGTGCTGGTCGAGGCCACGCTCTGGTCGGGACCGCGGACTGGTAGAGGAGCCCGCCGTCTTGACTGGCCGGCCCTGACCCCCGTCCAGGACCTCCAGTAACAGCGCCACGTTCCCCCCCCCCCCCCCCCCCCCCCCCGGGACGCGCTCTTCACTGCCTGCTTGTGTGTCGAGGGTGTCGGCTTTGAGCGACTCCCTGCGAGAACCGACCCGGTTCGGAGCACCTAGTGCGATAGGGTGCTCCCAGTAGACTTGACAGAGGCAGGGGTGTGGAGGCACTCCAGGGTGTGGGAAGGGATGGATGCTGGAAATGTTTCTTTATAATTGTGTATATGTCATATGTGCTGGAATGCTGTAATTGTGATTGTGTACGTCGTATGGCGAAATGTTTATTTATAATCGTGCATGTTGCGTGTGTTGGAATGCTTGATTGTGATTGTGCATGTTGTGTGCGTTGGAATGCTTGATTGTGATTGTGCATGGTGCGTGTGTTGAAATATTTATTTGCGATTGTGTGTGTTGTGAATAAATGGGGTGTTGTATCGTAATCTTTATTGTGTGGTCTCTTGCGGGGCGTGTGAGGTCAGTCACTCCCTTCACTCCCACCTAGACCGATCCTGTCAGGGCAGACCTCCAGGGGTCGGTCGTGACAACTATATAAAGCACAGTTTGGAAGTCAACATCTGTCAGTTTCAAGGCTGGTTCAGGAGGTGATTCCGCCTTGACCAAACACGCCTAGACCCAATAATGACAGACATGCTCAAGTATTTTGCGAGTTGTTTACATTTGGTTATGGGCAGTCCTAACATTGAAAGTCCTGAAACCACTCTTTTATGAACCATGCCTAGTGAACCTATTACTAGAACAACCACTTTCGTGCTAAATCCGGCAACACTAAGAGCATAGCAAAGAGGCAAGTACTTTTGAAATTTGCTCTCATAGGATGTTTGTATGAATGTGTCAAATGGGTTTGAAACCTCGATGACGAATGCCACCGAGTTTCGACAGTCGATGAAGCACAGATCAGGTTTCAGCCTTGGCAGATCTGCAATACCGTTTATACATACATACATACATACATACATACATACATACATACATACATACACACATACATACATATATACATACATACATACATACATACATACATACATACATACATACAAACATACAAACATACAAACATACATACAAACATACAAACATACATACATACATACATGCATACATACATACATACATACATACATACATACATACATACATAGGCTACAAAACATACATACATACATACATGCATACATGCATACATGCATACATACATACATACATACATACATACATACATACATAGGCTACAAAACATACATACATACATACATACATACATACATACATACATACATACATACATAGGCTACATACATACATACATAGGCTACATAAACTCTAATGCAGGTAAGCGTACCGGGATTCAACATTTTTCTGTGCCGGCTTTCATTCTATAGTCTCTTTCTGCATCAGCTTGGAAAAAGTCCCTTCTGTGTCCTATCAGAAACAAATGTGCAGAAACACGAAGATCTAGAAGGCAAATGAAAACAGTTCAGAGAATCCATGCTGCAAGGGGTGGCTGTTTGATCACGAATTAAATGGGACATGGAATGGAAATAAACGTACAGGAGATTTTCTTAATCTCGAATACAGACATATTTGCAGTGACACACTTCAATATCATTACAGTGGAAACGGCAATGTTTGCAGAAAACATGACTTCTTTCAAATATCATTTCTTGAACAGAGAAAAGAAAGATCCCAGGATTAGTATTGACAACTGATTCCGAAACACATACAAAGAAACAAAAACAACAGTTTTGGAAGTGTTTCCTATTCCTTTATGACGAAGCGTTTACATTCTTTAAAGTTTAGATCAGGAATTGAAATAAAGATATCTACTTTTTTGTAAAAAAAAATGTACATTTTGATATGGAGGCACATGGGAAATTTGCACAAAGATTTTAAGTTAACAGTGGAGTTCGACAGGGATATCCCACTCCCTCTAGCTGTTTTTGATATGTGGAAACATTTTCAGAAGTATGGTTAGTGTGAAAAAAAAAAGTACACTTACGAGATTATGAGTCTAAGTAATGATTCTGACAGTGCTGGATGGGTACGCCGAAAGGTAAAGTGTAACAATCAGTTATGAAAAAAATATTCAACAAGAGAAGAAGAAAAATACCATGTGCATAGACTGCCAAAAAGGAAAGCAATAAGCGTTTTGGAGAAAATAAATGATTTGTATAAGATGCAGTGTGTGTGTGTGTGTGTGTGTGTGTGTGTGTGTGTGAGTGTGAGTGTAGTGTGTGTGTGTGTGTGTGTGTGTGTGTGTGTGTGTGTGTGTGTGAAGGCAATAAACGTTTTAGAGAAAACAAATGATTTGTATAAGATGTATGGATGTTTAGATTTCTTGGCGCGCACGTTGCGTGCGTGCGTGCGTGCGTGCGTGCGTACGTGCTTGCATGTGTGTGTGTGTGTCTGTGTGTATGTGTGTGTGTGTGTGTGTGTGTGTGTGTGTGTGTGTGTGTGTGTGTGTGAACTTTAATAGTAAAGTGACTGAAAGCAGGAGCTGAAGCAAGAGAATAAAGGATGGATTACTAGGACACCTAACGCAACAACAACGCGATTCGTCCTAAAGGTCTTCTTCGGCCAGGAAAAACAAAGTGCAACAAAACATACACGAATAAAAAAAAAATTAATAAATAAAATTTTTTAAAAAAACCCATAAAGAAAAGAGTAACTCAAAACCACAGCCCATGAAAACATCTACCTCTCGCACAGATGAGCAGCGTCGTTACGAAGATCCACGGTTTTAATGTCATCATTGCGTATTTCTGTCGATGAAATGTAAACAGCAAAGCATGGAAAACAGGTATATGGAGGGAAAAGGACAGAAAGAAAGAAACTAAGCTTAGAACGGTGATATTTTCCCTTTCATTATTCTCTTTACTTGTGCAGCGGTATATGCCAGATCACTGTACTAAGCATGGCGCTGTATAGGTTTGTTCTTTCATCTTAATAAAACGGAAAGAGTGGCGTCAAGAATTACACTGATAATGAGGAGGAGAAGCATCACTCATAATGATGTGAAGAATCATCATCATTATCCTCATTTTTTTTTTATTATTGTTGTTGTTTTTGTTGTTGTTGTTAGTTGCTCATCATCATCATCATCATCATCATCATCATCATCATCATTATTATACTTATCATCATAATTGTCATCAAACTGTGCACAGGCAAAAACTGCGGTGCTTAGTACTGACTGCTTTCCTATCTGTCTGTCAGTCTGTCTGTCTGTCTCTCTGTCTGTCCGCAAGCTAACTCGAAAATGGTGGGAAAACCCACCCGTCGTTATTTTAACAGGTTTAAGGTTATCATTTGAAGTTGTGCACTTTAAGAATTGAAGTTGTGTACTTCAAGAACAAACAGGGACGGATTTGGTATTGGTTCCACTCACTGTCTAGAACTTAACAAGCATCTAGGCCAAGTGTTATTATTGTTATTTCTATCTTTACAAGCCCTGCATTAACCTAAAGTGAGTACTTAGGGCTTGTGGAGCGGCTTCCATTGGATAAAACTTTGGATTGTATGTACATAACAGAAACGACAAAATATACAAACCAAAGCTCAATGTTCCTGTATCGCAGCGGTAGATAGAGATGTGCGACCCACTGTCACGGGAAGGCTTGGTTTCGGCCTTTTTCTCGCCCCTTTCCGGATGTGAATTTGGCTTGTGTTTCAGAGGAAGAGAAGGGAGGTGAAGGGGGAGGGGCAAGGAGAAGGGCGGGGGTAGGGTGGGGAGCGGCAGGCGAGAAGGTGTGTGTGTGGGGGGGGGGGGGGGGGGGTAGGAGATGGGGGTGCAGGTTGGGGGAAGAGCAGGGAAGG
>CM031613.1:54662597-54665097 GCA_018398815.1 Conus ventricosus | reverse complement strand
CGTGGAGGGGGTGGGTGGGGCAGTAGGGAGAGGAGGAGAGTCTGGGGAAGGGGGGGTGGGGAAGAGAGACTGGGGAGGGGGAAGAAGGGGAAGGAGGGAAGATGGAGGGGCAAGGGAGAGACTGGGGAGGTGGGAGGAGACTGGGGAGGGGGAAGAAGAGGCGCTGAAGGGTGGCAGGGAAGGTAAGGTGTGTGTGTGTGTGTGTGTGTGTGTGTGTGTGTGTGTGTGTGTGTGTGTGTGTGTGTGTGTGTGTGTGTGTGTGTGTGTGTGTGTGTGTGTGTGTCTGTGTTGTGAATGTCAGGAGTTTTCTTGTTTGCATTGTGCACTGTGTAGTTCCTGATTGAGGATAATTATGATCTAGGAAACATTTGCTGCACATGACTGATTCAGGCCTGATACAGCATGCAAGTTCCTTCTTTAGGTGAGACTCTACCTTCAACGTGCATGTAGAGAGTTGCCGTAATATGACAACCCCAGTTCGGCCATTTGTAGCTGTAAGCAGTAAGAATCTCTGTATTTTAAGAGATCTGGTCAAACAGTAACTTTTCTCTTCTTTTTTTTTAAACACAGGGATGCTGAGGGTATGTGAACTAAACCATGGAGGGGCCACAGATCAGGGCAACGTCTTCCGAGAGCTGGATCCAGTCTGGCAAATACCATCTAAGTGCTTTGTATAGTGTTTTAGGGGCGTGTGTTTCGCAGGATGTTTTTACGTTTATGATTGTGGAATTTCAACAGCTCTATGAACTTTCTATCGCTTTTTAGAGGTGGGGAAGGGTGGGGTGGCGGCAGAGGGAATGGAAAATATTGAGTTCACAGTAAGTGATGTATTGCATATTGAGTTCACAGTAAGTGATTATTGCATATTGAGTTCACAGTAAGTGATATATTGCATATTGAGTTCACAGTAAGTGATATATTACATGTTGAGTTCACAGTAAGTGATGTATTGCATGTTGAGTTCACAGTAAGTGATGTATTACATATTGAGTTCACAGTAAGTGATATATTACATGTTGAGTTCACAGTAAGTGATGTATTGCATGTTGAGTTCACAGTAAGTGATATATTACATATTGAGTTCACAGTAAGTGATGTATTGCATGTTCAGTTCACAGTAAGTGATGTATTGCATGTTGAGTTCACAGTGAGTGATGTATTACATGTTGAGTTCACAGTAAGTGATGCATTACATGTTGAGTTCACAGTAAGTGATGTATTGCATGTTGAGTTCACAGTAAGTGATGTATTGCATGTTGAGTTCACAGTAAGTGATGCATTACATGTTGAGTTCACAGTAAGTGATGCATTACATGTTGAGTTCACAGTAAGTGATGTATTGCATGTTGAGTTCACAGTAAGTGATGCATTACATGTTGAGTTCACAGTAAGTGATGTATTACATGTTGAGTTCACAGTAAGTGATGTATTACGTGTTGAGTTCACAGTAAGTGATATATTATATGTTGAGTTCACAGTAAGTGATGTATTATATGTTGAGTTCACAGTGAGTGATGTATTACATGTTGAGTTCACAGTAAATTATGTATTACATGTTGGGTTCACAGTAAATTATGTATTACATGTTGAGTTCACAGTGAGTGATGTATTACATGTTGAGTTCATAGTGAGTGATTATTACATATTGAGTTCACAGTGAGTGATGTATTACATGCTGAGTTCACAGTAAGTGATATATTACATGTTGAGTTCACAGTAAGTGATGTATTACATGTTGATTCACAGAGATTGATATTTCACATGTTGAGTTCACAGTAAGTGATGTATTACATGTTGAGTTCACAGTAAGTGATGTATTACATGTTGAGTTCACAGAGAGTGATATTTCACATGTTGAGTTCACAGTAAGTGATGTATTACATGTTGATTCACAGAGATTGATATTTCACATGTTGAGTTCACAGTAAGTGATGTATTACATGTTGAGTTCACAGTAAGTGATGTATTACATGTTGATTCACAGAGAGTGATATTTCACATGTTGAACTCACAGTAAGTGATGTATTGCATGTTTAGTTCACAGAGAGTGATATTTCACATGTTGAACTCACAGTAAGTGATGTATTACATGTTTAGTTCAAATGGCTGCCGACTTGGTTAGTCATACGATTTTGTCATATTTTGTACATGTTGGGTGAAACACGAGTAGGATGAACTAAAAAGAAATATGTTGGGGGAGGGGAAAGGGGAAGGGGGGAAATGAAACAAAGTTGAGTGGTATTTGCTCTTTTGGAGTTTGACCACGGTGGTGTCTTGACCAGAGTTTGACCAGGGTGATGTCTTGACCAAAGAGTTTTACCAGGGTAATGTCTTGACCAAAGAGCGACAACTCTTGCTAAATCGTGCACATGAAGTTGGCTGGTTGTGACTTCTTCATCAAAATGCCGATATGGAGGAGAGAAAAAAAAAAAAACAGGCCCTGCTTTGAACTGTAGAATAAAATCTGGCGAAAGAGCATGAATTTTGTGCCAAAGTATGC
>CM031613.1:54605097-54657597 GCA_018398815.1 Conus ventricosus | reverse complement strand
CACACACACACACACACACGCACAATATATTTCATATATAGTAGAAAGAAAACTCGTGGAGAGCGGGCAGCAGAGATCCTCAGAAGAGAACCCCCTTCAAGCAAGTGTTCCGGCCCTTAATCTCCTGACACTCTAGGGGGTTGGGCCACACCCGGTTCATGATCTCCGGATGTCCCTCTGCTGCCCTTTGTTTTTTTGTTTCCCCATCTTGGGACGATGCCATGGCTGGGATTCGAACCCATGACCCTCTGGAGATGCTCATTTTCCACTTAATGACCGCGCTTTAACCACTGAGCCACAGGGACACCTGATATTTGTAGGGAAGTTAAGCCTTATGAAGTTCACTTTTGTTCCTCCTTGACCAGATCCAGCTTGACACCTCTCTGCCGCTTCTGCCATTGCTTTCAGGGCTCGGTTTTTTCCTTCCCTGCAACTGAGAGCTGTTTCATGAGGCTGTAGCAGACGTTCCTAACAAATCCCCTAGCCCAATTCTGCAGTGAGGACTTGGCCTGATAGCCTTCTCTCCTCAGGCTGTTTGCCAGATCAGCATACTTTTCAGTCTTGTAGATTTGAGCTGCCTCCATTCTGTTTTCATATGGCAACCGTGAGCTCGAACATGATCAGCTGCTTGGTTGACTTAGAGTGACTACTATGTCTGGTTCATGCCACTCTTGCTGATAGATTTCTGGTGACTCTTCCATTCTGGGAGGTCTGCAGTGCACTCCCAGTCATCTGCCCCGTCCAGCAGACTCTGCCTGCATGTTTCGAGGGCACTGTTGTCTTGGCCATGATTGCTGCTCCTGCGTGAAGAATGTTGCGGGTGCTTTTGGAGTCCTGATTCTCCCTTTTGTGTGTGTTGGTACTGGCCCAGACTACTTGTACAATCTCTTTGAGCACTTGGTTGTGCCTCCATGTGTACCTTCCTTGAGCCAGGCTACTTTACATGAGCTTAGAACATGCTCCACTGTTTGTTTTTCAGGGCAGAGGGGGCATGCAGGATCGTCTGTTTTCCCCCACTTCACCAGGTTTGCATTTGAGGGCAGAAGGTCAATGCAGATCTGAGAATGAAGCTGATCCTGAGAGGGCCATGTGCCAAATGTCATTCCAAGTGAGACTTCTTTGGAGTGCATTCTCCCACGTTTGGTCCATTGCCCTTGCTGGCTCTGCTGGACTGCTTTTTGGAGTCTTTTTTGGTCTTCTTCTTTTCTCATCTCCTGAATCATCATGTCTCTTTGACTTTTCCTTTGGCCTTTGAACACCATTCAGTTTTGGTCACCCCCAGTCCTTGTCTGTTGGTCTGTGTGTGTCCTGTTATTTCTCTGATCTTGAGACTTTCTTTTGCAGAATCCATCGCCTCTTGAACTTTCCATTTTCTGCCTGTCTTCAGCTGGGGCTTGATTGCTTCTACCACCTTGTCTCCTGAGTCTTCCAGCATGCTTTGAAGTCTGATCTTCCCTGCTTTGTATTCCTCCAGGATGGATTTCAGTGGTAGTTTCAGCTTTGCTTGGCGACAGTACAGCGCGATGTCAGTCAGACAGGGTGGGACACCAAGCCATTTCCTTGTGAACTTGTTGATTTTGGCTTCCCTTGCCTCGACTGTGCTGGTGCAGATGTCGTATATCATCAGAGGCCATAGGGGCTTTGGTATCAGCATGAACTGCAGACACCAGACCTTGTATTTGCCAGGGAGCCCACACTGGTCAATGGTCTCCAAGCCTTTTCCGCCATCTGCTTGGTTTCTTTGCTCTTTGTGTGTCTTTCAGCGTATCATCATACCATCTTCCAAGGCTCTTGACTGGTTCTTCTGTGACTGTTGGAATGGCCTGGTTGGCAACACTGAAGACCACAGATTCGGCCACTTTTCCTTTCCTCAGTGAGAGACTCCGTGATTTCTTTGGCTTGAACTGCATTCTGGATGAGGCAACTATGTCGTCCAGCTCTCCAGCACATGACGTGTCTCGTCTTCTCTGGATGAAATCACTGTAGTGTCATCCATGAAGGCCTTGAGAGGAGGCATCTTGTATCCATCGCCAAGGTCTGTTTGTCTCGCGTTGTTTGTTGCTGCTTTCAAGATGAGTTCCATTGCAGCACGAACAGTATTGGGGAAATTGCACAGCCCATTGCAATGCCCACTTCCAAGTTGATCCAATCTGTTGTGTACTCCTTGTAGAGAACCGCATTGAGAAGCCATTGAAGTACTTCTTGAGCATGTCGCGGATGTTCTTTGGCACATGGTACATCTCAAGAGCCAACTGTATCATCTCATGGGGCACAGATCCATATGCGTTTGCCAGATCAAGCCACACTACGTCCAAGTCTCTCTTTTCTGTTTTTGCTTTTTGGATTGCGTCCCAGATCATTGTGGCGTGTTCTACACGCACAATATATTTCATATATATTAAAATATATATATATATATATATATATTTTTTTTTTTTTTTTTTTTTAAATGACATGCAAATGCATGTGTTGGCTGTTGCTTTTTTTGTGTGTTATTTGCTAATTCGATGTTGAAGGATTAATGCATTATTGTTCTCTTTTTTTTTTTTTTTTTTTCATATTTGGTAGATCCTCACTGATTTTCATATGTCCATAGCTTTGATCTTCATTGATTGGTAATTATGTAACATTTAACCCATTTTCCTTATACAATAATTACATCTTAAGCCCTTGTACACACCCATGCCAGTACCGGCATACACACGCACGTTCATATCAAGCTTAACCATGCAGTCAACTTCTTCCCACTCTTCCCACCCCTTCCCTTTTCCCCCATCCTTTCCCATCGTCTAATATCACTTTTAGTGAACAGACGTTAAACAGAATAACAACAACAACACACACACACACACACACACACACACACACACACACACACACACACACAACACACACACACACACACACACACACACATACACACGCCCGCGCGCGAACAAACAAACAAACAACGTTCAAACGAACGAACATCGTTCAAACGCACAGTGTATTTTCATACCCCAGCATTTCGCATGCTAATTTCATTGATTATAATTTGAAAGTCCAGAAGTTTGTGGCAAAAAACAAACAAAGAATCAGAGTTCGTTTGCAGAGTGTGATTTCATATTCCAATATTTGGCATGCTAATTTCATAGATTATGATTTCCAAGTGTAGAAATCCATTGAAGCGATGCGCGTAGTTCATACTTGTCTACTTCCACGTTTTTAGACTGAAACTGAAGAACTGGTTAACATATTGGGCCCACTTGTTAAGTTCCATCCAAGTAAATACCGCTGAGAAAACAAATCCACTTCAACCTGTGCTTTATAATGGATGATAACGAGAAATTGAATCGTCGATCTCACCGTCACGTTTAGCGGGAAACTACTCGTGCGCGACGATATGAAAAAAAACTGAAAGAGTTCTCTCTCTTGAATAGTGCTAGTGGATCGTGGCAATGATAATGATTGTGAATGGAGTCTCTCTCTCTCTCTCTCTCTCTCTCTCTCTCTCTCTCTCTCTCTCTCTCTCTCTCTCTCTCCAGTGACCTGTGCACGAGTGGAATGCATGCTATATCAATAGGCTATTCAATATCAAAAACGTATTAGGCCTATCCCTCCCTTTCACTGAAGTTATCTCGTACAGGTCAATGATGGTGGCAGGGAGAATTTAGTTTCTATAAATGTCTAATGACATGCCAATTGCAACGTCTTTATTTAGATTTATATTGAGTAGATTAAAAAAAAAAATATTTAAAAAGAGGGGGGGGAGGGGTGGTGCGGGAAGAGATGGGGAAGTGGAGGGAACTTTGATCCGTTCCGTTACCATTTTCTCCAGCACGCTTTTTGTGGGGCTACTTGTAGCAGTAGATTCAGATCAGACTTCTTGGCTTGGTTATCTTCTTCTGCCAACAGACAGCAATGAAAAACAAACACCCTCATTTGTTGTAGTGGGATGTGCAGTCCTACACACACACACACACACACACACACACACACACACACACACACATATGCATGCACGTACGCGCGCGCGCACGCACACACATGCACACACACACAAACACACAAACACTCTCTCTCTCTCTCTCTCTCTCTCTCTCTTACGAAATGTCTGGGCCCCTGGAATTCTTGTAAAATTACGGAGATCAGCTTGTGTACCAACTTCTCGTTTTCTGTCCACACTGGTCAGTATTTTTGTTTGTTTGTTTGTTTATTTGTTTTTGTTTGTTTGTTTTCACGTGTAAGCACGGAAAACTAGGCCTATTACTCAGATCTGATTAGGTTTATTTTTACGTCATTTGGTATTTTCGCGCCATTTCAACGACATTGCCAGAAACTGAGCGCGAAACGTGTTGCATGTTGCAATGGATTGACACACGCATGAAAGGTTTGGTATTTTTGTTTTGTTTTGTCAATTTCTTTGCCTGTTTAACTTTTTTTTTTCTCATGAGTAAAATTGGTGGTTCAGGTCAAAAGTTCACACTGAGTAGCAAAGTCTCACTGAGGAAAATTGCTGATTATGAGTGACAACGTAACATTAAAAAGTAAACCATCTGATGCAGATCCATAGGCTACAGTAGGAGCTGAAGTCAAAAGGACACACACTCATTCTTCACGGACAGGGCACTGGATTTAGCGCACTTACGATACTATATTCCGTAGAAAATGAGCTGTAGGCATGACCTGTATTGTTTTTAACGAACTGTAAAGTGAGCTATAGAGGTTTTTGGTTTGGTTTTTGTTTGTTTGTTCGTTTTTGTCTGTTTTTTTTTTTGTTTGGTTTTTCATTTAGGCCCAAGAAATTCGCCGTCTTCAAACTTTCCGAATCTCTACGAAAAGCACCGGACATTCACGATGAAAAGCAGTCGTCTGCTTCCGAGGCCATTAATATTAGAATTCATTTTTTTTTTACGCCAAAGCTGTCACGTACGTATTGATTATGATAAAACTGGATTGGGATGTTAATCATGGTGTACGCTTTGACTCATCAGTATGAAATCTTTGCCAAATTTAACTTTAAAAGAACAGTGAACAGTCTTCGACTGCAATGCTAGGTCCCCCACTGCTCCGCCCAAGCCTGTAGGCCTACTGCTAGCCTATTCCATACTCATAGATCTGACGCACTTTACTTTCGAAAGTTAAACAGTAAACAAGTGGGGTATGTTTTGCTCCCATAAGGAAACCTAACACAGAGTAACTTTTATTCAAGACTGGCACAGCCTTTTAAACTTGAATAAAGTCAGACAAATACATAGACGAACAATCTAATAGTGGGGGGAAAACAAGCGCAGGCCAACAACTGAACTGTCTGGCAAAGATTTGGACTTGAGGGGAGGGGAGTTTGAAGATGAGAAACTGGGAAAATGAAATTTTAAAAAAAAATTAAATTAAAAAAAAAAGAAAAAAAATGTTACAGATGGGTGGATCCTCAGGCGTAGGCTCAAAGACTGTCCCCTACATTTTATATTATTTGCATAATGTCTTTAGTTTTACAGCAACTTTTTTTCCTCCCCACACTTTCGTTTGGTTGCATTTACTACTCTTCGCTGGCTGCTCTGGGGGTGCTATTGGATTCTTTTTTGCACCCATGGTGGTGAGAACACCACAGTATTATGACTGTGGTGTGTCTCTATTTGACGCCGGGAGCGCAGACACAACCAGCCGTGTCTCCCTGACGAGTCCCGATCCAGCGGGCGAAAGGCCTCGGAGCAGGCAATACAAATATATCTGCCTTCAAAAGGGATTGCGATGGTTCCCTTATGCAGCTAGAGAAGAGTTTTCATATCTGTAACATATTTTTTTTTAATTAATTTTTTTTTTTTTAATTTCATTTTCCCAGTTTCTCCATCTTCAAACTCCCCTCTCCCCTCCCCTCAAGTCCAAATCTTTGCCAGACAGTTCAGTTGTTGGCCTGCGCTTGTTTTTTCCCCCACTATTAGATTGTTCGTTTATGTATTTGTCTGACTTTATTCAAGTTTAAAAGGCTGTGCCAGTCTTGAATAAAAGTTACTCTGTGTTAGGTTTCCTTATGGGAGCAAAACATACCCCACTTGTTTACTGTTTATCGTTTACTGTTCCCTACCTCATTTCATTTCCGATTTCGAAAGTTAGCTTTAAATTCCGATTTAAAATGCACGCCAGATAATTTATCACTGAACTTCAACCTATGATGTTTTCTAGACTGATTAAATCACTGGCTTGAAAGCGAGATAATGTGAAACCGTTATGAAGTAGCCTAGATGGCTCTAAAAGATCGTAACCGTTGAGACGGCGAAAGGATAAGTTCGCCCCCTCGCTTTTGGCCAGTAGCCTGATAACACACATGGGTGTGGCCGTCACTGTTGACCTAGATCTAGACACGGACGATTTTGCTGAACAGACCGATAGCTGGGGAATGTCAGACAAACAGTTAGGCCTATTTTCGTGTTGTGTCTGCCACTATGCCAAGGCCTCTGTTATGATGGTAGGTCTCCTCACAGGGACTCCATTCTGCTTCCGTCCCCATTCCCCTCCTACCCCCTTCCTCCCCATCCACCACCGCCTTCCTCATATCCCTCCGCACCACGACGGTTTCAAAAGTGTGCATTCTTAGTCTGTTCCGCTTCAAATTTAAGTCACTTTTTGTACTCCCAGTTCTTAAAGAACAGGGAGTACTTTAGAATGGGAACGAAGAAATGCTGTCTGTCTGTCTGTCTGTGTGTGTGTGTGTCCGTGGTCAAAATGTGTTCCACTCGCTCCAGACAAAACTACTGGGCCGATCTTTCTGAAAATTTGTAGGTATGTCGATGATGCCCGACGTTTTAGTTTACCGTTACAGCCGTTACTAACGGCTGTAACGGCCTGTAACGCTTTTTCTTCTTTATGGAATATCTCAGAAAGTACTTGGCCGATCTTTCTGAAAATTTGTAGGTTTGTTCATTATGGGTCACGAATAATGCCCGATGTTTTAGTTTACCGTTATAACCGTTACTAACGGCTGTAACGGCCTGTAACGGTTCTTCTTTATGGAATATCTCAAAAGTACTTGGCCGACCTTTATGAAAATTAGCAGGTATGTTCATTATGGGTCACGGATGATGCCTGATGTTTTAGTTTGCCCCGTTATAGCCGTTACTAACGGTTGTAACGGCCTGTAACGGTTTTTCTTCTTTATGGAATATCTCAGAAAGTACTTGGCCAATTCATAAGCGGTTTGGTCATCTTGTGACAAATCGGATCCTCTGTCCATATGTAAGTGATGTAATGCTGAAAATGGATTAAACAACCGTTAAAAACCGTTATTCTGTCGTTATTTCTTACATATAGGTGGATTTTAATGAAATTTCGTATATAGAAAGGTTATCACACACAAATGCCACTTCTATATAGTGTTCCAAAATTTGAGCGTTAAAAACCGTTATTCTTGACATATTGTCCAATTTGGATGAAATTTGATATGTACACAGGCTTTAGCCCAGTGAGGACTAAAATACCGTTTCAAAAGTGAATATCGTTATATAACCGTTAAACCGTAATTTTTGCCGTTATTTTTTATATATTGGTGGGTTTTAATGAAATTTTGTATATAGAAAGGTTATCACACACAAATGACACTTCCATGCAGTGTTTCAAAATCTGACCGTTAAAAACCGTTATTCTTGACATATTGTCCGATTTGGATGAAATTTGGTATGTACACAGGCTTTAGCCCAGTGAGGACTAAAATACCGGTTTCAAAAGTGTACATCGGTTATATAACCGATAAACCGTTATTTTTTTATATGTTGGTGGATTTTAATGCAATTTTGTATATAGAAAGGTCATCACACACAAATGGCACTTCCATGCAGTGTTTCAAAATCTGACTGTTAAAAACCGTTATTCTTGACATATTGTCCGATTTGGATGAAATTTGGTATGTACACAGGCTTTAGCCCAGTGCGGACTAAAATACCAGTTTCAAAAGTGTACATCGGTTAAATAACCGTTAAAACCGTTATTTTGCCTTTATTTCTTATCTCATAAAGCACTTGGCTGATTTATGAGCGGTTTGGAAAACTTGGAGTACGTTTATATGCTTCGCATCTTGTTTAAGCTACCTTGAATGCTTCGTGTACATCGAATCGACCTTGGTGGCTCGTACGTTCAGATCAACGAAACAGGTAGATCTAGATTAGATCTGAGCCTAACGCAGCCTAATATATGGACGCATGCGCATTAGAAAATTCAATGGCTCTTTTGACTAGGAGACCGTAAACACAATGCTAAGCCTATTATAGGCTATAGGCCTAGGCCCTATTTAACACTGTTGAGCAGACGACCGTTGAGCACAGCAACAACAATATTATTGTCTTTTGACCGTTGAGCACAAACGACCGTTGACACGATTACTGAAGGAGCTCCAAACGTTTAACGGAAAGCAACGGACCTCAGGTTGGGAGTTCACATATATTCAGTGCTGTTACTATTGTTGTTATCATAATTAGCATTATTATTATTATCAATATTGCTGTCCTTATTATTTCATTACCCTTTTCATCCAAATAATTATTTTGATTTTCACCACAATCATCATCATCGTCATTATCATCATCATCATCATCATAATTAGGCCTACTGTTACTGTTAATAATTGCAATGTCATCTCTGAACATTCATTCCCCACAATCAAATGCATTCTCTCTCTCTCTCTCTCTCCTCTCTCTCTCTCTCTCTCTCTCTCTCTCTCTCTCTCACACACACACACACACACACACACACACACACACACACACACACACACACGCCCACAGATCGTCGTAGGTGTTCCACAGAGTGCCATGCATTCAATCGCTGTAAAGAACGCATACAAGGACATGGAAAAGCAAATGATTTTCTTGAATATTCATCAATCAGTCAAAATATATTTATTACGTTTGAAGGATGCGAGTGGTCCTTTGAAGTTAATGCTTAAAGTTAAACGGTTCCGGTGGTTGCGCATCTTTGATTTAATGAACCTTCAAGTAATCTGTAGAATTGGCTTGATTTGTGCACCTACCCGACAGTGACACCCGGCATATTCACTTTTCACATCTTGGTGAGAAAGGGAGATTAATTTGAGCGGCAAAATGAAGAAGGTGAGTTACGCCAAAATGACACAACCGTGCATGAAGATCTGTAAGACGGTTGTAGAGGGAATTGAAGCACAAGTTGCTCGAGAGAACACGTCTGGAAACACATTGTCAGGCTCGTCCAATATCGAACAGTGTAGAGTTAAGGCAGTTAACTCAAGTCTGCTTTCTTCTTGTTGTGTGTGTGTGTGTGTGTGTGGTGTTGTGTGGGGTGTGTGTGTGTGTGTGTGTGTCTGCGGTTGTCGGACATGAGTGCAACAGAGCGTTGATCAGTTATGGTGCCAAGTGCTGATGAGAAAGGAGGTAACTCCATTTTCTCACTGCCTCAATAACATCCGTTCTTCCTTTCAACTGCAGTATAGTGACGTTCACCTCCCTGCAGCGTACGTGACATAAAGGGCAACAGGACTGTCTCCTTGATTGTGAGTTGCCGAAATGGCAGCATCTGAATGCATCACGTTCAACAAGAAAAGACTTGTTTTCATCAATAGAATGGAGCATTGCTTTCAACAGTTTTCCTTTCTTTAAAGAATCAAATGCCCCAAGAGCTTCAGGTGTCAGAGAAAAGGACTGAACATTCTTCAAAAGGGTATATTTCATCTGAAAAATATGGAATCTACTTTACACAGTTTGCAAATATTTTAAGAATTCTTTGAAGAGACTTTAGGTTTGGTGGAGGAGGATCTTGAAGAGATCTTTCTGGATCTGACTGTGTGGTTCCAGGACCAACAAGACAGCCAAGAATGTTTGATGGAAGATGAAGACAATACTGATCTGTTCTCATTAAGAGTGAGATTCTGACGTGCCACAACTTCCAAGAACTTAAAATACATTTGTTCATGCTCTTCTTGAGTAATGACCAGCAGTTGTAACGTTATCAACAATTATAAGGAAAAGAATCCTTTAGCCCTTCGTCTTCTACAAGCTTGTCTACTGCCCTCTGAAAACCAGCTATGCCATTTGTTACACCAAATGGTATTGTGCAAAATTGATACAGTTTACCATTGGCTATAGAGGCCGTATACGGTTTGTCTGATTCTTTTCTTTTAATTGGATGATATATTCATTTTTCAAATCAAAGGTGGAAGAGACTGTATATTGAGCCAATTCATTAACCAGGCCAGATCATTAATCCGAGGAAGTGGATATGTATCAGATCAATAAACAGACTGACCGTTTGAGAAAAGTCTACATACATTCTTTTCTTCTGAAAATTAAGCTCATCTTTAGAAACAACAATCTGTGCTCACCATGGAGAGGAAATTGACGCGATAATGCCTTCATTCAACAGTCGTCCGACTTAAGATGCGAGAAAGACCTATTCATGTTTTCTGAAACATCGAGATTTTGAGACAACAGGTTTGCGGTTTGGCTTCAAATAATTGAAGAGAGGGTTTTTTTTTTCAAGGGATATACTGCAGCAAGAGCACATACAATTTCTTGTCTGTTAATCTTCAAATGGGAGTTTGATCTACCATATCCAATGATCAGATTTTTGTGCTGTGCCTGAAAATCTTGCTTAAGGATAACATCTGTACATTTTGTTTTCATAACATAAAAAAAACGTTCATCAGAATTAATGTGACTTTTCAGTTCCAGTTCCAGAACACAAAGTTCAGAGATATCAGTCTTCATTGTAGACTGTGCCATGGGAATGCCCTTTGTGGCTGGTGTTATTTTCAGATGAAGACTGTTTTCAGCTTGCTCACTGTTGAAGCTGTCAGAACTACCTGTGTCAATGAGTGCCATCAAAGACTGATTACTGATTTTTACTAAAACAAGCAGGTGTGTGACTGTGCAGAACGTAGTACAGGAGAAATGTCTAGCTGCAGACGTACATTTCGTTTTCCTTTGAGACTGAAAACTTTGGAGGAATGTCTTTTCCCCAAAAAGTTTGCACATTGCATCACAAGCAGGACAGATCTTTCTGTCATGAAGATTTGATCCACAAAAGAAGCACTTTCTGTTCAGTATTGTTGAACTGTAAACATAAGCTAGCGAGCAGTCTTGACCATGTGAACATCTGCACTGGGAGCCGTGTCTAGGGCGGCAACTACTGTACTAAATGAGTTGGTGTGGAACACATCGGAGTTTGTGATGAGTAAACTTGAGAATTCTGCTGAGTCCGATCTAACAAACTGTCTTGATCATATGCAGTTTTCAGATCAAGTTTTGTTTTCCAGCAGGCGTTGTCTAATGATGGAAGATAGATAAGATACCATATATGAATCATCTCTTCACAATATTGGTCGGCTGAGACCGACTTATGATCGTAATCCTTGCTAAATTTCTTACGAACCTGTTAAAAACTCATTTAAGGACTCGCGTGTTGTTTGCGCGACACAAAGATGTAACGAGCAAATCGTTCATTGGGAGTTCTCGCGTAGAGTTCTTCTGAAGTCTCCGTAGCTGAACAGGTCTTCTGTGTGCTCATACATTTCTGGAGATGCGTAGCTGATGAGAGTTCTGAGTCTGTCTGGAGCATGTGGTTCACATTCCTCAGAAAAGTTGATAGAAGTTCGATGCCACTGCCTCCACGCACGCGAACTCGGATCAAGATCTAATCTCGTACGTCTAGTTGCAAAATAAGGCAACTGCAGACGGAAATCTAAGCAAATCTTAAACTGTGTTTATAAGGCTCCGTCGCAAAGCGTAGACAAACGAATCACAAAACAAAAATGACGCGTTTCGACCTCTTCGGTCTTCTTCAGGCCACGAGACACAACACTGGGGACATTGTCGTTGTCCTGAATGTTGTGTGTCTTGTCTGAAGAAGACCTAAGAGGTCGAAACGCGTCATGTTTATCTTGCGGTTCGTTTGTCTACGCTTTTCGGCGGAGCCTTATAAATGTATTTAAAAGATTAATCTTGTGGGTTTCAAAGGAGTGTCAATCTTTTCCATAATTTTGATGTCGTCAACTTGCAGATTTTTGACGTCATTTTACATGATTTTTCAGTCGGTCACATTGTCGCATTTTCAGCTCTAAGTCTCGACGTTTACCAGCGAAAAATGTGGCCTGCAAGCGATGAAGCGTTGGTGGTAACCAGGGAAACATGGAAAGAAGACTGAAAACCAGAAAACATAGGGAACGAAAGTAACAAGTTACGTTTCATACAATAAGAATTAGCCTACGACAGTTTGCTTACCAAATGACGCATACATAATGCATAATGGTCTTGACTTACAAAGTGAGACAAAAAGGAACTTGGTAACTCCATCTGAAGTGGAAACGTAGGCGTTGTCTTCCCCTGATTTTTTGTCCCCACAACATGTCTGTTGACCAAAGCGGGATACCTCGCGTCAGCAAGACGATGCAAAAGTGAATGAGACCGAGAACAGCAGCGGTCCTATGACTGCATGAACCGAAAAGATGACGATACACCTCTAGATGCGCAGTTGAATTTGAATCATATTACAACGCTTTGAATGCAAGTTTAAAAATGTTTTCAGAAGGCATACCACGAACTCTTAGCATTTTAGAGTTTTTACTTTTCCTCAGGCAGTTAATGCACAGTGAAAGCTGGGTGTTTCTCTTCGGTCACAAACGTATAATAGCCTGCATTTACACACTGTGCGTGGAGCAATCTTCACTTTGATCAAAGAATGACTTTCGAGTTCACACAAAAATTCACCCATTGTCGGGTTTTGCTGGCTTAATCGGAGATTGGACGGTGGGCACTTTGCAGTCCAAACACTTTGTGTGTGTGTGTGTGTGTGTGTTTGTGTGTGTGTGTGTGTGTGTGTGTGTGTGTGTGTGTGTGTGTACGCGGTGCGTGTGTGTGTGTGTATTGGAGAGGGAGGGTCGATCGAGTAACTATAACTGCTTTTTTATCAGGGAGGGGAGAGGAGAGGTGAGAGGTCGTCAATTGTGCGCTCATTATTTTTGCTAACAGGACAGTTAATGTTGGAATGTATTGTCAACCTCCTTAGAATGAGAAATGAACATTTGACAGCCAGTTCTTTCAGTCAAAAGTAACTTTTGTTGGTCAGTCGGGTAACTGTAACCACAACGTGTGTGTGTGTGTGCGCGCGCGCGCGCGCGCGCGCGCGTGTGTGTGTGTGTGTGTGTGTGTGTGTGTGCGCGCGCGTGTGTGCTAGGGAGGGGAGGGAGTAGCGGACAGACAAAAAGTAACTTCTGCGCTAATTGACTTTACTACCAGGATAGTTGATATCGGAATGCATGGCCAACCATTGTTGTTAAACAGGAATACTCCACAACTTTTCAAAATTGACAGACATTAAAAGAACTTTGGTCAAGGGCAACTTTAAACAAAGGAAGATAGTCATGCGACAAAAGCTATGTACCATCAGAAAACAAAGTTCAACGATCCAATATAGCATACAGAAGGCTTTTCAAACCAATAGGCTGTACATTGCTGGCGGGCACAAAACGTAAGGCAATTTTTCTAGCAGCATAAAATCGAACGTGATTAGAATGTTCAATACTCATGCCTACAATTAAAAATGTCGTCGTTTGAAATGAAGACACAATGACACTGTCCAACACAAAGACAACTAAAAGTTTGTCCGAACAAGTAAAAAATATTTGATTTTCTTGTCCAGATGGATGAAACAAATTTTGTGGAGATGACTCTTAAGGTAATGGAGCACAAACTTTTAAGTTTCAGAATTAACTGCAAAAAAAGTGCAGGCTTGTGTGCTAAATCCGCTTGGAGGAAGAAAAAAATTCAAAGAAAAGAGAAGGAGGGGCAGGGTGGTGAGAAATGTTTGGGGGGAGGAGGAAAAGGCGAGACGGGTGAAGGGTAGAACTGGTGCAACGGAGTGCAGAAAAGAGACGTACAAGAAATCGATGAAAATGTTCTGATAGGTTGAAACAAAGAAGAACGCGGAAAAGGAAGACGAGAAGCAGGATGAAGGAAAAGAGAGGAGAAAGCTGGCGTGAAGGACTGTCGCTGCCTCCGCAGCCCTTGTCGTTCAGCTAAGTCACACGTTACTTTGTTAGTCCCGTCCGAGTGCCTCTCTCTCTCTCTCTCTCTCTCTCTCTCTCTCTCTCTCTCTCTCTCTCTCTCTCTCTCTCTTCCCACCCAGTTTCTCACTACTCCCCACAGTCTCTCCTTCCACCAACGTCCACACCTTTCTCTCATTTTCTTGCTTCTACTTATAATTATATGTCTGTATTGTATTGTCGTATATTGTGAGATGATTGCACATAAACGCATCCAGTCTATGTATTTACCATTGACTTCTAACCTCATCCCCCCCCCCTCTCTCTCTCTCTCTCTCTCTCTCTCTCTCTCTCTCTCTCTCTCTCTCTCGTACTTCAACCTCCCTGCCCGTTCCCTGCTGTCATTCCGACTTATAAGCATGGTTTTACCATTACTTTATCAATCTGTCTGCCCGTTCCCTGCTGTCATTCCGACTTTAAGCATGGTTCTCCATTACATTATCAATCTGTCTGCCCGTTCCCTGCTGTCATTCCGACTTTATAAGCATGGTTTCTCCATTACATCATCAATCTATCTATCTATCTGTCTATATGAAGCATCGTGTAAAAAGCTTCCAGCCTAACTAATTTTCCTGGGCTGATTAAAATACCGCGCCCCCCCCCTCCCCCCGTCCCCCCCCCCTCTCTCTCTCTCTCTCTCTCTCTCTCTCTCTCTCTCTCTCTCTCTCTCTCTCTCTCTCTCACTGTTTCTCTCCCATCTCTCTCTGTCTTATGCCATCTTTTTTCTTTTTTGTTGTTGAAAAATTCAACCAGAATCTCAAGAACAGTTATAAAAGGACACATACACATCAAACGATTTGACAGCAATGTACATACAGTAGGACATCCCCCAGATTTGTAATATTGTAGTAGTTGCAGAAGCAGAACAAAGAGTAGAAATAGCAGGAAAGGAGAGCGGTGGTAATGATGATGGTGGTGGATATAAGACTATTGCTAATGTGGCCATCGTACAGTCCTTACTGTTGCAGTTTTCTCTTCAGTAATGACGAACGGCATTTATTTCATGTCGCCAACAGGGCTAGCAGAAAAATAGCATACCCTAATCTAGAGGCTAGTACGTGTAGCCAAGGTTTGATGTGTGCATTGCAATACAACAGACCTTTCACATATACACGGAGCCTGGGAAATTTCATTGTTCTTGTACAACTATGAAGAAAGCCATTTGAAATGATGAGCGAGAACAAGATAACTTGACTCAACATTCTTTGAAAAAAAAAGGTCACTGAGTATTGCTATCTTTGTTCGGAAACAGAATTGAAGCAGAGATTTCATCATTTGATATGGGAGGGGAGGAGGTGGGAGGTGGGGCGGCAACTGAGTTTTGCCAGAGTGGAGAAAAAAAGATATACCATTTGGACTATCTCAAGGAGAATGTTGCAAGTCCGACCGATTTTCTATCACAGTTGGCGACTGGGCACGCGCTTTCATCACCATGTTGTGAGACTAGCGTTTACATCACCCCTATTGTTTGTTCAGGCAAAAGGAAAAAAGAAAAAAAAAGGAAGTAGTTATGGTAACATGGCAAAAAAAGGAGGGGGGGGGGGGTAGTAGGTCGACTGGAACTTTTTTTTTTGACAATTAGCAATACATAGTGTTTTTTTTTCTTTTTTCTTAATGTCCAGGTCTTCTGGTTAAACCAAGGTTACACTGACGAAAACCAAAACTCCCCCACCCCATGCCACACTTCTCACTCGCCTGTCGTTGGAAAATTGTGAAAAAAGCCTACAAAATGGTGCAATTAATGTGACCAAAAATCTTAGCACTAAGTGGTGCATCGCCCACTTTACGGTCCAAGTATGAACAGGACTATTTGTGCGGCTTTTGTCGATCTCTTTTGGTCCGAGTCCACGCTTACAGATTAGGCCCAAAACGCTATAGAATCTCTATTACACTCAATGCTTCCCTTGGCATTTGTCGTCAGATCAGCCATCACGAAAACAAATTCGTCGTACATACCAGCCCTTGTACCGTATTGTGCCTGATCAAGAAGCAGATCCAGCGTTTGCTTCATTTAATATGCAACCACGATCCTCATGACCCTTCATTTTTCTGTCGTCTGCTAGACTTTTAACTCCCAATTTCTTGAGCCATACCAATGGCGTAGACATACGAGAAGTCCAAAAGTCGTGCATAATTCTGCTATTTGAAGAAATCTTTTACCCCAAAATTCCAGGATAAGATCCTCTTTTGCACATTATTTTTTCACAGAACCTGGACAATTTTCACCTGCTGAAAATGCTTGATCTTTGTTGTAACACCTCGACCTTTGCTGTAACCTCGAACTCTGGTCTCTACACAGGCCCTAAGTGTGTGGATTTGACCAAACATGTTTGAAATCATTCTCTGTCCTGTTTGTATAATAGAAAAAGTAAGTTTAAGGCTACCGTTCAGACATGTTCAGAGATACTATCATCAGCATAGACGTACTATAATCCTCCATGGGCTGTCAAAACAGCTGTGTAATGAGCTAGGAACACCACATTTCAAACAACAAATAAACATATGAACGGAAAAGTAGAGACATTCTTGCATAATGCTATATACAACTGAAGCTATAATAAGAACACTTGAGTTTCTGGGTAGTAGAATTTCAAAGCATTTTTCATAAGAACCGTCATCTAAAGTAAGGGTGACACTGGAGAGAGCTGTGTTCCAAATCTGCAACAAAAATACCAACCGTGATTCAGGAGTCTTTTCAAGCTGGGATTATGAAATATGGTCGACTGCGAGAATCCTTTTCGTGAAATGGACCCTTCTGCAATATAATCGTTTCTTAGGATATGTACACTTATCTCCCTTGAAAAGAGGGCGTCTTGTGATATCAACTTTACAAAAGCAGATTTAATAAATTATGCACTCCCCTTCTTCACACTGACACCATTCTCTCTCTTAACCCCTCCCCCGTCCTCCTTCACATGTAATCCCCCCCCCCCCTTCCTGTCTTTCACTCCTGTCCCCTCCCACCCCATTCCCCCGTTTTCCAGTGGGTTACAGAACCAGAAGAGTAACACGCTGCCTTGAGGGAAATGATGGCCCAGAGATAGCGGCCTTTAAGAAGTTTAAATGTCTGTGACCGCCTGTCGGTGCTAGACAGAAGGGTTTCTTGATTCTTAGCAAAAAAATAAAGACTGTGGAAGTTAATGCACCAAACGGCCTGAGAATATCACCAGAAGACAGAAGGACTCGCGCCTTCATCTGTTTGGCAGACGGAATCAAGTAAACGGGGCAGCACGTCACCGTGTACCTCACGATCAAACTTACGGCAGACAAGAGTCAAGTAGACAGGATAGCACGTCACCGTGTGCCTCACGATCAAACCTATCTATTTGCCAGCCAAAGAAAAATCAAGATAATTCAGCAATGCCCCTTCTGTCTGTACACTGGTGTGTGTGTGCGCGCGCACATGCAAGTGAATATGATATGTGTATGCGTGCATGCATGTGTGTGCATGCATGCGCAAATATGTGTGTCCATGTGCCTGCATGCACAGACCAAACTCCTGTGCCATGCACAAAACAATGCAAGCGCGTGCGATTGAATGATCATTCACTTATACTTTTCAGTCTGCATTCACAAGCCAAACCTTCGTGTCGTACATACATGACGATCGAATAATTATTCATATATTCTTTTCAAATAAACACCTCCTCACCTTAGTCCACCCTCTTCCCTCTCCCCCTCCCTAGATCCCTCCTCCTCCCTCCCACTCCAATAATGGGATCATGACAGTTAAAATGTTTAGTCTTAATGTAAAATGGATTAGTAAGTAGAGAAGAGGAGGAAAGAGGAATAGAAGATGGGGAAGAGAGCGAGTGGGCACATCATCTTCCACGTCAACACCAGCTCGTTGGTTTCCTCTTTTATTTCAAATCATACCGACCAATAAGAAATAAACAACAATGATCATAAACATGAGGTGTTATTAAAAGTACGTATAGTGAAAACATAATCATTCAACATGAGGTATAGTTTCCTTCAACAAAAATTCAAAGTAGGGAAGACATCAAACATGAACAAGGCACACATTATTCTAATTAAGCTGAGACAAGTATCAAATGTTCAATATGGAATTGATAAATCATATATTAAAACAGTAAGCCTTGGCTCCAAAATATCTGAATATAGTCCCTGCAGCACACAGACATTACCAAATCAAGGTGCAAGAATTTACAACAAAAATTCACAAACGGCATCCCCGTTGTGAATGGTAGGAGGTAAAACATGCCTTTGCAAACCAAGAATATAATTATATCATTAACAAAGGGGCTCCCCGTTGCGAACGGCAGGAGTTACTAACAATCAAAAGCATGGATCATAAAGGTATAGCAAATAGCGGCTTTATCAATGAACATACATAAGCACACACACACACACAACTCCCCGTTGCGAACGGCAGGAGTTATGAACAATGAATGAAGTTAATGAACATCCAATTTTCAATATCAAGGCATCACTTGCGCCACATAGCAATTAAACACTTGTATGGAAAAAATCATCTGCGTAGTGTCAACATATAATTATGATCAAATTAAAAAAGGGCACACATCGCACATCAACCAGCCAACTTAATCTATTTTTCTTTCTCCGTAGACACACCCACCTCAGGACAGTGCGTGCTACATGCTACGGCTCCTCACGTTTCACCCGTTAGGCATACACACCTGCCCAGTAAGGCGCGGCTGTTGCTTTTCAGCCCTGCAATGGACCCATGGGTGTAAATATATCGATCAAATAAACGCTCAAAAACTAACTGATCCAACAAACAAGCAAACAGACCAACCAGTGGGTAGTTGCGCACAAAAATAGCTCCATGAACGCACAAACAACCGAACAGCATCCAAGTAATTATCTGCCTAATTAGTCGACCAAATAACCCGGGCGACCATTCAGTCGCTCAAATAATAAAACAATCATACAAACGGGTAAAACATTCGTTAGTAGATAGGAGCAACCCAGACACACGGAGGAATAATCAAACTACCTTCACTGACAGTATCTTAATCATTTGCACAGGCCGCCGCACAGTTTTGTCACTGTGACTTAACCCTATCCGTCTTGCCAGCCAACAAGGGCGACGTTTACAAGTCAGTTTGTCTAGTGTTCGAACACATGAAACCTACAGGGTGCGCGATAAATTTTATCCACTAATCACAATAACAGACAGCAACAACATCTGTAATCTATGTTTTCTGGCATCGATTTGTTGATTACTAACAATACAATCTGTGATAATACTGAATTGCTGTTTCAGTTTCATTCTTATCAAACGCCAGCCTCTCCTTAATTGCAGAGTTACTTGTATAAATGACGGTGGAAATTGGGTATTTCACATTTCCAGTCAGTAAGAAAATGGAGTTTGAACAATAAAATGTAAGAACAAGGAACTTTTAACTTCGATCGACTAGTATTGTTTCACTAGGATATTACTTTATCTGCCCTCACTCTAGGTAAAATATAGCCAACCCATAGGCAAAAACCATCAAATACCTTCACATTCAAAACAACCGAATATCGGAATCAGCGCCACAGCCTTCACCACACTGTGTTCAGAGTATATAGGCCTCTCAGCCTTTTTCAAAGATATTTTTCCAGAAACTTCCTTCGTGGCCATCGCCACGTCTGTGTCGCAATGGAACCATTAGAAGCGTCTAATGAGGTCAAATCTGGCTTCGCCGGGCTCTCTCGAATTGACATTCTATCCCACATGACCCGACAAACAACAGGACCGATCTCATGTAAGTAGCTGGATCTTGAAGGGTGCAGGGGGACATCAAGACAGACCCTTTAGACCCTGTATCTATGGTGAAATCCGACATGTATCAACTCCGTCCCCAACGACTCCCACCTGTGGAAATCTCTCTAAAATCTCAACTACGGCTCCTCGGTCTCCCAGGGCTGTCTCATCAGCCTATAATTAGTCTTCCAGACCAAACCATCCAGACCAGCCATAGTCAAAGAGAGGCTAAAGACCTCCTCAGCAAAGGCAACACTAATTACAATATCGCCGAAGTCCAGTGGCTGTCTCTTCTAAACCAGTCTGTCCAGGCCAGCCATAGCCAAATTGTCTGTCGAGTGACCAGCCTCTTAACTGGTATTCCAAGCTGCTGGCTAAGTTACCCCTCACTGCGATCCCATCCCACGTTTGAGGGATTAACCGCTGTAAACTCTGTTCTCAAAAATTGGGCAGAATCATGCCTTTTATATTAACACAATGTATATGTTAGCTCCTAAGTGTCCTGAAAGCTTGAGCTGGAGAAGGCATTTGGAGTACAGGTCATGACCTAAGCAATGTCCTTCAGCAACACATATTTTGCCTTGGCAGTATATCTGCTTGGGTTCGAAACTGATGGGGTCAGCATTGTGGCAAAGATGTGACGCATCAAGACCAGGGGATAGGAATGCACCCTGCCCTCAAGCCAGCACATACCCGAGTCTGCATACAGTGGAACTCGTTTGTTGTTAGTCTCTGGGTGTCTGAAACTCATGGTTATCTATCCATTTAGTCCTGGATTTCCGTTGACCATCCAGCAAACACCATTTCCTCCAATGGTGTAGCCTGGGAATCTAAACAGACGGTGTTTAAAGTGTGTCCACATTGATTCAGAACTTTGCAAGGCAACGTTTTTAGATTTTTTTTCCTTTTTAACTCAGACGTAACCTCACACAAGACCAAATACAACACAGGTGATTTTTGATTTCATATTAGATATAAAAATTGACAAAAACCATTTGTTCTTTTGTCTATGTGTGAATTAATTCTGCTTTAAAAAAGTTCTGGTTACCCAACCAACTCAGCTTTTTTCTGCTGAACCAATTCTTTTTTCCCGATTGGGAGTAGAAAGAGAGAAAAGCCGAAGCTATTAAGAGAAAACGAGTTCGTCAGCTCTTTTACTAGCTGACACAGTTCATATGGTTGCAAGCGTGGATGGCTTTTTTTCTCGTTTTCCTTGCAATTTTTCCACCATCTTATTTTTCATGTTCACTGTTAATACATTTTCAATGTCTTTGACTCTCAGTTGCATTTTCGCACGGACTTCCCTGCCTTTTGTCTGCAAAATACGCAGGTAGGCCTTCAGTTTCTCCGCTGGCAAGATCCTCGGCCACTCTGAGGTTTTGTTGATAGAGAATATGTATGGTTTGTTACATTAATATGTCAATGTTGTCAGTCGGAATCTGAGTAGGGCAGTAAAGGAGGAGAAACTTAGGAAAATTGTTATGTCTTGGAACAGCCTTGGTTTCCAATCCTACAGAATTATGCCTTCCCAGAATCAGGCTCCTGGGAGGAAGTCTCCAGCTGGCAGTCATGTGGAGAAGAGAAAAGGTGAATCAAAAATGAGCTGCAAAACAGTTTTGGGCAACCTCCTGGGAGATGTTCTCCAGCAGGTCTGCACAGGCAGAAAAGAAAGAGCTTGTAAAGGGTCAAAGTGCTGTGTTTCACTACCTTAGGGCCAATAGGCTAAGGGAACTTTAAACATTTTATACTATCCATTGATGCTATCTTAAAAAAACAACTAAAAAACCCGAAGCTAACACGCGACACTCATTGTAAACACATGCAAGTCATAAGCACAAACATCACAACCAGGTGGTCATGGTAATGTTGCTTATAGCCCAGCCGACCGCAAAGGGCCATATCAGCTCACAACCAGGTAGTGCAATACGTATTAAGCAGTCTTTACAAAAAAGTCAAAATCCTGAGCCAAAATCCAAAACAGATGTATGTTTTTTAAAGATAATAATGCAGCAAACGTCTGCCAGTCTATTTACTGTTGTTTATTCACATACACGATTGATGATTTTAGAAACAATTGACTTGATCTGAAATGAGTCCTGTGTGACAGGATGCAAGGTGTTAACCCGGGAATTTCTTTAGTTGTTTCTCTCAATGGAATTAGAGTGGAATAATTTTATTACTGATGAAACTTTTCCATATATTAATGATATTTTTCCACTGACTCCATGATATGATTATCTCTTTTATGCAATTCATCTGTTAGTCATTTCTCTTCTGTGCATGAATACGTAAAAAAAACAAACCCCAAACCATTCACATTGTTAAGCTGGCCAAAACTCGTGAGACCCTTACGGACTAGACCAGTCGCGTAATGTGACTTTTTACACACATGTACATGTGTTTATTGAAGAAGAAGAATACCGTCCAGTCCAAAGGAAAGACAGAAAGAAAGAAGAAGAAAGAAATAGAAAGAGAGAAAAAAGAAGAAAGAAAGGACACACGGACAGCCAGCCAGCCAGTCAAACGCTATCAGTCATTTAAAAAAAAAAGTTTTATTAATAGTTGAACAGCAAGTCTCGAAAGATGTTTTGAACGTATTTACATCCAATAACCCGATTCATATATAAGCGTTCCATGGTTCACTGGGAGGGACAGCGGGCGGTGCGTCACCGGTGTCCTTGAAACGTTTCTTGCAGACAGAGCGTTTTTTGTCTTTTGGGTACACCCCGGCTGCTGCAGCGGCTTCATGTGGAATTCCCGTAGGATGGTAATACATCACGTTACTGGTAGGATCGAAGACTGTAGAAACAGGCACAGATAAGATGTCTTCGTTGGGAGGGGCGGTATGTTGAGAAGGAGAAGGAGGAGGTGCAGGTGTGTGCGTCGGCGTTGTTTTGGATTTGCGCCTCAGCTTTTTGGGTGTGCTGCACATCTCCTTGCTGGGTTCTTTCACCGCGGTTGCCAACACGCCTCGTGACAGCGTCGGATGATGCTGTACGAGAGCTTTCAGTTCGTCAGGGTCTAGAGTAAAGCGTAGCTTCCTAGGATAGCGTTTCAGGCAGATACGATGTTGTTTGTTAACTATACGCACAGTCACAAAGGCGTTCCCGGAGAGAGGATACATCTTCCATCGATGACGGTATCAATATGACGGCACTGTGGATGGATCTCCGGTTATGCACAGTCAGGAGGAACCAATGGGGATGTCGTTGGCTAAACCAATCGAAGATGAAGCACACGACGGACTAGGACAGCGAGTCGTCTGTTGTTGGCTCTAGGGCAATGGTGTTCGAATCCCCGGCTCACGATTCTTTTTCAACGCCAGCCTCGACTTTTCATCAAGATATAATACAACACGTAATAGCCACACGCCACGCTGGTAGCTTTCTGAAGCGTGCGTTGATTAGGCCTATAGGTATAGAAAGGAGAATGGGCAAGTAAAAATGTCTCAGTGCCGGGGTGTAGCCAAGGGGGGAGACCGAAGGAATCGAAGTATTCGGAGCTACCTCGAGGGGAGAGCCAAGCAGCCACCCAATGGATTCCAGGTCCACGGGAACTGTCGGTGTTGATAATGTAGGATCTGCAAGAAGGGTTTGAAGGCAGAGTGATGCGAGAATATACGCCTCTGAATGTTCTTTGCATCCTGAGATCCATGGCTACCAGTCTTTCCAATTTTCGGCCGTTCATTATGAGTCTTCACACAGCCAGATCGGTGAAAATTTGTCTGGTGCGATCTTTACACAGCCAAATCGGTGAGAATTTGTCTGGTGCGATCAATTTCCAAAAGCGAGTCGAGCTCGGCATAGAGTACGATCACATGGATGGGTTTAGTGAGCGGCTTTTCGAATTTCAGTTCTAGGTGTAGGCTGCCACTCTTGATGAGCTCTACATGCTCACCATCGAGTAGACTGGGGCTCAAAAACGTACAGTGCGAAGCCTTTGACAAAATCGTCGTAGCTGATGTTGTTGTCAGTGTCCTGTTGGGCGAGTCCCGTACTGGCAAACAGGTTAAAATAAGATCTGGCATACAGGTTTTGGTGTAGTTGGGGGTCAGGGGTTTGGCTAGAATCTGTCGTCCTTCCAAAAAGAGGGACAGGAAGGTGATGTGGTGGTGGTGAAAATGGAAGTTTTTTTGTTTTTTTTTGGTTCCCCCCCCCCCCCCCCCCCCCCCCCCCAATTTACCGTTGTGAGATGAGTTCTTGACGAGTCCGATCACCATACGCATAGGCAGTTGGGTTAAAAATAAGTTGTCCTGTACGGCGCTGAGGATGGAAAAGCTCTTCATGACGTGGGCGAGGGATACTGCAGGTTTAATTTGATCTTACGCACGGGGAGGGAGACGTGCGTGATGATGCTTTTAACAGCACCAGCACCGGGTGCACCATCAAGTGGAAAGGGTTTTTGGACGGGATTAGTTTTAGTTTTATATCCACTCCGTTGGGGAGGTATCGGTCTCGGACCATAATGTCCGTATGTAGACGCCCTAACATGTCTACCTCCCGAATTTGCGCCGTCTGCGTTCCAGCCTCTTGTTATTAGCTCCTTTCGTGACGTCTAGGTGTCCTGGTATGTCCCGGTAGTAGAGAGCCATCGTCAGTTGCGTTTTTTTCGCACCACGCCCGTAGTTGAGCGTGCTCTCAATGTAGGCGCGGTAAGGGTAGGCGTTTTCGGCGTTGGTGATTTGAGTGCTGTTTAGACTGACGTCCACCTGGGAAAACATGCTGTGCAGCCAGCAATTGACGGCGCAGCATCGGTGGCCTCATCCAGATCTGTACCATCCTCCTTGATGATTTTAGCTCTCACATGTAAGCAGGTGTTATTGGTGTCCACATATTCAGAACCACCTCCGCTGATAAAGAACTCGATAGGGGCTCCAGCCGCGATGAGGGAAGCGAGGGGATGATAATATTCCATATACAGCCCTTCCTCCACGGCCGTTTGACTCGGAGGTAGAGAAAATAAATCTAAGCCCGTGAGGACGATCTCGCATGACTGCTCGTGGATTTTTGGGGCCATTAGGCGAAGATATCTCTGACTCGTTCTGTTCTTTTGCGTTTTTTCTTATGGGGCCCTGGGACTGGACCAGTATATTTTATTGGTCGATTTTTCGCGTTTGTGATCCGTCCAACGGCTTGTGCATACAGACGTTGCCCCGCCTCTCGAGCTCTTTGAGAAGCCGCCTCTTTCAAACTCTTGACTCGAAAGTACGTCTCCAGTTGCTTGCATCCCCGTTCTGGCACCGTCTTTGAGAAGAACCTTCACAGCTTGTATTGCTAAGGGCACGGCGGATCGAAGCAGACCACTCAATAAATTTCCTAAGCCATTCCCTCGTTGACTCCTTCCTCCTATAAACACGGGAAGACCGTTTCCCACCTGAGCTTGGTAATAAGTATCGTATAGAGTAGGATCGCAGATGTAATAACTCCGCCCCATTGTTTAATCATCCGGGCGCCTGCGTCGAAAGTGAACTGTGTTGAGAGTTTTACCTTCACCGAATGAAACGGTTCGCCCGGTCTCGGTGCATAAAAGTATTTTAACCGTCTCAAATCGACTGAGGGTGATCACCAGAGAGGGATGGGGTAAGAGGAATGATGCGTAATATTATAAGGGTGCCACGATGTCACCCGGCTCGAAACTCCACCAAGTCCGTGTATACATAGATGGCCTGAAAGTCCTTATTCAGGGTGACGACGCGAATACTTGTATACATCCCTTCGCCGAACATGGTGTATTGTGGGAAATGTAGGGTAAACGTTTTTGAAGAGCGGAGCTCAGCATGACACCGATGTGTTCATTGAAGGGAGAGGGTCCTTGTGTTTCGGGGGTCTTTTTGAAAGTCGTGATCAGGTAGTGTATTACATACCATTTTTGGTATCTTGCTTCAGACTTTTTTCACACTTCAGGGGACTTGTCCCATGGCTGCAGAAAGAAGGAATCAATTTTCAAGGGATGAAGGGGCTTGGGGTGGCAGGCAGGAACGTCTTGCTTAATTTTTTTCCCTCCCCAAAAATCTTGCACCCGAGTTTTCCCCCACCAGCAGTTTGTTTCATCAGAAAACCCGATTTCCTAACAGGGCCCCCAGCCACAATGCTGATCTTTTCTTTATTTTCCTCAGGGACAGAGAGTGGGAGGGGGGGGGGGGGCGGTTTCAGGGGTTTTTGTCAGAGGTGGGGGTTTCCCGGGACCATCAAAAGGGGTTTTTTTCCCCCTATATTTTTAAGGTTTTTGGCCGGGGGTGGGGGGTGGGGGGGGGGGGGGGGGGGGGGGGGGGGGGGGGGGGAAAAAAAAATTTTTAACGGGTTTGTTGGGGGTGGGTTTTCTGGGGGTTTTTCTTTCCCTTTTTTTTTTTTAATTTTAGTGAGGTGGGTTGTGGGTAACGAACCCCCCCCCCCCCCCCCCCCAAAACCCCCCCCACGGTTTTTGTTTGCTGGTTGTCTTTTTTTGGGGGTTTATTTGGTGTTGTTGACCATTGGGAGGTAAGGTTTGAGGGGGAATAAAATTACAAAAAAGTATTCCCACCAATTTTTTAAGTAATACTGTTTTGCCTGTTTATGTTTGTAAACAAAATTGAAAATTTAACAAAACTTTTCCCCCCCCCCCCCCCCCCCCCCCCCCCCCCCCCCCCCCCCCCCCCCCCCCCCCCCCCCTCTTGTTTTCTCGCTTCTTCCTTTTTTTTAAAAATTCCTTTTTTATGTAGATAGAGCGTGTTTCATCTACCTTTTCAGCAAAAAAGTTGGTTGAATGTAATTCAAAGCTTCAAACTTCGATTTCTTTTTAATACTCCCCCATTCCCTATGAGCTATCCACTTCCCTGACAGTCTTGATTCCCGCTCTTTCCGTGTCGCCCTCTGTTTCCCGATTAATCAAGTGAATTATCTTCCCGTACAAGGGCCAAATAAAAGAAATCTACGAAAGATGTAACTTGAACTCCCCTTTCTATACTGAAAAAGGCAATGTTAAAAACAAAAATGGAAAGAAGCGAGAAATTGAAGTGGGGAGGCTCTTCAACACTTTTACCTAATGTTTTTAATGATGTTAGGGCCGCATAACCAGGCACTATGATTGTTGGCCGCATAACCAGGCACTACTGACTGTCGGCCACATAACCAGGCGCTACTGATTGTTGGCCACATAACCAGGCACTACTGACTGTCGGCCGCATAACCAGGCACTACTGACTGTCGGCCACATAACCAGGCACTACTGACTGTCGGCCGCATAACCAGGCACTATGACTGTCGGCCACATAACCAGGCACTACTGACTGTCGGCCACATAACCAGGCACTACTGACTGTCGCATGCAAACGTTTTGACATGCGTTTTTCACAAAATTTATGTGATTATATCGAAGTCGCACTGACAGTCTAAAGCTCTGGGTTCATGATGAATATTCTCTTGTTCAAGTTATTGGGAAAAGTAAAACATGCTCTTACTTGTTCTCATTTTGAATGTTTTGTTCTGTACTTCTGGCGATACTGTGAATATGCTGTCCTCAGCACATACACATGAAGGCACACAGTTTGGAACCCGGGATGTTGTGTTATGCATTTGCAGCCTGGTATTTCTGCCAGGACAGCTGCCATCTCCTCCACCTCTGCGCAGCACAGGCAATCCTTCAGCGTGCCCATACTGGAGCAGTTTCCACATTGACACCTGAAATTTGAAAATAAGGCTTAATTTTCACTGTTCAGTGACAAATTAAGGCCAAAAAACGGTTTGTTTCCCTAACCTGACCGACCCTAACGTTTTGACCCCCAACCCTAAATTTCTGTTGAGCTATGGCTGGGGGAAAATAAAAAAATCAATAATTCAAAAGCGATCTTTGCGATTACGCAAGCAAAATACGTCAAGCTGTCAGAATTTGACATAAAAAGCACCAACCAGTCTATCATTTTGGTAAAATTTAACAACCTGGGCAACCGACTAACTCTATTAATTTAAAAACTGATGAAGCAGGAAACAGACCCATTTTGGGGCCCAATATACTGATCTTGACAATTAACTCATTTGGTCTCCTTGCACTTCTGTACAGAACTTGGCAAACCAGAGTGTGGCGGTTAATAGGGACTCAAAATCTAAAAGTATTCATTAGTTGAGAGACTCTACTCAAAGACATGGTCACACAATGTCATACACAAACAGTGAAACACACATTATACCAAATCCATTGATTTCAAATGACACCAGACTAGTGTAGTGATGTCCTGAGGACCTGGTCATAGGACACTGAACTATTAAAACTGTAAATGTCCTATTGCGTTCTCCCATTGGGGGACAAATGTCTGATTAAAATTTCGACACTGGCATAAACGATTTCAGCAAGCTTTTGTCTCAGGACAGTTTGCCCTATCATTTTTTGATTCCCAGTGCATCACTGTAAAAAAAAAATTAAAAGTCTGATCTTGTTGATGCAACTGTCCTCAAAAGCCTGTTTGGGTTTGGCCAAGTATGTATACATTTTTTGGCGGAAGACCTAGATTCAGAAAGGATGTTTTACAACAATACAAATTAGTAAATCAGCAATAACATTGATGATTATGATTTGGTTATACTAAAGTAAGGCCAAAACAGGTCAGATTCCTGTTTTATCATAGAGTTCCTAAGGACCTCTACGCTTCAGGATAATAATGATTTTTCAGCCAGTGATGTTGAAAAGCAGCATTTTGTGCAATGTGTAAGCAGTTAGAAAAACTAAGGCTCACACAAATGTTAATTAAGTGTTTTCTCAGCTAAAGAATGAAATTTCAGTCAAATTTCTCTGGATAACTTGTGGTCACCAGTGCATCATTCATCCGCTAAGCAGTGTTTTAAAGAAGAAGTTTGGGGGTGGGGGGTTGTCAAATTGATGCATTGGGAGATGAATTTTTGCGTCAAGTTCTATCACTTATTCGATATTGACGGCCGAGACACATTAGGTTGCATAATCGTGAGTACTGCTTTCTTTTCTTTTCCCATTGGTAAAACAAATCAAGGGTTGGGAGTAAAAAAAACTAGGGTTGGTCGGGAAAACCGGACACAAACCCTTTCTTTGCCTAGGTCAAAAATAAGAATATGACCTTCCTAATTTGATCAGCTACTGCTGATGTGATTCCAGATACTTCGATCAGCCACTGTGATCTTTATGTATCCTTAAATGTGAAGGTCTTAAAAGGAAGTAAAGTTAACATGGATAATCTAGCATAAGAAACCAACTTTAACTGAACACAGTATCTCAACACTCTATACTAACCATATCTGAAGCCACTGTCAAGGTACATAAGGCAGTTCCACCAGTCCATCTATTTTTCTCCCTGGTCTCCCTGGAGGGCTTTGTCCCAGATCAGAGCGATGCACCTCACGCCACCTCTTCCACCCACCCCCCACCCCCCACCCCCATCCCCTCGGTCCTTCCCCATTACCTCATCATTTCTTTTTCCCCTGATCCCCATTTCCTAATCCATCGCCTATTACAGGCTGCTCCTATGGGCAGAAAAATATCAGCTTGTCTGGAGTCCCCTTGTTACAACGAAAGAATCATCAAAATGATGACCTTGGGTATGGACTTACCTTACTGTAGCACTGGCTGGTTCCCATAATGGTCCGAGAAAATCAAATAGTGGATAGAAATAACACAGTGTTGTTTGAGCACAAACCGATGGTGATGGTGCTGTAAGAAGATATTGTTGCCCACGAGACTGCTAGATTAAGTGTAGTCCACACTGGGCCAAAGAAAGTTGCGCTAATCAAACGATGTGTCAACAAAGTCCTGATCAAGAGATAAGCACAAATCTCGCGGCCTATATACGCTAATCAAGTATACTATACTACTATACCATCTTCTACATGCTAACAAAAACATACAAACTTGTTCATCTGACTACTTTAGTAATTATGCATTCTTACCAAGAACTTGAATTCAATCGATCTTCACGATCGCTGCTGGCAAGTACGGTCGAGTCAGTGTCGGCTGGATCCGTGGACACGTCTGCGTAAGGTTCGAATTGGTATGGCCATACAAAGTCATCTGGTCCTTCAATAGATACACTGTCGTTGGTATCTGACGCAGAAGGGTCGTAATCACTGCTTTCACAAGACAAGCACAACTCTGCCATCTTCCGCAGTTCACCGGATGCTAAGTCACAAGAAAGGGAGGCTACTGTAGTTCTTTATCGTGTTGTTATCGTTCTTGCTCAAAATTCCAGGTGCGATTTGCGAACTTCGGTGATCGATATCTCATGATCTGATGATCAATGAAATGTAAACTGGGTACTTTTGGGGTTACTGTATCCATAACTATCCAAAAGTGAAAGAATAATTCGTGTCTCTTGTAGTCCTTTAAGCTCCAGAGTACCTTTTTTGGTGATTTTTTTGTAATGTTTCATTTGACTGAGGCAATCGTGCATGTGTTTTATTTTGAAGGCGATCGTATTTTTCTGAGTGATCGTGGCTATGTACGTAAAGTTTTTTCTTTTGTAAAACATTGCGAGGCGAGAATGAAGTAAGAATGGACTGCCGTGTTTTAATAAGAATGAATGTGTATGCGTGTGACGTAAAGATCACAATTTTATCATCGCTGCATTATGACGTAATGCATTTGAACGTCATCACTACCAGCAAGTTTCTACGTCCCGTAGATCTGTTGTTGACTACAACCAATAGCCGAGTTCAGTATAAAACTTTTTGGGTTTTGTCCAGTTGTAGCCTAGCTGTGTTGTAGAGGAGAATAACGGTCTTTGGGCCAGAGTCGACCAAGGAGCAAGGAGTCGCTCTTGGTACCAACCTGTTGAGGTTTTCTTTTCTTTCTTTTCCTTCAGAAGTTTACTACTTTACTCGTCTTTACACCTGTTCGTCACTGCTCCTTGTTGCGCCATCATTGTTATCCTTAGTCATTATGATTAATCAGTCGTCGTCTTCAGGCTTCCGTCACCGTTCGTCATCGTCAACGTATCAATATTACAGCAAGTCTAATCGTATTAACATTTCAACGTGTGAAGGAGAACCATATTATTTACATTCATTATCTTCGACGTCAGGAACTTGTGGACGTGAAGAGATATACTGGACTGTGTTCTATGTGATGTGTATAAGGAGGAACTTTATCTTGTGAACCGTCGTTAACTGTTTAGTACGCAACGACAATAACAAGTCACGTCGTGTGCTGAAAGACATTTTCATCCTGTGGTTTCACCGACGTGTGTGTAGCT
This sequence comes from Conus ventricosus, assembly GCA_018398815.1. Taxonomy (NCBI): domain Eukaryota; kingdom Metazoa; phylum Mollusca; class Gastropoda; order Neogastropoda; family Conidae; genus Conus; species Conus ventricosus. Next base: position 54,626,640 of record CM031613.1, on the reverse strand, counting down.
AAGTAGTATTTGTGAACTGTATTATGTAATACATAAGGACATTGTATCCCGTGGACCTATCGCCGTGCGTGCAGCAAGATAGCATCGATGAACTGTTACGTGCGTAAGGATTTAAGTGCTCACCTGGAGACGGCCAAGTAACCTAGGGGACGTTGTGATCTTACAGATTGAAGGTAAGAATCTTGTTGTTAGTACAGGCAAATACATGCATGCATACACGCATCAGTGTTTTGTCTTGTAATATTGTAAATGGTCTGTGAATGTGTGAGCGATAGAGTTATTGAATAGATTGTTAATTATCGTTCTGTATTATTGTAGTTCATCGTCATCATCGTCATTCATATCATTCACTCCACATGTCAACTCCAGAACGTTATTTTATATATTGAAATTTATTCATTGACTCCATGTGTCGGTTAGTGTGAAACGGAACCTGAGTGGGAGCACACAGTGGAATAGTCTGGTAAAGTAATGACCGGCGTGGTTTGGGGGGGGGAATCAAATGATCCATTGACGCATTACTCTGCAGGACGTTGTAAAAGGACGAAGAGGGTGAGATCATGGCTAACGAGGAACTACGGAAGGGTTAGGGAGCAGATAGCCTAGGCAGCTACTGAGCAGAGCTACGCACAGTTGCTTCTGTGCTTGACAACAGTCAAGAGATAAATTGAATAAAGATACGGTGACCACGATAGAAATAAGGAGCATCTGACAGAGGAAAATATACACGTGGTGATGATTCTCCATATGTTTTTTCCACCACGACCCCACCTCCATTTCTCGGGTTACCGTTTCAGGCATGATGTATTTTTAACCTGGTATGACGTACTTATCTCTGAGCTTGACTGAGGACTGAGGCCTGATCGGTTTGTATTTATAGTTGAATGAGTTGTAATTCCTGTCTGTAAAATGTCCCTTGGATCTCCTCTCTGTCTTTATCTTGAACTGTGTACATTACATGTTTGGTTCGCATTATTTTATCCACGTAAAACCCCTCATCTGTCCAACCAGTCAGGTACCCTTTCTTAAACGTGCGCCTAGCTTTACTAAGAAACACGGCATCCCCAATTTTCAGTGTGCTTGTAATAGTCTTAGACGGTGGGGGCGTATCCCCGTATAATTTTTCCCATACCATATCTTGATTTTGCTTAGTAACACTGGCCGGAGTGCATCCAATACTTCGATGATAAGGGTGGTTATAACCCTTCACCAGTCGGCTCAACACGGGGAGATAGCGCATCGATCGTTTGTGCGTAAAATCTCTCCACATTTTTGTCTTTAGCGTTCGATCGAACCGTTCCACAATGGAAGCCTTGATTTCTTCATTTTCAGCAACGAAGAAAGATACTCCGTCTTTCTTTAAAAAGGCCTGAAACGTTTTGTTTTTAAACTTGGTGCCTTTACCAGTTTGTAGTGTGGCGGGTTTGCGCTTCTGTTTGAATTTTTTTGGAACGCGGCCGCTAAAGCTTCACCAGTCTTCTTTTTGAGCGGCACCACCCATGCGTATTTAGACAGCACATCTATACAAGAGAGTAGAAATGTATTACCGTCATTCGCTGTTTTTAAGTGCCTGAAGTCGATGAGGTCAGCCTGCCATTGCTGGTCGATATTTCCCACAATCACCCGGCGTCGTGGCAACCGTTTTTTTTTGTTTTTTGTTTTTTTTCTTTTTTTCCCAGAGGTTTGTGTAATGTAGAAGTGTCCTGACGTGACAATCAATCCTCCACTTTCGAACGGGCTTTTTTACTTTGTTTTTGTAATGCTGTTATTCCTCCATAGGCTCCGGGTTGATCAGGAGTATAGTATAACCGCTCCAGTTGCGTCGACGTCGTCTTAATATACGGTGTCCACTTGATTTTTGTCCCTTCTGTTTTTTTAACCATGTTTTTCCCGTGTCACTTCCTTCTCATTTCCTTGCCTCGTCTCATGCGCGTGGCTTATAAACTCCCAGCGCCTCGGATTTCCTATGAATTCCTGTGGTACGTTCATACTTTGCAGTGCCATGGCAAAAATTTTCCAGCCAATTTGGTCATGTTTTTTTTTTTGTGTGCTTCGAAGCACATCATTTTCCAGATCGACGAGATTACTGTTTTTAATGACTTGCCCTTGATATTCGAGTTCACGGCGAGGTGTCCACTTTATTAGCTGGGGGTTATTTCTGCTATATTTTAACAGAAGAGAGGCTTTTTGTCTCATATTTTTAGGGACATTTCCAATACTTCTTCATCCTGGGGTGGGGTGGTTTTCGTTGTGAGTAGTAATGGTGGTGGTTGGTGCTGCTGCTGCTGCTGTGTGGTAGATGTGGATGATGTCGATGATTGCTCTGTTTTCACTGTCCCAAAAGGTCGTCCCCACACTTCTTTTTATCGTTTCAAATACTGCCATAATGTCTGTTCATATTCCTTCAGTTTATCTTTATCATGATGTCCGTCAGTTCTCAGCAAAGTTAGCATAATTATCCTGAATCATCGTGCGGAGACTTTCCACGGCCACATCCGGAATAGGGGGTGATTTACCCTCTGACAAAGATTCCAGGACACGGGGTATACTACTAGCACCTTTTTTTTTTTCTTTTTTCCCCCATTACGTTACAGCCTTGGTGATTGCTGGAAGCACAGCCCCGGTGATGGTATAGTGAGGAGAGCTCCTAAGATCTCCCCTTCTGCGTTTAAGCGTTTTTCTTCCGAGTGGAAGATGTCTTTTTCGTACTAAACCTCTTAGTGTGTGTCTTGGGGGAAGAGTTTTTTTTCTTTTGACTTGGGGTTAACGGCATATTGCCGTTCTGCACATTAAGGCAGCACTCGCACAAAGTGTCAATTATGGATTTATCAGCTGCTTTTATCATGCACGCCGCGTAGGAGGTTCACTCTGACTAAGGAGTTTGAGCCAAAGTGCGTTTTTTCGTAGTCTTTTGGACATAGTCGCTCGCGGGAGTACCGATCACCACGGTCTACTTAAGTTTTTTTTTTAAATTTGTTTTCTTTTGTGTTTTTTCCCCTGTCAGGAAAAGGTAGGTGCTTTATTTTTGCACGTACACCACTTGGTACTTATTTGGAAAAATGTTGGTTCTGTCTTAGGTGATCGGGTATGTTTTGACAGAGATCAAAGAGCAAATACCCATGCGGGGCTGATGTTGCGTCTTTATAAGCTTCCTGTACATAGTTCAGTTTTCCGGGATACATCTGTTTTGCCAAATGATTGATCTAAGAGGCATCCCACGGATTTTTAAACACCACGATATAATGACTGTTTAAAGAAATGGTGCGGTTTTCTTTGTTTTGAGAAAACAGGTTTTGAACCAAGTACACAACGCTGTTTCGATGATACTACTCTTGGTAAAGAGTTTTGTCACTCTTTCGTCCGTCTCGTTCATGAGATCATCGATGATGATCAGTCGGGGCTTATCAGGTTTCTACGTGCCTATGTCAGGGAGCCCTTCAATAAATGTAACGCTATCATTTATCTTTTTAATCTCGATATACGCTCCCTGCCATTCCCCATAGTATCACACGATTTCACGAGGAGGGGGTGTCATCATTTTATCAATGAACGTGATAAATTTTGTGACGAAGTAAAATATTCCACATCCGCTCGGTCCACTTTTGACCGCTGAGAAAGGATGTGACCAGATCACCTCCATCGTCTCCAAATAAAACGATCTCTTTTATTCCCTCAGTTTTTATACCAAATATATGGAAAAGAGAGAGAGAGAGAGGGTTAACATCTGTTATTTATTTTTACAGTATTAAACTTACCATTTTTTTTTTTAGAACAAACATGTCAAACAGAACTTTTTCGCATTAACTTCGTGTACCCAATACAAAAACTTTACACACTAACGTCGTATACCCAATACGAGAACTTTTACATATTAACGTCGTATACCGAGTATGAGAACTAATTGAAAGAGACACTTTTTTTTATTCTTTTTTTAAATTTTTTTTATATATAACAAACATGTCCAGTTCAGAGATTCAGTATGACTACATATCCCGGTTCTTCAACACAGTAAATGTCTTGACGTTGACCAACACGGTCTTCATGCAGATCAGACTCTTTGTGAAAGCCGTATTCAATTCAATTCAAACGACTTTATTATCACAAACGTGAAATTCAATGTGGCAATGTCTTTTGATTTTTAAAACACATAACACAATTACACATCCAATAAAACAGCATATTATTTGTCATTTTATGTTATGCACTTCAACACAACACTATGCCACACAACACCACATACACACACACACACACACACACACACACACACACACACACACACACACACACACACACACACACCCCGCACGCACGCACGCACGCACGCGTCAGTTCAAGTTCTCAATGTTTTCATTCGTCACATGTAAATAGAATCATTTGTTTAGAAGTTGGATGGACATGGGGATAAAACTCTTTTTGGTTCTGCACAGTCTAAATTTTGGGGTCCTATAACGTCTCCCAGATGACAAAAGTTCATAGTACCGACTAAGATTATGGCTGCTGTCGCTCACAATCATCTGCGCCTTTCGAACTGCTCTTTGTTCAAACAACACATTCAAACTACTCTGTCTCTCGCCCACAATCTTGCTACCGCGCGTCACACAATACATAAGATGCCCACACGGGAGGAAGGTCAGACTGACCGGTCTCTGACGGCATTGCTGACACATCAGTCTAGCTTTTAATCGTCGATGCTCCTCCACCAGGTCCACAGTCTGCGCAGAATACGTAATTTAGTAAATTGTCCGTTTTGTGCTGTCCCCAGTATGGTATGTATAATATGAGTCTGTGCTGCAGTGTGGGTCTGTGTTACGGTGAGGGTCCGAGGTGATGGAGATTGATGTGGAGGCGTGGAGTCACTGGCGGGGGTAGGTGCATCCAAGGGGTGTGGTGGGTCTTGCGGCATACTGCTGTTTTCGAGCTGTCCGTTTTGCGCTGTCTGCATTATGCTCAGAGTCTGTGCTACGGTGAGGGTCTGAGATGATGGAGATTGATGTGGAGGCGTGGGGTAGGTGCATCCAAGGGGTGTGGTGGGTCTTGCCAGATAAGGGTCTGAGGTGAAGGAGATTGATGTGGAGGCGTGGAGTCACTGGCGGGGGTCGGTGCATCCAAGGGGTGTGGTGGGTCTTGCCAGATGAGGGTCTGAGGTGAAGGAGATTGATGTGGAGGCGTGGAGTCACTGGCGGGGGTAGGTGCATCCAAGAGGTGTGGTGGGTCTTGCGGCATACTGCATTTTTTTTTCTCACACAACTCCGGATAACTTCCTCCTCCCCCCTAAAAAAAACAACAAACTTGAACTTCCCAGCAATGATGATGGTGATGATGATGATGAGGGCGAGACGCTGTGACCCATGCACAAAATCTTAAAGACCAGATTGACCTATAAGACACGACAAGCTTTACTGCGGCAACCACAACCTCAGTCTGTCAGTAAAACCAAGAAAAACAACAAAAACTAAAATCGATAAGACTAGGAAGCGTGGAAAAAAGATTAAAGACTACAGAAAGCAACATTTTACCGAACACCTCAGCTAGAAGAGCAGTCTTAGGTTTTTTGTTCCAGTAAACATTCAAAAAGAACTTATGAATCAGATTCTGCGCAACTCTGCCCTTCCAGAGATCCCGACGAACGTTATCTAATTGTGTTGAAGGTTTCAAGAAATTTAAACCAACTAAAATGCCGGAACACCCCGGACTGCTGACAAATGGAAACGTCATAAACGAGTTCAACAGCTGAGTCTGTCCCAGACCATCAGTACCGAGCCTAATTGGAAACAACCCGTATTGCCGCGGCCCGTTATTGACGCGGCCCTTTATGTATAGTTCCAAATGAGTAGGCGCATCTCTTGGAGCGATTTCTGCACTTATGTCATCACAAAAGCCACCAAGACAAAAAGTATGGAAAATAAACAAGATGATTAAAAAGAGGGAAAAAAAAGAAATTCTTCTGTTAACCATCTCAGACTTGCAGATGCCTTGATCAGAGACAAAAAGCTGTTGTTAGTTTCCGAAAAATAAACATTTCAAGCAAAAATGTGTCACTTTTTTTCCTCAGATAAAACTGAAGACTACAAACTGCACTCATCGTTCATTCAGGCTTAATTCATACGAGATCACAATACAACCAATGTGATTTTTACTCTAAAACTAGATTAAAAAAATTTTAAAAATAAAAAAAATTAGACAAAACATTTGTTGTATTCTAATCTGTGTGTGAATTAAGTTTGGAAAAAAAAACGTTTTGGTCACCCAGCCGACCCAGTGTTTTCTGCCAAACCTATATACATTTTTTTCCTGGCGATTGGGGGTCAAAGAAAGAAAACAAAGAAAAACGAAAAACGAGTTGATCAACAAAATCCAGACAAAATCTAAAACATGTTAATGATTTATAAAGATGATAAGTTCCCAGCAAACGTCTGCCAGTCTATCTACTGTTGTTCATTCACATACGATCGACGATGTTAAAAACAGTTGACTATTGATCTGAAATTTGTCCTCTGTGACAGGATGCAAGGCGTGAATCCACTCTAGGAATATCTTCAGTTTGTTTCTATGTATGAAACCAGAGTGGGAAAATATTGAGGAAACTGTTCTATATCTTAATGTTGATTTTCCACTGACTGTTTAATATTGTTCTGCCTTCCGTGTAATTGATCTTTTTTCATTTCGATTCTAGCTTGAATACGTAGAAAATACATTCACATTGTCAATGTCTTGAAAATGAAAGCCACTACTATGTTTTAGCTAGAACTCGTGAGACCCTCATGGGCTAGACAAGTCGGGCACCGTAACTTTTACACACTGGTTTCTTGCAGGCTCAATAATTCCATTCCTGGCCTTGATGAAATTTACTATCAACCTTCAAAATAATTTCTGAAAGCTGTCGACAAGATGTTGAAAGTTTGTATTTAAATCTAAACCACTGGCTTCTTTCTGCCTTTCTGGTTGAGCTTGCTACTCGAATTCCAGTGGAAAAAAAAATATTGACAGTCCCAACAAATCATCGTCCATACATCTGACCAGTTCGCATTTGCAAACTAATGGACAAAATCAGTGGTTACTTTCGATTCACGTGGAAGCTATAAACCATGGTTCTCAGGCCTCTGAACAGTGCAGCTTCCACGTGTACCATTCCACTGCAGATGATCTAGTTCAACTAGAAACTATTATCTACACTACTTTTATCAAAATGCAGCATGTTGTCATATTTTTGTTACCTGGAAAAAGCTTAAGATCCTACCTGCAAATCTGGCAATCTCACAGATCTTATTATATGGGGTGTTGGAAGTTGTCTTCCTCGCTTCATTCGAAAATTTTTTTAGCAGATCCAGTGTCACGCTCTTTGACGTCTTCTCTCCTGTTCTTTTCAAGGTAAAAATTAACATAATGACAGCAGCAAATCAGGATCGGATTTGGAGTCCTTTCTGTTAGTCGATGAATTTTTCACTTTACGCAGTTGGAGCCTCCTATGCAGGCATATACGCCCATTCCAGCATTTCATCAGCAAGATTGTATGGTGGGCCTAGGAAGATGGTCATACCTTTTCGTCAACTAAAACCCATTATATCCATTTCAACGATTTGTGACAAAAGTTTGCACGCCAAAAATACGTCTATAAAAATTCCATCATTCCATCTGTGATAGAAACCAGATTCTTGGGTGTTACGTTCGATCAGAATCTCAACTTCAAGAGTGACATCCAGTACTTAAAAGCTTTCTGACAGAGAGCAATGAACGTTCGTCGAGTTATGGCACACACAGATAGGGCTGTTGGCAAAATACTACTCTCCGTCTTGCTATTGCTTTCAACTGCTTCAGACAAGATTAAAACAGTGCTGTTTATAGTTTACAGGTTTTGTGCTGTTTATATATAGTTTACAGGTTTTATATCGCATTTCGAATCCAGTATACTATTAGGTGGCTTCCGTTAGTTTGGGGCGTTCCACATCCCTTTATACGGCCTGCGTACAGAGGTGGGGAAACCATGGACTAAAAGTCTCTTGAACTATTGTTTGAACATGCTCCTCGAACTTAAAAAAAACACTCTTTAGGATTACACTTTCACTCCAGTTCCAAAGAAAATTCGAAAACAGTTCTTGCGAATTTGTGACCCAAGAAATACGTATTCTTCCCCGTCTGCAAAACACAAATGTTGGTATTGGAGTTGTTTGTGGTCTTTTCAAATTCCCAATCAGTCATGGCCTTTTTTACCACTAGGAATCTGTTTTGATGGTGCTTCATGTTGCATAGGTTTAACGTATAGAAGACGGTTTTTGACGAACTTTGTTTAAACTTCCCATCTATTTAAGGAAAAAATCACTGACATTGTAAGACTGACGAAGGGGTTGCTTGCACTGCTTAATGTTCAGTGGTCCTGTTTAAGAAATTTTGAAAACATATTCCATCAGTTAGTTCCATCTAGAATGCAGAACATATAGCCTTTTTCCTGGGACTTACGATTGCCCATATATATATATATATATATATATATATATATATATATATATATATATATATAATATAATATTGTCTCCAATTTCCTTCCTGCCTGAAGCTACAGTGGCGAAACCTTAGCCACCCTGAACTGATTTTTTACATTTCCATCCTTCTGAAATCTGATGGATAATACAACATATTATTGTTCTTGCTTGCATTTCTGGTCGCGTCGGCATTCGAGGCAGTTAGGTACGTGACCTTCTTTCCAAAAACTTCACGAACAAAGAGAATCGTCGAAATCATCTATACACCACACAAGCCTAAAGTAAAAGAGCATAGTTGTCTCAAAGACCTCTGACTAAAGGACTGGAATACACCGATGGATAATAAAGTATCCCAAATATGTGGTGTTAAAAGCTGTAAACAGGAAATAGTTTTGTACCAAATGTGCACAGGCCATGAAGGTTGTTCAGTGATGTTCTAACATATGTGACTTTTTTTTTAGCTTCTAAAAACGATCATTTGTTTTCATTTGATCTGAGATTGTGTGGAAATTAGAACCAGTTTTAGGCGATTAAAGTATTTGTGAAAGAATCTAGTCTTTTTTTTGTAGGAAACATGGAATGGATTATTTATGATGTGACAGTCCAGATATGACCCAACGTCGGCTGGGCTTTGAATAACATGAAGTGAATTGACTTGCTTGAATCAATTGTTGGAGAACTCCAACTTTTTGTGTGTTTAATCTACATGCTTTGGATGTCCTTTTTGGTTTCTTTTACATTGTAGATGTCAAGCGTCCTTGGCATGATTTATTGATGGCTTCCATCCCGGTGTACTTCTTTAAATCACAGAGCGAAGATGTTGCCAGCTTTAGCACTCTGCTGCCACATTCATCAGAGGATTTCCGTACATTCTAAATATCCTCACAGTATTTTAGTCTAGCAGTTTCTGTCAGTTCCTCGGTTCCAAACAGGTGTCTAGATTGTTCGTTACCTGTGATTGGACATTGGCTGCATATTTTGGTCACGGTCCAAAAAAAAATCCAGTACCTTTCAGACTTAAGTACAACAATTCTGCATTCCCCTTTCAGCCCAGTTTTGCACGGTTCTGTAACAAACGACTTTCTGCTTAGAGGAGTACCAGTTGGACTTCCTGTCATAGTTTAGACTTTTCAGAGGTTTGAGGAAGATTTCCTGTGATACCCTGCTGTTTCCCAAAGTCAAAGTGAAGAAGTCGTCACTAGGTTTGTCACGCCGCGCGGGCATCATCATAAGTAATGTGAGTGCCCCTTCTCACTCCCTTTGACGCACAAGTTTTGCTGCCCTCGTAGGTGTAGCATCTGTCTACGAGTGTTGATGATCTGTGCCATTTTGATCCACAGAAAAACCTTTTTATGGATGTTTGAGCGACCAATTGGTGGTAGTGCTATGTATGACACGACTCGGGGAGTGGATGCATGGAATGTGTATGAAATGAACACACTCACCCGCCTCCAGTTCACTCTATCGACACGAGAGCCAGGTAAACAATTAAATATAGTCTTTAATGAAGGAATTAACAATGAATTGGCGAACTGAACAATGCGATTATTTGTGTGTTGATGTGTATGTAGATGAATATACAGAGTTCTCATTCACTCTCACAATCACTCACTCATTCACGGCCACATTACAAAACGTTACATATAAAACTATATAGCTGGTTTTCGTTGCTTGTCTGAAGTGATCTTCTCTGACGTCCCGTCGATGATGTCCTGATCTTCAGCAGTTACAATATCGAAGCACACAACTCCTTGAACAGGACGCAAGATATTGAAGAATATGTCCAGACAGAGTAAATACTTCCACAGCAATGACGATGTCCTTTACAGAAATTCACGTAGATATACATAGGTGGGATAGGTGAAATACACGAAATAGATGAATAGGTGAAATAGTTGACATAGGTGCAATAGCTTCAGACTGACCTGAAACCAATCAAATAGTCATCCTTAGGATTCAGAATGAACAGAATAATAAGCACACATATAAACATACATACACGTATTTACATCAACACTGCACCCTAGTTGTGGCCCCTCTCAAATAGATCTGGAAAAAAAAACCCATATACGTGGGATGATGGCTGGACATAGGCCCATTGGTTGGAGCACCATACTGGAATAATTCCACTAGGCCTGCACAGATTGACGAATGATTACAACACACGACTGTTAGACTCCCATGTGATCGATCGGTCTGCCTTCCTGCAAGAGAACATCGATTAGTACCATCGATCTGCTATATTTACCTGACACAGGCCGTTAATCGTTCCTACACAGACCCGACCGACTCTAGAAGTGAACGTTGGAGACTAGGCAACAGTGCAGTCGGTGTTGATTGGTCATCGTCAGCCGAACTCCCTTACAAGCTTGTAGATTGGGCGTCGCTAGATCTTAATTATAAACCTGACTACAACTATGATAACAACGTCACACGATGACGACAAGGAAAATATTCATTTTACGTACATGCCTATTTCTCAGCCGACTCCTCAGCTGTAGAAATGTGACAGTGTACAACAGTAAGTATCTGGGTCGTGAACAGCGTAACCACCACCCAGTGTTAACGAAACGTTTCTATACAAAACAGGTTGTATGAATTAGTATAGGTTTATACTTAGTTCTCGGTGCAGCGCCTTGATTTCGCCAGTATAAAATCAGATTGGAATAGAATCCACCAGACTACAAACTTTGTACATACGCCTAAATTCTAAGTTGTTGCGACTCTGTACAACACACGTTGATGAATAATGTGCAAAGCAGGCTTAGAATGTTCCTTTAGTAGACTCCTGACACCTGCAAAATATTGACTTCCCTGCGGTCTCCGCACATTAATGCCCACCCACGGCACCTTACCTGAAAAGTCCTGCAAAAGCGCCTGGTGAATGACACAATCATTGATCATTTTGTCCGGGTGGCCGTCTCTTTGGGGTTGGTAGTCAGAATCTGTGGGTATCTTGTCCATGGTGCCTCGTCTTATTTAAGTCCTCTAGCCTTCTTCAGCCACTTGATTAGCTTGAGAAACCCCTGGGCATAGATGGTTCATCCACAGCCTTCGGGAGGAGCACACAGAATCTGTGCGTCGCTGCACTTCCGTACGAAAGAGACAAGCAAACAAGAGGGTAATGGAACACAAAATCGTACGCATCAGAAAACAAGGGAAAACGGTAGGATCTCACTGGAATAGCCTTTTTCGAACAAATGAAGAAATGACAAAAATCAAAATGAGAAGCCACATAAGTGCGGCTGAAAGAGAAAGAAAGCTTAAGGAAGATGTTGCTAAAATAATTATGAATGTCCGTCGTGGTCGACGAAGACGTCAGTGACTCCGCATGTGTGAGCACAAGCCAAAGCTGGACACACAGATACGTCCACACTCTGGGCATGCGACAGCTGTCATTGGGTCAGGTCTCTTCTCTTTGCCGGCTTGGCGCATCTGGTCCAATTCCTGTAAACGCTTCTCTTCGAAGCTATTTACTCCTTTGTGGACAGCAAGCCGCCAAGCACTGCGGTCTGTGGCAAGTGTTTCCCAGCCATGAAGCGGGATGCCACAGGCTGCCAGTGATACTTTCAGGCAGTCTTTGAAGCGTTTGAGTGGCCGCCCAGTGTTCCTTGTACCAGCTGCCAGCTCAGAGAAGAAGACCAGTTTTGGAACTCGCGTGTCGTCCATTCGTACCACATGCCCAACCCACCTCAACTGCACTTTCATGATCAGCGCCTCGATACCAGGCATCTTTGCTCTGCGAAGCACTTTTGTGTTGGAAATCCTGTCCTCCCAGGAGATGCCCATGATCTTGCGCAGGCAGCGGCAGTGGAACTGATCCAGAGTCTTCAGTTGTTTCCTGTGCGGTGTCCAGGTCTCACAGCCGTAGAGCAGCGAGGTGACAACTGCTCTGTAGACTACCAGCTTGGTACTTAGAGTGATGCCACGCTCTCCCCACACTCTGTTCCAAAGCCTGCCGAAGGAAGCTCCTGCCTGCTTTTGCCAGTCTGTTCGACACTTCTTTATCTAAGTCATAATAAAAATAATCATATAAAGATATTTTACTCGATTTTAAAAACATCTTGAATTCATATCACACATTAGAGGTGAAAAATGGAGAAGAAAGTAAAAAAAATTAAGAGAGAGAGATAGAGATGGGTGGGAAGGAAGATACTGAAGAACATCTTTGTAGACAGCTCCTTCTGTCAGTTGAACCTACTTTTTGTGAGGAACAGTTCGATTTTCTTGCTTGTTTTACCTTTGTAAATGGCTCCATGTTGCCTGTTGGCCTTTTCCACAGCTTTTAAAGGAAAGGATGTTTATGCACACGCCAACACATTTGTATTTTTCGCACTTAATCGTGTTTATATGAGAAGCAGCAAGTACAAGTTATGAACGCCCTGCGTCTGGTAGTTCACTCGACACGTGCAATATACTAAAGCATCGAGTTGGAGATGCCCGAACGGTCTGCTTGCGAGGTAACCAGGACCATGTTTTCTGAACTCCACATGTCTCTCCCCCCGATTGGTAGACTTGTAAGGCATGTGCGGCCAATCACAACTCTTTTCCTTTGGGTTCCGTGTTTTGCTTGTCAACAGCATCATCTAGACCAAACTTTCTTCTCGCTTGCTCTGAGAATATTCTTTGATGAGCCAGAGTTCCTGCCCGAGCTCATCTTCTGGCTTGTATAACCAGCCTTTGGCTGAGATCTCATCAATCTTTTTTGAACATTGAACCTGGTTACCATTCTAAAATATAGAGGTAGCAAAAATAATGTCCCTGCCTGCAGGTTTGGGACTTAACATTTGTTGGCATCTTGTGCATTGGTGGCAGTCATGCTCACACCTAAACTCTTATCAATTCAATTCCATTAAACTCAGTTCAATTCAATTTAGCTCGGTTTATTGTCCTCGTGAAAAGAATTTCTTTTGCAGCGATGAATAAACTAACAACAATGTTGCCATGTTACCATCCTTGGCTGTAGTTGTATTGGACCATGAAACGCCCGCCCCATGGTTTTCTACAGATTCTGCAAACTTTTAGATTGTCTTAGACAGCTGTCATGAATCTTTCACTTCTGGTTGTGACTTGTACTCTTTGATCCAAGTGGGCACCGTTCAGTCTCAAAACAACTGATCGTAGTTTATTCAGACCTGTGTATCCATAATATTTCGCCTTACTTTATTCGTATATGTTTGGCGAAAATACGACGATCTGAAAGAAAAATATGTCGGGGGGGGGGGGGGGGGGGGGGGGGGGGGGGGGGGGGGGGGGGGGGGGGGGGGGGGGGGGGGGGGGGGGGGGAACCTCTAGAGATGAAGTTCTTTAGCAATAATTGCACTTGCAGTGTACAACCATGGGTGGGGGTGGATGGGGCTTAGACAAAAGAGCTATAACTTTTGCTAACCTCTGCACACTAAAATCGCGTCAGGGTGTATCTGCAACTTCGACAACATGCCCTAAAACATCGGGGGGGGGGGGGGGGGGGGGGAGAGAACGGAGAGAGAAAGAGCCCGTGGATTTGTGCCAAAGTATGCTGATGAATCAGGTTTGACAGTAGTGTCAATTAAATGGTTTCTGCCTGCCAGAAGAATCATCTGCTGTGTAATGGCAGGTGAAAATAGAGCGAATGCCCCTCTTTAAACGGCCTTACCCCCTCCCCCCCCCCCCTCCCATATATTTGGAAGACGAAACATTTTTTTAAAAAATCACCCCTCCCCTCCTCCTATGCTCTGACAAAAATTGTGAATTTCGTACGCTCTCTGTGTAAAATAAATAAATAAATAAATAAAAAAGGAAAATTAAAACGCGCTCATTTTATTGAAAAGTGCATTAATGGCAGTTTAATGGTGAACAGGTCTGTTTATCACAAAGACAGAATGCCAGAGTTTGACCCCAGACAGATATGATGACAGCTGTTCTCAGATGACTCCAGATCCACGCCTTGCTTAAGGCTGTGTCAGACCAATTGACATAGGCCAGAACACCAAGGGTACATCAAAATGTTGTTATGCTCTGCATAGTTATGCGGGGATTGTCTTCAGTCGTGACAAGCTCCTAGCATAACATTATCAGTCTCCCAAATCCCCGAAGTCGGAGTGTGGCTGCCCATGTGGCGGGTAATAAAAACGGTCACACACGTAATGTTCTCATCCCCAGCTATGCATTTGTGCCATAGGTTCAAATACTTCGGCTGTTCGGATGATCCCTGGAGTCTTTTAGCCAGGTACGACAACAACAACAACAACAACTCCAGATCCCTTCCAAGCGAACAGAGCTTCCTGTATTCACCTTTCACGCTGCTGCATCTAAAAGAAACACATTTCCTTCGATATATGGCCTCGGCAGAACTTGAGATCATGGGCAAAATGGACATGTTTACATTCTCTTGTGTGAGCATTTTGCACGGACTTGACCAAGTGGAACACTTTCATCTTTGCCTTCAAACTTCTGGCCCGGAGCAGGGAACAGTGGCTACACCGCAGTGTTCACGTCCGTTCCTAGCATTAACATCACTAAAGCACGTTATCACTCTCACACATTTGCACAGCAACTTACATACTTGTTCCAGGAAAGGCGCCGAGGTTTGCCAAGTCCAGTAGCGTTTGTCATCGTCAGAATGGTCTTGCTGTTGGGTGCTCTCAGGACTAGGAAAACTGCCAGTCACCTGGGGGTCCAGTCAAAGGTCTGGTCTTGAACTGTGCATGGCCTAGGGAACTAGTTACCAGAGAGTCCCCCCCCCCCCCCCCCCCCCCCCCCCTCAATTATCAGGTAGCCGTCAGTTTGTCTCTCCAATCTTCAGGAATGAAGATGTCAATTAAGGGCGTAGCCGTAATTTTCCTCCATGGGGGCTTGGGGTAGATCTTTTTGTGATCTGCTAATAAGCCTGGTCTTGTCTTCTCTAGACGTTTGTCGTTAATTCTCAAGCGAGGCGCACTTCATGTTCTGACGGAGTTCAGAACCACATGCGCCATGTGTCATTACATAAATGAACTGAGAAAAACTGAGGACAGAAAATTGTCGACGTTTCAGTTTAAAGCCTCTCTCAAGGATAATGAAACCAAATAGAATAACAAAAGAAAGGTCAAATAATGATGTATAGATATAAATGCGTGCGTGCATGACTGTGTGTGTTGTTCGTTATTTCACAAAATTTCCACTTACGGAATGTGTTAACACTGGAGATCCGCTTCAATTTTGCTTCCAACCACAAGGACTCTTTGAGCTATCTAGCATACAAATAGCATGCAATTCGGCTTGTTTAGACTTAAACTGCCAACAGCCATGTATTCTCCGGACGGCATGTGGTCCAGGTTGTTTAATTAATCGCTGGTAACATTCATATATTAAGAAGACGAAATTTGCCTAACGCTGGTAAAGTAAGGTAAGGTAAGATAAAGCCATATATTCTGTGGATAATTCATGTGATCCATGTAATTCAGTATAAGACTGGCTGCAGCTATTTGTCCAAACGATGATGTATGGTTCAGGGGCGTTTACCTAATATTGGTAAAATATTATGAATCTGATGAATATTGTGTTTTTTCCAAGTTTTCAGTCTTACCATTCACAACAGGCGTAATGTGGGGCCCATTGTTTAGTGAATAATGTTTTTAACACCATGTGTCCCGTAGATTTTTTTTTTTTGGCGTTATTGATTATCCAAATAATAGCCACAGCCATGTGTCTCTTGACAAAATTGTGTCCATGGTAAGTAAAAGTACAGAACATGAGCATAGAATGGGCCTGTTTGTCCAGCCACTGTAGACAGACGTTTGGGAGCTGTGTGCCCCCAGAGTGCTTGATGTGACCTCACGCCTCACACCTGGGCCCCCTCACCAGCAGTGCCTAGACATGCGGAACAGTTTATGAGACAGCCACCCGTATCATCTCTCCTGCGCTACCCGTTTTACGTGTATCACAGGTGTGCATTGGGAGCTACACACACACACACACACACACACACACACACACACACACACACACACACACACACACACACATCCTTTTCTTCCCCAAATGTGGTCCCACTTGCAGGTTTGTCATGCGGGTTTTTTCGTTTTAAAAAAGAAATTGCATGTACTGAAGTATGCACTGTAGTTTGTCTGCACTTTATGGATTTTCTTTCAGAAAGAATAACTTGCTAGAACAGTGCCTTTTGTTGTTGTTGTCAGGCGTGTTTCAGCAGGAGTTTCCGTCATCACACATACCTGTTTTTGTTATTGATTTAAAAAAAAACCGAAATGCATGAGTTATAATCACTTTTGTTTTCATTTTCTTTGTTTGGCCTTTACCAGTGCCATATTTGCGCTTACGAGTTTAGTTGTCGTGTTACATAAAATAGCGTTTTTCATATTTAAAAATGTGGGCGAAATACAATTGGAAGCAGTGCACTATCCGTCCGTACTTCTTACTAAGTGCCTGGCTTGTGTACTGGCAGAAATGAATTTGAAATCAGTCGGGAGCTTAGATGCAGCTTAGACATTGTCTGTGCAAACTGTCCAGAAAACAAGGCTCAATTTTTGTGCTGCAACGACCCCCACTCTCGCCCATTAACGTACGCTCTGTCTCCCCGAATAAGCCTTGTAATCAGGTAATTTCTGCTTTCAATTCCAACTTTCCATTCCGATTTGTCATCATGTTGAAAAAAAAATGATTTCATCATTCCTGTCGAAACACTAGATTCCAGCATTTCAGCGGTCTTTTGGATCCTTTACTGGCTGGTTTTCAAAATTTCAAAAACGAATAATATCGAAACGGCTGGCCAACGTTTGCTTTAGTTTCAAGCCCAGTGTGTGGAACTTTCTAATAGCCTGATAAATTATAATCTGAGCACATACGCACTGGTTAAATCGATGAAATGACAGTATAGCATGAGAAAAAAGAAAGGAATACAATGTTTGGGTAGTCGGCCTTCGGGTTTAAAACAAAAATGAAACAACGATGACTCATAGGAGCTGACATCAAATAAAACGGCGATGAATGTTTTGACTAAATGCGAACATGCACGAAAGTACGTATAAAAGACAGAAGCATGTGTGCTGTGTGAAAGAGAGACGAAGGAAGAGGGAGAGGAGGGGGGAGGAATTCCTTTGAATATAGGCCTATCATATATTGATTCCAGAGTACAATCGATTAAGTGTTGGGATTGGACAAACTGTGTTTGGGGGGAAAAGCGGAGGTAAGAAGTCATTTGTGGGTGTTCAGGTCGTCAGTACTAGTAATTCTAGTACCGATATGGGGAAAGGATGAGGAAATCCGTGAAATTCTTTTTCGGAACTGAGTTATCGATTTGCTAAACTACAGTGATGGTGACATAAGACTGGCTGTGACAGTCACTGTTACTGTAAATGTTCACTGGTGTTGAACAGAATAGCTTGGTGGCTTTGAAATGCTCCGTGAAACGTTTCTGAGGATGCGGTATTTTTTATTTAAGTATGTGCACTTCCAAGAGGATTCGATATTTTTTAAGTATGTGCACTGGCAAGAGGGTTCTGTGTTTTTGAAATATGTACCCTGGCAAGAGAAGTGCGAATAACCGTTACATTTCCAGCAGGACCGACTGATTTTGAACGTTAGCAATAACGGGGCGGGCCTTCCATTTTCTGGGGAAAAAAAAGAACCAGGGTCAGTCTCTTAAGGGCAGCATATTTGGCATACACCGTGACTTCCACCAAAACCAAATTCTCCGAGCTGCTGACTGCACACAATCTTTGCGTCCCTCCGCTCTGTAACTTTATCCCCCGGCCCACCAGCGAACCCTGAGCCCGAGATCAGGCATCAAGCGACACCCGAGCCCCTACCCGGGTCGCTGGAGAGCCATTCCGGGTGGCAATCTACCCGTGTTGGCACGTCACTGCTATCTGTTGATATCATCTCCGAGTTGTTTGTGGTTCTGGCGGGGCGTTAAAATTATTGTCGCCGTTTTCGGTAGGCGTAGGGTGGGGGTGTGGACGGAGCAACTTAGTGGTATGGTTTCACACCGAAGCGGGTGTGGTCTCTGTTGGGTGCCCTTGGGGAAAGCAAAGGGGAGTGTTTGTGTGTGTGTGTGTGTGTGGCGCGCGCGCGCGCGCGCACGCGCGCGCGTGCAAACGTGTTGGGGTTAAAAGGGAGAGTGTCGTTCGTATATGGGAAGCACTGGCATGAAATATGTCCGTTTTGAAAGAACATTTTCAAAACTTGTGAAAAGAAGCGCGCGATCAATGGAGCAAACGTTTATTACAACTTTTAGAATCCATTTTTGTAGGGCCTGCAGGGGGGAAAGTGAAAAGTTTGAAACATTATTAAATTCAGACACATCAATCACATGAAACCGTTAAAGGCCTGATGTTGCTTTTGAATTCCTCCATGCTCTCACAGGACTGAGGGATATTTAAAACTTTAATGTGTGTGTGTGTGTCCGTGTCCGTGTCCATGCACGTGTAGGAATGTGTACATGTTTGGATATGTGTGTGTTTGAATAATTTTCTCTCTCTTTTTTTTTTTTAAAGAAAACGCGTAAGAAGCTGCATGTGCAGAATTCTGTTTGTTGTGTTGGGGAAAAAAAGGAGGGGGGGGGGGGGGGGGGGGGGGGGGGGGGGGGGGGGGGGTAATGTACGGTGTTACGCAAGCGCAAAGAATACTGACCCTATAAAACTGAAGTTGTTCTGATAGCCTTCCGACGTGAAGGAACAGATGGAGGAAAACTGTTTGATATTTTACTTTTCTTTTTGTCGTATGGTCGAAAACGCTTGATCCTCAGCAGCTGCTCTCTGAACAGGCTTTTTTTTTTTTTCTCCAACTATGTAAAGAATGGAGGGGAAAATCCCAACTATGTAAAGAATGGAGGGGAAAATCCCAACTATGTAAAAGAATGGAGGGGAAAATCCCAACTATGCAAGCAATTGCGGTTTTATATCGGCTGCACACTGGCCATTCGTTTTTAACCATTTGTACCTTTTAGAGAATGAAGAGGCTGCGTGGTGCATTCCATGTCATGTAACACTGGCAGTGAACTATACTCTTCAAGAGTGTTGTGACTTGCATGATGTGAAACAGAAACATTGTACAGCAGACTACATGAAAACCTTGTTCAGAGGTGTTCCACCTGATGTAGTCTTTGAATTTCTGGAAGAGATTAACATTTTTCATCTGATCCGAGATTTTACAGTAAAAGATTTGTAACCAAATTTTAGGTGTGTTTTTAGAAGGTGCACTTTAAAGGTGAATGAATGACTTGTGAGTTGACTTCAGCGTGATGGCAGCCCTGATACAGCAGCCCTTCGCGGTCGGCTGGGCTATAACCAACATTACTTTATCTTACCTTGTGTGAAGAATTGAGTACAAGTGCAGTCCAAAAGCGCGTTGTCGTTGGTCGAAGTGTCAGTCAAGTCGTCCGTCGTCATGTCATATCAATCTTAACTAATATTACACTCTCACCCCCACCCCTACCCCCTTCACCCTCAATGTTGTTTAGATGCTTTTACTGATACTTTGTTCGTCGGACTGGGTTTTTTTTAAACTCTTGGAACATGTGCTTATATTATTCTCCTCCAACTTACCCACCAATCAGAAAACGTTTTTCTATTCCCCAGACATTACCACCACCTTTCCTACCTCAACTTCGCAAATAGTTTGATGTTCCTCAAGTGGTCCGACGAAGTCAAATGCTTAGAGTGTTTGCCAGCGGACTTGATGGTCGTGAGTTTAAAACGCTCGTGGAGCTGGATTTATCACGGATTGAAAACTCTGTCCACTCGGCAGTAAAAGGGTACCTGATTCACGTCAGGGAGGGTAAAGGCGGCGGAAGGAAAGGCACCGGCTTCGCCAATCATGACATTGTGCCCCGGAAACGGGGAGTGTAACAGTTCACTGCCCCTAGGACGATTACACTGTGAGACTTTTCTCCATGATATTTTAATTCGCCTATTACCACACAGTGTAAAACCTTCCTAACACTGTGAGTTGTTTTTACTGCGTCAGATTTCTAGTCTGTCTGCTATCGGAAATTAAATTATGAATTCCTACTCTGTGACTTATTCCAATTTAAGTTCAGGATTTTATAGAAATATTTAACGATAATTTAAAAATGCATGTTTTCCACACAGCTTCATCTATTTTTTACCCACTTATCCAGTTTTCATGTCGTACTATTCTCCTACTTGGATATTTTGAACGCACCCCCCCCCCCCCCCCCCCCCCCCCCCCCCCCCCCCCCCCCCGCCACCCCCTCCCCCCCCCCCCCCCCCCCCCCCCCGATGTAAAAGCATATTTACAACTTTAACTTTAACCATAGAAAGTTTTTTTTATGATGATTCAAAACATTAAACCATAGAAAATACTAACATCATCAGATTTCATTAACTTTTTTTTTTTAACCCTCATACAAATGATTTATTGTGAATAGTTACCAACCTCCAAGCGAAGATCATCCGTTGCCCAAGACACATTATTCAATAAATGAAAGTGTTCCCCTCGTAAGGACTAACCATCTGCTCAGGAAGTAGCTACCTTCCCTTTATAGATTTTGACCCATTCAATTTTACACCTATTTACTTTTATTCCCTTTTGGACCGTTACACTCAAACTCCCAGTGACCATTCTCTCCACATCTTCTGCTCGTTTTAAGTTTGGGTTGTTTCCTTAATAAATGCCCAATGTTGACGCAATTACAGGAGTAAAAATATATAGTCCCATGCCGTTTGACCTCTTCCAGTGTGTGTGTGTGTGTGTGTGTGTGTGTGTGTGTGTGTGTGTGCGCGCGCGCGCGCGCGCGTTTAACTGCCTGGGAAAGTCTAAGGGTTATGATTCTTCCCATAGCAAAAGCGGTTTTTGCTTTCCGAGCTTCAAGTGTTTGTTGTTGTTTTTTCAAGTTTCTCTGAAGTTTATTCAAGCTCAGCTCAGACTTTTTCAGTGCAAAAATGCGCATCATTGTCGCTATTACCTTTTTTTTCCTTGGTTAGGTCATCGCCATCCTTATTTTGGGGGACGAGTTACCACCACCGACTTACTCCCCAGTTTTCAAAATCAAGAGGCCATTCTACTGAACATTTACACTTTAGTCAGAAATAACACAGAGAAATGTAAACAATGTACATCTGTA
>CM031613.1:54492597-54600097 GCA_018398815.1 Conus ventricosus | reverse complement strand
ATCTACCTGGCACCGAGACAATACATCAGCTGTCAGAATGGGATTCACAACCACCCCTTTCACTTTTGGTCGTTTGTGCTTTCTTTGACACTCTTCACAGTGTTTTTTGTAGAGCCCCACAGCTTGCTTTGGGATGTTGGCATATTTTCTGCCTATGTCCTTCAGCATCCGATCTCGGCCGCCATGTCCAGTAGCCAAGTGGGCTCGATGAATGATATCAAACATGTCCTCTACAGCAGCGAAGTACAGAGGCGTTGTTGTGGGATCACCTCGCTTTCTGATGAGCTTCTCCAAGTCTCCACATTGCATGACCTCATACCTGGAAAGGGAGCATAGCATGGGGACATGTATACTCTTTTGTCAGTTGAGAGCGGGTGGCGGGTGGGATACATAAAAAAAATTGGAGAGAGAGAGGAGAGGGAGTGAGAGATAGAGAAAGAAAGAGAGAGAGAGAGGCGCTAACTTACAAAAATGTATAAAAAAACCCATTGGCGAAGAAATAAAATTGGTAGCAGGCCAACCTAGGCTCACATTTGCTCAGACTGAATTGTCAACTGCAAGTAGGTCAGTTTCATATTCATGATCTCATCAAATCGAATGCCGCAACGCGTCGGCGTGAGAGATATGATGCATTTTTTTCGAATGGTGTGACTTCGCTTTCAATGTGAAAATGATGGGTCAGGATACATTCTAACAGAAAAGTCGGTGAGGGGAAAGTAGGCCTACACTGTGTGTGTGCGTGTGTGTGAGAGAGAGAGAGAGAAAGAAAGAGAGAGAGGCGCTAACTTTCAATAGAGGAGATAGATAACTTACTTTTTGATAAGATAGTAGTCTCGACGAGATTTTCCAGAAGTTGTGGCGTACGCTTTTTTCACTTCCTGTATGATGTCTCCATATTCCTCCCGTGTTATCAGGTATGTGGTATCCTTTTCTGCCCTTAAATTCCTTAAAAAGTGTTCCGAGTTTCCATTTGTACAGGCCCACACTCTACTGATTTACAAATTTGAATGCGGAACACCACGCAATTCTCTGCCTCACACAAGGAAACACAACACATTTCACTCACTTGTGAACACTTGTTCAGCTTCCTGGCTGATCCTTCCTGACTGGGTGTATTTATAGATTAGGAAATCCATGTAATTGTTGGCGTTTTATTTTAGGAAATACGTGAATTTCCTAACTATTTTAGGAAATTCATGTATTTCCTAAGCTGTTAAGGAATTACATGAATTTCCTAAAT
This sequence comes from Conus ventricosus, assembly GCA_018398815.1. NCBI lineage: Eukaryota > Metazoa > Mollusca > Gastropoda > Neogastropoda > Conidae > Conus > Conus ventricosus. The sequence goes on along the minus strand of CM031613.1, from coordinate 54,598,857 downwards.
GAATCAGGAAATACGCGAATTTCCTAACTTCACGGATTGCCTGTAACATATATACATGTTGAGTCGACTGGTTTTTTATTACGTTTTTCTTTTAACTAATATGGACTTGTGTATTCAGTTTGTAACGCGTTACGCTGAATTATTTAGGCCGCAGACAGAATGTTGTTGTATCGCAGTTTCCATTTTGTTCTATTTTGTGTGTGTGTGTGTGTGTGTGTGTGTGTGTGTGTGTGTGTGTGTGTGTGTGTGTTATTTTTGTGTGCCGTTTTCAAGATTATTTTCTTTTATAAGCAAGTTATGCAAATTTCTGTCTTTTCACTTCCTGATGTCGCAACATTTTCTCATCACTTGTCTTTGGTGTAGCAAATGTGCGTTGTGTGTAAGTCATGATAATGGGGAGAGGGAGGGGGTAGCGATTTCATAAAGGGTGGGGTAGGTTTATTGGGAAGCAGGTTAGGGTTAGATGCACTTTTCCAAAATACACTGCAGATAGTTTTTTGTTGTTGTTGACCACCATGATCATGTGTTTTGTCTCTATGAGTGTGTACACGAAGATCCGTCCGTGTATGTATGAACATAACTCATAAATTAATTTAAATGAGTATAGGCTCAGGTACAGGGGTATAAGGAAGGAACATAAACGTATACATAACCGAAATATAACCACAGGGAATGGCATGAACGAAAGGAGAAGGGAAAAAAAAAAAGAAACTTGCATCAGTTTGGACAGAGTATATATGGATACCCTGGTATGACAATTTGGATCGAAACTAGTTGTACATATGCTTCACAGATTTGTACAAAGCTTTGTCACATACCAAATGGAATAAATAAGCATGCAGCCCTCTGGTCCAATTATACAGTAGACGTTTCAGTATAATATTGATTTCATTTGATGTACAGTGTTTTCGGTTGTAGTCTAGGTGAGATGCGATATCTTGCGTACATTTAATGAAGACATGTCCAGTCAAAAAAATTGTTACCTTTCGGCATGCTTCTAAAGGTACAACACGTGGATACTTTTCAGTTAAAAACATATTTCATATACCACACAAGGAGAGCTGTGAACTAGCATCCGATGGTAGCAGACGTTACTAAACACAATTTTAGTTCCATTCAACGGTTTGTTTTATAATTGTAACCAGAACTTCAACATTCCTTTTAATATCTTTAATATGCAGACTATTCCATACTCATGCATAGAAAGTAGCATGGTGTATGCTTTCTGGAATATGTGTCTTCAGTTGTTGTTTTTTAGCAGTCTGAAAACTGTCCTAAATACATCGAGTGACAACTGTTAACAACAAATCGACGTTGTTCTACAAAGTCTGCACCGTTAGAAGTTAATATGTCACATGTACATCTCGTTCCTCGCAGATTTAGTTCAAGACGAACGTCAACTTCTTTCCAGCAGAAAACAAATGACCCATGTGTTTTTGTTTCAAATTGTCTTCTTTCAACCGGCTGCTATTCATGTATACATGTGAGTTATTGTTTTCCATTCCGCACTCTTTAGTTTCAGCAGCATGACTGTGTGAATGGAAGGGAGAAAACTTGGTTTTACTCTAAGTAGCAGCCACACATAACGGTTATGTGAGCTTCCAGAAGAGGTCTGTCTTTCTCTTTCTCTGTCTCTCTGTCTCTCTTTGTCTCTCATTCTCTCTTGTCATTAAGTGGTCTCTGTCTGTCTGTCTGTCTGTCTCTCTCTCTCTCTCTCTCTCTCTCTCTCTCTCTCTCTCTCTCTCTCTCTTTCTCTCTCTCTCTCTCTCTCTCTCTCTCTCTCTCTCTCTCTCTCTCTCTCTCTCTCTCTCTCTCTCTCTCTCTCCTCTCTCTCTCAGAATACTTGCGTATTCATCAACCCAGACAATTTTTTCTTTATATTGTTCTGGTGAATGCCTCTTCTCTGATTTACAACAGTTATTTCTCCATATTGCTTCAGCTGGTAAGTGCCATGAATAAATGCAATCACCAATGTATAAATCAAATTCAATGTGAACAAGAATATAATCAGTCACGCTACTTCCGTTTGGAGACAAAAGCATACTCACCCTCACTATCACCATTAAAAAAAACTCACTATCACCATTAAAAAAAACCATTTAAAATACTGGTCAAAACATAAAACAGAAATCCAACAATGTTTTACCAAAATTGTTGATAACTGAATCTGTAAAGCAACGTGTATAATAATTGTTGTCATCCACATTGACATTCTCCATACAGCTCACATAGCTGATGGTCGAGTCAGTCTTACAATTTGTTTTTTTGTTTGTTTTTTAACATTGCTGTATTACTCCTGTGTGCAAGGACATTCGGAGATGTTACGATTTTTGTTTTGTTTTTGTTAACCCTTGATGTGACACACACAGGGAATAAATGTGTACTATTTATTTGCAAGGAAAGAAAGAGGTAAATGTTATTATTCTGTTACCCTCTCCCCCCTTCTCAAAAGACCTCTTTGGTAATGACAATAAAATATCAAAGTGTCAAAAGTCACACACACACACACACAACACACACACACACACACCACACACACACACACACACACACACACATTCTCTCTTGTTGTCATTAATGTGTTTATGGGTATGCTTATTGCTACTTTGAAAGAAATTTGTAGATTGTCTTATACAAGACTGGCAATCAAGATTGAAGTTACTTTCCATAATGTTTAGAAACATGCAGATCTGCATACTTCATGCAATCCTTTGTGTTCCGCCCCCACAATCTCCACTATCTTGCGAGCATACCGCAAGCATAGCTGGTAAGTTGACGGGTCACCGAACCTCACCTTTAGGGCTTGTCTACCTTATATGCAAAGCTGAATTCGGTGGACAGCGCGGAAGAAACCACTGTGGTTCAACGGGCAGAAAGGCGATTTCCAGCAACGCGTTGTGGAGCGCACAGGGCGTGTCAAGACACGAAAGAGGTCACGGTCATCCACTGTACCCCAATCTATCTCCAGCCGTCTCGACTTCGTCTTGCCACTGGACACAGATAGACTGGGGCGAGAGAGTGAGGCTGACGACGCACAACTCTCCCTCACTATAATCCAAGTCTCACGCAAGTCATGACTTCAAACCCCACAGCGCAACCTCAAGTCCTGTGGCGATGGGCAAGTGGCGAAGGCAGTAGGTGTGGACACACTGGGAGCTGTCAGTCACGAGCCTGCACACAGGCGGCCCAGGGCGTGTGGACGCTCTCTACTGGACGAAGCAGACATAGAGTTCGGCAGCCCCCTGGGTGTCTGAGCAGCCCTTTTACGACCTCACTGCTCACCTTCATAGCAAGAGGAAGGGGCTAGAAAAGGTGCCCTAAACATTGCCTGCTTCCCCTTACCCTGGCCAGCAAGCCGCGGCTGGTGGGGTGTCCCTCCCAGCGGTCTAACTACAAAGAAAACAAAAACAAAGGTGCTCAACCTCGGCACGTGGAACGTGCGAACTCTACTGGACAACGCCAAGGCAGACAGACCAGAATGAAGAACTGCACTGGTCGCCAAAGAACTTGCTCGCTACAACGTTGACATAGCAGCACTCAGTGAAACACGCCTAGCGGACAAAGGCCAACTTACAGAATATGGTGGAGGATACACATTCTTCTGGAGTAGAAGCAGCAGCACTGAACGGCGAGAGGCAGGCGTGGGATTTGTCATCAGATCCCATCTCACCTGGAAACTTGTCAAGCTTCCGGAGGGCATAAACGATCGCCTGATGACACTCCAGCTTCCACTTGGAAACAAGAAGAGTGCAACACCAATCAGCGCGTATGCCCAAACAATAACCAACCCAGATGACATCAAGGACAAGTTCTACGAATACCTAGACACTCTCATCGCAGCAGTCCATCGTCTGAGAAACTAATCGTACTCGGGGACTCCAACGCCAGAGTGGGGGCCGATCACCAGATCTGGGAAGGGGTCACTGGAAGACATGGTACTGACATCTGCAACAGCAATGGCCTCCTGCTTCTCAAGATGTGCGCTACTCATGACCTTGTCATCACCAACACTCTGTTTCGCCTCCTACCGACAACAAGACATCATGGATGCACCCACGCTCCAAGCATTGTCATCTGATTGATTATGTCATCACCAGGAAGAGAGATGCGCGAGACGTGAGAGTGATGAAGATGCGCGCTACTCATGACTTTGTCATCACCAACACTCTGTTCCGCCTCCCTACCGGCAACAAGACATCATGGACGCACCCACGCTCAAATGCAAGCATTGTCATCTGATTGATTATGTCATCACCAGGAAGAGAGATGCGCGAGACGTGAGAGTGACGAAGGCCGTGTGTGGTGCCGACTGCTGGACTGATCATCGCTTCATCGTGTCAAAGTTTAAACTCAACATCCTGCCCATGCGAAGACCCAAGGTCCAGAACACTGCAAAGAGGCTCAACGTCTCCATGCTTAAGGATAGTAAAGTTGCAGAAGATTTCTCCAATGACCTAGATGGCAGGCTGCCCAAGACACGAGAGGATGACCACAGCAGCATTGAAGAGCAGTGGGAGGCCTTCAGATATGTAGTCCACTCTACTGCCCTCGAACACCTCGGACCAGCAACCCTAGAAACCAAGACTGGTTTGATGAGAATGACGCAGAAGTGCAGACATGCTGTCGGAGAAACACCAGCTGTTCAGAGCGCACCTGAATGACCCACATCACAAGCTAAGGAAGATGCCTTCACCAGCGCAAAACAAAAAGCGCAGAAGAGGCTTCACGTAATGCAGGATGCCTGGTTCAGCAAAAAGGCCGATGAAATCCAGGGCTACGCAGTCATGACACCAAGCGTTTCTATAATGGTCTGAAGGCTGTGTATGGACCCCAGTTCTCCGGCTCCCCCCCCCTCCTCAAGCAGATGGGACCCCGCTGCTGACAGAAAAAAAGCAGATTCTGGAGAGATGCGCTGAACACTTTAACAGGTTTCAACCGCCCTGCCTCAATGAACGACGGGACCATTGCACGCCTACCTCAAGTGGAGATCAGGCAAGACCTTGACACTCCCCCCCCCCCCCCCCTCTACACACACACACACACACACACACACACACACACACACACACACACACACACACAACACACTCCTACATAAGAAGAAGTCAGAAAGGCAATCAAACAACTTTCCTGCGGCAAAGCGCCAGGATCTAATGCAATCCCTGCCAAAGTTTACAAATCAGGAGCCCCAGCCTTGACACAGAAGCTGACGCAGCTCTTTCAGTCCATATACAAGGGAAGAGAGGGTCCCACAACAGTTGAAAGATGCCAACATTCTCCACATCTACAAGAGAAAAGGCACCGCCAGTCCTGCGACAATCCCTGAGGCATCTCTCTCTTGTCCATAGCGGGGAAGATCTTGGCTCGTGTCCTGCTCAACCGCCTTCTACTACACCTTTAGCAGGGTCTCCTCCCAGAAAGCCAGTGTGGCTTTCGTGCAGAACGTGGAACTGCAGACATGATATTTGCTGCACGACTGCTCCAGGAAAAATGCCAAGAGCAGCAGAGCGATCTGTGTGTGACCTTTGTCGATCTGACCAAGGCCTTTGATATGGTCAGCAGAGATGGCTTGCGGAAGATTATGGAGAAATTTGGCTGTCCCAGCAGGTTCATTACGATCGTCCGACAGTTCCACGACGGCATGATGGGTGAAAGTACTGGATGATAGAGAACGAGTCAGAAGCCTTCCCAGTGACCAGCGGCGTAAAGCAAGGCTGCGTTCTCGCCCCTGCACTCTTCAGCGTGGTCTTCTCCGCTATGCTGACAGATGCCTTCCGTGAACTGCCAGAGCGGTATACACGTCAGACACAGAACTGACGGTGGGCTGTTCAAACTCAGGCGACTGCAGGCTGTTACAAAGGTGAAAGAGGCCTCATCAGGGACTTTTTGTTTGCTGATGACTGCACCCTCAATGCCAGCACAGAGCAGATGATGCAGCACGAAATGGACTGCCTCTCACGAGCCTGCGATAACTTCGGTCTCACCATCAGCACCAAACACCCTGAAGTGATGTATCAGCCAGCGCCAGGTAAACCCTACCAGGAACCACACATCATGGTAATGGGGCAGAACTTACAGGCAGTTGATAACTTCACCTATCTGGGCAACACACTCTCACGAGCTGTGAGCATTGATGCAGAGGTCAGGAACAGGACTGCCAAAGCCAGCTCTGTGTTTGGGAGACACCATGAAAATGTCTGGGAGCGGAGAGGACTAAGCCTTACCTCCAAGCTGAAGGTCTACCATGCAGTGGTACTAACCACTCTCCTCTATGCCAGTGAGACCTGGACTGTCTACAGCAGACATGCCAAACAGCTCAACCATTTTCACCCTGGCCGTCTCCGCAGACTCCTACACATCAAGTAGCAGGACAAAGTCCAGACACTGAGGTCTTAGAAAGATCCAGCATCCTCAGCATCTACACTCTCTTTCAGAAATCCCGAGCCAGATGGGCTGGCCACATCGTCAGAATGCCAGATAGTCGACTGCCGAAACAACTGCTGTGCGGAGAACTGAGTCAGGGCAAGCGCAAAGTTGGGGGGCAGAAGATACGTTTCAAGGACTGCCTCAAAGTGTCCCTAAAAGGCCTGGACATTAACCTCAACACCTGGGAGTCTCTTGCCCTGGACCGCCCAGCCTGGCGAAGCAGCATCACAAAGGGTGCATGTACATCAGAGAGACGCACAGCAGAAGCTGAGAGAAAGCGAGCCGCGCGCAAGGCCAGAGCTACCTCCCCCTCCACTTTAGCACCCATCCACATATGTCCCACATGTGGGCGTTCCTTCCGGGCCCAGTTCGGCCTCACCAGCCATCTGCGGACCCACACTCAGCAATCTTTCATCTGAGATTGAAGTCATGGTCATCTTAGAAATCGAAGGACGAACAACACATTCTGATACAGCATATTCAAAACGAAGAATTTCCTCATACCTCAAAGCGGTTTTTGTTTTTTTTAATCTTGAGTGGTCTATATATAGTTTTACCGCAGTCTCTCTGGAGAATGTTTCATGTGCATTTTAAAGTCCGGATACCGTTGATACCGGACCAAGAGTTCTTCGGAAAACAGCAACATAAACGGTTCATTGTCATGAGATAAACGTTGTTTACCAGTCGAGATTATGTCGTTTGCATTGATTCACCAAAACAGGTAATGTATTTATAGTGCAGCCTGCCTTCAGTGTTTGTAAGCAAAGAAATTTTGAGTAACGAGTATTACTGTATCTTTAACACGTGCTCGAACAGATCAGTATGTGAATTTGATATTGCCTCCTCTCTCTCTCTCTCTCTCTCTCTCTCTTCTCTCTCTCTCTCTCCTCTCTCTCTCTCTCTCTCTCTGTCTGTCTGTCTCTCAGACACACAGATTACAAAGAGAACAAAGTGAAAAAAAAACACTTGTTAGCCTGCATACTCTTCGTTTGCTGGCATAGTGATTTAAAAACTCGACCTACCTCTCTCTCTCTATCTCTCTCTCTCTCTCTCTCTCTCTCTCTCTCTCTCTCTCCTCTCTCTCTCTCCCACCCCTCTCACTCTCTCTCTCTCTGTTTTGTGTGTGTGTGTGTGTGTGTGTGTGTGTGTGTGTGTGTGTGTGTGTGTGTGTATGACCGGAACGGTAATAACTCTACAGTAAACTTTTAAAAGACGTGAAAATGTGGATATGAAATCTCAGGAACTTAGTTGATCGGAACAATTATTACACTGTTTTATTGGGAAGGACGGGGATGGGGGTGGGGGATTCATAAATATTCCGTTTCTTCGATTGTCATAATATCGTGCTTTGTGAAACTATCTCCATGCTCTTGTATCCGCGCCCTTCACAAAATAAGTCTTCTCTCTTTTCTCTCTCTCTCTCTCTCTCTCTCCTCTCTCTCTCTCTCTCTCTCTCTCTCTCTCTCTCTCTCTCTCTCTCTCACGTCTCGGGGAGTGGATGTATGGAATGAGTATGAAATTAAACACTCACCCGCCTCTAATTCATTCTATCGGACACGAGAGCCAGATAAATAATTAAATAAGGATTTAATGAAGAAATAAACAATGAATTGGTGAACTGGACTATGCGATTATTGGTGCGTTGATGTATATGTAGATGATATATACAGAGTTCTCATTCACTCTCATAATCACTCACTCATTCACGGCCACATTACGAAACGTTATATATAAAACTATATGTGTGCGCGTGCGACTGTCAGTATTTTGCTTCACTTAGCTGGTTTTCGTTGCTTGTCTGAAGTGATTTTCTCTGACGTCCCGTCAATGATGTCCTGATCCTCAGCAGTTACAATATCGAAACACACTACTCCTTGAACAGGACGCAACCGTTCATTCAGCTAAATAATCCGCCGTACACCGATTTTTTTTTCAACACGATTCGCACATCTGTTGTATCCGTTCCCGGAAAGGTTAGTATTGTGTCCAGTGTTTAGGTACAATGTTACAATATACGATATAAATCACAAATCACTCTGTCTGCCATACTATTCTCGAACAATTTCTGGAATATCTTGACATTGAAGAATAAGTCCATACAGAGTGAATACTTTCACAGCAATGATGTCCTTTACAGAAATTCACGTAGATAAACGTAGGTGGGATAGGTGAAATAAACGAAATAGGTGAATAATCGGAATAGGCGAAATGGTTGACTTTGGTGCAATAGCTGACCTGAAACAAATCAAGTAGTCGTCCTTAGGATTCAGAATGAACAGACTAATATGCGCGCCTATAGACATACACACACGCATTTACATCAACACTGCACCCTAGTTGTGGCCCCTCTCAAATAGATCTTTTTTAAAAAAAACGCAAAAAAACAACAACAAAAAACATACACCTTGGATGATGGCTGGACATAGGCCCATTGGTTGGAGCACCATACTGGAATAATTCCACTAAGCCTGCACAGATTGACGAATGATTACAACACACGACTGTTAGACTCCCTGTGATCGATCGGTCTGCCTTCCTGCAAGAGAACATCGATTAGTACCATCGATCTGCTTTATTTTCCTCACACAGGCTGTTAATCGTTCCTACACAGACCCGACCGACTCTAGAAGTGAACGTTGGAGAGTAGACAATAGTGCAATCGGTGTTGATTGGTCATAGTTAGCCGAACTCCCTTACAAGCTTGGGCGTCGCTAGATCTAAATTATAAACTTAGTACAACTATGATAACAACGTCACACAATGACGACAAGAAAAAAATATTCATTTTACTTACAAGTTACATGCCTATTTCTCAGCCGACACCTCAGCTGTAGAAATGCGACTCACTCACTCTCTCTCTCTCTCTCTCTCTCTCTCTCTCTCTCTCTCTCTCTCTCTTATACACACGCGCGCGCGCACACACACACACGCACAGAGTCAAGAGGGGGCTGGGGTGTAAAACGTTTAATTATTCAAATCTTAACATTTGTTGCGAATGTTCGAAACGCGTTTGGTATGTTATGCTGTTTCCATGTAGTGGTACACTGATGCCTGAAATCGATCCGGCCTCTACCACTCCAACCCCCCCCCCCCCTCTCTCTCTCTCTCTCTCTCCTTCTCTTCTTGATCATTTCTTGAACACCACATCTGGTAGCCCTCGCACGGTTCGATGAGCCAGGACTCTCTCTCTCTCTCTCTCTCTCTCTCTCTGTGCCCCACACGATGGCGGAGAGTCGACGAGGACCGATACAGGATATGTAATGGCCGCCATCGTTCGTCGGCGACGGTGGCAGTAAAAACTCCGGTTTTAACGAGCCGGAGCGGGGAGAGTTTTAAGGTGGGATAATAACACGGTGGGTGTGAAGGAGTTCGCATAAGGGTTCTGCCCAGGTGGGGTTTGTGGCTGTCCCAATCCCCTGTGACCAGCCCGCGCGGAGTTTTTGTGGGCTGGGGCCGTGTTCTCCTGTTCCGCTCGGTGGTGTCGGGTTATGGGGTTGAGGCGTGGAGGGGAAAAGCTGGCGGTGTGTGGTGTCGTCTTCCACACCATCACCCTACACACACACCTCCCTTCTCTCTCTCTCTCTCTCTCTCTCTCTCTCTCTCTCTCTCTCTCTCTCTCTCTCTCTCTCCACACACACACACACGCACACACACGCACGCACTCATGCACTTGCGCGCGCACCACACACACACACACACACACACAGTTGCCTGGAACAGCTTTCTTTAACTGTTCCTTTTTTTACCCTGTATTTACCGCTTCATCAGTAATACATAGAATTTGACCGTCGTCTTGCTTTCAGAGTCTAGCTGTAACTAGTTTCTGCCATGGTCGATGTTCTTGTTTTTGAAGGTTTCTTGTAATCTTCGTGAATAAGATCTGATAGTGGGCAGAGGAAAATTGGTTTACATTTTCAGGTTTCAAATCTTCTGAAACATCTTCTGCACGCGGCATTTGATGGTGGTGTCGATGATGTTTTGTGAGTAGTTCTCTTTGTCCTTGGCACTTGCATGATGTCAGAAGTTTGCCTTTTATGCTGGACTAGAATTGCTTCTTCCTCCATCTGACGCAATGTTTCATTCAAATCTTTGCTGTCAATTCTTGCAGGAGCTTCAACAGCTTCTCCTCTGACACAGACAATTGATCTAGGACATATTCATCTGATGAAGGAGCCATGTGGGCAGTGGTGACATGGGCCTTGTTAGCTTTCAAATGGTACAGTTTATCAGCCAGGTGCTCAACGACATGGTCGCATATTCATCCTTTGACTTGAACCAGATACGACTGGCACGTTACCTGAGAGCTCAGTTCAATGAGTTGACAGCCCTGACAAGGCCCTTCGCTGCCGGCTGGGCAATAAGCAACATTCTCTCTCTCTCTCTCTCTCTCTCTCTCTCTCTCTCTCTCTCTCTCTGTGTGTGTGTGTGTGTGTGTGTGTGTGTGTGTGTGTGTGTCCCTCTCTCTCCATGTACATTGCATTCTATGTGATGTATTACTCTCTATAAAACATGTTCTTACAGCGTTGGGACTGGCATGATGTCAGATGTAAACACTTTACAGCAAACTCCAGGAAACCCTTGGTTACAGATGAGACGATTTTTCAGTTCCTTAAAAAGACATTGTTCATCTGGACAATGAGGAGGCCAACAATCCTTCTTCCAACAATTGATACATCGTGCTGGTGTTCCCATTCTGCATGCTGGCAAACTGGGAGATAAAGAACATAACGAGGTATTGCAACGCAATTCTGGTTGTTGGATTCAACCTGATCAGTCTCAGAACCGGCCCTGGCTTGCAAATGGTGAGAGTGATTTTCTGGTGATTGATGGCGAAGTTTGTTCGTATGTATTTGACAAAACGTTGGGGGCGGTGGCGGCGGTAGACTCTTCTTCTTTTCCGAAACACTCTCCCATAATTACGACGAGAGCGATAAGCACGGACCATCCTTACTCTTCAACAAAAAACTCTAAAATGACCTTCACCTCCCACGAATCACAGCTATTTATAGCAAGGACCGAAGATTTTGGACGGACCGAAGTCCCAAGGTTTTTGGACGGACCGAAGTCTGTACTTCTCTTCGGTCCAAAGTCTTCAGTCCAGTTACCATGGATACATAGTTAGGTGTTAATTTTAGTGTTTGTTTGTATGTAAGAGAAAATTGTAGTGTCACTTGTGAAACAAGTCATTCAGACGTCGTCAGACCACACCTATTTTCGAATTGCATACAATGTTTATTAATTATTTTTTAACGAACTTTAACTGAAAATAAACAGGAACTTTGAACTGGAACAATGTCTTTCAAGCCTTCTGTGTGAGCATAGGCATGCTTGGCTCGTTGTCCGTTTCCAAGAATGCAAGGAGTTCTTCAAAGGGAAAGGCTTCTTGCTCTTGCTGTATCTCCAACGTTGGCATGGGTGGAGTGGGTGGTGGTTGAGTGGATTGTGTTGGAAGCTGGTTGTCATCGACTATGATGATCGTTTGATCGGTGCCCGTTGTTGATGGTGGTGTGGCGTGCTCAGGCTCGGGGGTGGGCGGTGGGCTGTTACAGTGGCATTGCGCCTCGCTGTGTGGCATGGTCTTTCTCTTTTTTGCTGGTTGTTCATCAACAATCTTCTGCATATTATACTTTTCTCTCATTTGTCTTTTGCGTGCCAGTCTGTCTTCTTCCTCCACTTCCAACATGCCAGGTGACTTCACATGGTATCGGTCTTCACTTAATTTATCCAATTCTGGGTCGTTGTTCATGAAGACTATTATCTTTGGCGGCGTGAAGGTCCGCATGGTGCTTTCATATTTTTTGCTGAAGGAGATTCCGTTCTTCAAACTCTCCATTGTGCGGTAATTAATATTGTGGCCGGTGGCTCTGCACAAATCAAAGATGACAATGTCCTGGCCAGAGTAAGCATACATCACATCTATGTAGCTTGTTGAGTTGGTATAGAAGCCACCGAATTTGAAGACGAGGTATTTGGCCAGAAAAGTTTTACCGGGATTGCCAGTTTCGTCAGAAATGAAGAGGATCTCGCGATCATTCTGCTGGAGAAGGTATGCCAGTGCTTTTTTCTACCATGTTTTGAGCCGGACGTCGTCCATTTCTTCCTGCATCTTGAGCTTTGCCTTCTCATTTTTGATGTCTTTGATTGCGTCGCGTAGCATTCGTTTTTTTGATAGATAGTCCATGCCGTACTCGGCGATCAAATCCTCTTCTGTTGCGTTGTTCTGGATTTGCTGCAACATTTTTGATATATCGTTGCGCTGGCCCTGCGTCGTCATGGTCGTGAAGTCTCCTATCTCGATATAATTATCTGTGTCTTCTTTTGTGCAATAGGATTTGTTTTTTTTCAGGGGTCCCTCTTGCAATTTCTAGATGGATGGTGTCGATTTTGAGAATCTTCTTCAGCTGGGTAAATCTTAATCTTCTATTCGCCTGTATGTACCCTTGAAGGTGCAGTGTCTGACCTCACTTCCGCTCTCAGGGTCCGTAAATAAGATATTGACATCTTTCTGCGTTGCCAAAGTCTTGGATCTTTTTTTCGTCTTCCTTGGTGTAATTATGGAGGGTGAAAACACAGTGTTTTGCCCACCTTGGACTTTCCATACGTCCGACATCCTCTTTGGTTTTGCCCTTTGTTACAAAGACTCTACAAGCTCTCTGGTGTACAGAACATTTTTGCCGACTTATCCAGATTTTGTATTCTTCCAAATATTTACCAATGGTTCCAGATCATCAGGAAGATTTCCAATTTCATGAAGTGATGAGTACCATTTGATGACTCTTAGATACAATGGCTTGGGTGTATATTAGGTTGGTGTTTAGTAGGAGTTATCAAAAGGGGTTTTCTTTTTTTGATCAAGCAACAATGTGTTTCTGGGATTTTCTGTTTTGAGAGATTGACAGAAACACTAGTTGGCATTATGAGTTGTTGAAAGATAAACTCTGCATCTGAGCATCACACAAAGATCTGGATTGACTTTTGAGGTGTTGTAATTTAATATTGACATTTGTCTGGATATTGTCACTAATTGCACTGCAGATAACAATATATCTTGTACTATTAATTACAGTTGTAAGAAAGGCCACAAAATGCACTGAAGTAACTACACTCGATTGCCTAAAAGATGTACACAAAATGGCGGTAGATCTAGATCTCGGTTCAGCAGTGGTTAAATCTGATGGCATTTTGAACACAGAAGAAAAGCAATTTACTCACTGAGCTTTCAGTATTTGGTGGTGCATCCATTTGCCCACAAAACCTGCCTCATTCGAGCTGGCAGGGGGTGGAAGCCCCTGAATGTAGCCTGGAGTGAGGTGGTCCAGATGTCAAGCACAGTCCTGATCAGTGTCTCTGTTTACAACCTTGTGCACTCTCCATTGTACCGGCTTTTGAGAGTTTTCCACACATTTTCATAATGTTGATGTCTGAGCTTTGTGAGGCCAGGTCATGGTCGGAATTCCGTTCACCTATTTCCAGTGGGGGTGAATCGAGAGGTGTGGCATGGCACATTGTCATCCTGGAAGATCCAAGGCTTTCATGGGAAACTACTACAGGCCAAAAATGGTTTCAAGAACTTAAACGTACTTTTGAGAGTTGATTGTCCCCTCAATAGGCACAAATGTTTCGTATACCGTTAAATGTAAGGTATCCCCAAAACATGGCAAGCCTTGCATCTTTGGTCTGGATCTGCATGCACTCCAAGGCACTTGAGGATGGTAGATTTTGCTGTATTTTCGCCACACATACACTTTCCGGTCCTTACCAATCACAACCTGGGTCTCGTCACTAAAAATTACCCTTTCAGTACTGTTCAAACAATACAATGAAGCTTAGATCGGCACCATGTCCTGCGACGTTTTCTTTCACCTATGATACCACTGTTTTCTTCTTCAAACTCTTCTTTTGTAGCCCCACAGCCTTCAACCTCTAATAAACAGTCCTAGCAGACACTGCACATGTTGTTCTTCATTGAATTTGATGCACAGCTCTTTCAAAGCTTTCTTCTTCTCTATCTCTCTCTCTCCTCTCTTTTCTCTCTCTCTCTCTCTCTCCCCTTTCTCTCTCTCTCTCTCTCTCTCTCTTCACAAGACGAAACAACTTCCGATCTGAATGTTCATCTGTCTTCTTTGGCCTGCCACTTGATTTGCTTGCTTCGAGCGATCCTGTCTCCTTGTATCGCTTCAAAACTTGTAAACAGCAGAAAATGATATCTGCAGCAGCTGGGCGATCTTTTAATCCCTCAGAAACTAATTGTAAAATTAATCTCTTTTGCTCGATACTGAGCCACATCCTCACATTCACTTCAAAAGCAGACGAACAATTTGGAACAGGTCACTCATACAGATTGTGAAAATAAGCCAACAGAAGTAGCCTCCCATACTGCTGTTTTTTGGGATGTCTTCCCTTCTTTGCTTCTTGTATTTGGGTTAATGCAATTAGGGAAAAGTTATTGCACTAGGGCCCAATCACACTTAATATCAGCCATTTTGTTTACTTCTTTTTGGCAATCAACTCTGTAGGTATGCTATAGCCGAGACGTGACAACTTGATGTGCATAGGTCTCCACTCTGTGTCAGCGTGGTGATGTTGTAGACTAAATTCACATACGATCGTACGGCTTCAGCAAAAGTAAGTCAATAAAAAGACTGAAATAATACAAAAACTCTGATACTAAGATTTTTCTTGCTTGAGTTTGACATCCATCGGTTGAAGATACTTGTAGAAACCGTGAGAACAAAGAAGATGAGGAGGTTGATCAATCAGGAAAATACATATATCGTGATAGTGGCAAGGGCAAAAGGCAAAAACTAAAGCCCAAACTTCCTGCGATGTCCCGAAAGAATATTTTGCAGCAGCGTTGAAAATAACGTCTTGCTCCCCGAAACTATTACAGAGGACTGTTAGATATCCCTACGTAGTGTTATTTAATCTCCCCAGCAACCTAACCACTATAATAGAGACTTTAGCGGGGCATGGCGGTCTATGAAATAATTAAGTAGCATTATTTGAAATATTCAACATTATGTTTTATGTAGTGGCACAAACACGGCATTGCATCCTGGAGAGAAAATAGATACGACTTATTTTATGACGCGGAGAGCATGTACGACACGGAGAGCGCGCAGACAAACTAAGTTACGTAAAATTTCTGAAACTAAATGACATCTTCAAAACATGCATGTCAGAAGTTTGTGACACCCCCCACCTTAGGATAAAATCCTATTTTAGACCCAACTATAAACAGACTTATGTGAGTGCGTTCTGTCGCACCTTACAAATAAGCTTACTCAATACTCGACCAATGAGCATGTCTACACATAATGCCATATGAAATGCTGTCTACACGAGCACAACCAATGTGTACGTGCACATTTCATTATTATTTATCGCATAACCGGCTCAAATACTTGCGTTCATATCATCACTTCAAAACATGTCCAGAGAGACATTCTAAATAAATACATCATCATTGCAGCATATAATTATGATTAACTATCGTTAATCATTTGCATTCTCCAGCACAGCATATGAATTCACATGACAGTGTAATTTAATTATCTGAGCGACTGAGGTAATCAGCTACCACATTATCCTTTCCTGGGATGACTTTCACAACAAGGAGTACTCATGCATCTGAATCGCCCACCTCATGAGTATCCCGTTTTCGGTTTTCTTTTTGCTTAGATAACTAAGCGGCTGGTGATGTGTTTCCAGGATAAACTGTGTACCGAATAGGTACGGATGAAACTCTTGATCGCGCACACAACGGCCAAACACTCCTTTTCAATTGTGGAGTACTTTTCTTCTGCATGACTGAGTTTCCGACTGGCATACATGACGGGCTTCTGTATGTCGTCATGGGGGTTGAAGCAATACTGCACCTATGCCCTTGTTGGATGCGTCGGTGCGTATTGTGAACTGCTTCATCATGTCAGGTAATGACATGATGGGTTTGTTAGTTTGTTCTTCAGTGTTTAGAACGCCTGTTCACAGTTTTCTGTCCAAACTGATTGGTCGGGTTTCCCCTTTTTCGTCAGTTGGTCACTGATGTTCACGTCCTCGTATGTCTCCGTTGCTCTGAGTGGTACCAGTGGTATGTACTCACCCGTTTTGTATGGGTCCCAATCCTGTACATCTTCTTTTATCACTACTGCAATTTGTTCTTCCTCTCCATTTGATCTTTGATGCTTCTCTCTCAACGGATTGATATGGGAGTACCTTTTCTTTCCCTGCAATCTGCACTTTGTAGTCTACTTGTTCATCTTTCAGTTACAGGTTGGACCTTTCCATGTCAGCTGTAATTTGTTGTGGTGTTCTGGTAGTAGCACAAGTACTTTGTCACCCACCTTCAGTTCTCTGTCTTTGTCTTTTGGTTAAAGTACTTACAGTATCTTTGCGTTGATTTGTTCCCGGGCGAGTTTGCATGTCTCTTCCATCCTGTTTCGTAAGTCGATGATGTACTCTACAGTCGTTCTTGTCCAACTGTCTGTCTCTTCGTCCGTCCAGCGTTGTTTCAACACCTTCATGGGACCACAGTCTGTCCTGCCATATAGCAATTCAAATGGCGAAAAGTGAAGGGATTCTTGAGGTGTCTCGCGATACGCGAACAGGAGTGCTGGCACGTATCTGTTCCACTCGCATGTCGTTCACCACACATTTTCTTCAGCATTGTTTTTAATGTGCCATTAAACCTTTCAACTAACCCATTTGTTTGTGCGTGGTACAGCTGGTTGTGTAACCCTTTATGTTTAGCAGGCGGTTCACTTCCTGCATGGTGCCAGATACAAACTGCGTTCCTCTGTCTGTCAGCACCTGCTTCGGTATGCCAACACGCTACCAAATGGTCAACAGTGCTTCCGCGACCGTGCTTGTCATTGGATTGAATCAGTATTGCTTCAGGATACCTTGTGGCATAGTCGACCACCATAAGAATGTATTTGTGATCTCTTTCTGATGGTGGTGTGATCGGCCCTATCAGATCTATGGCTACTCTCTCAAAGGGTGTGTCAATGAGTGCCATTTTCATGAGAGGTACCTTCTTTACGGAACCTTTTGTGACACTTCTTTGGCATGTGTCGCTTGACTGGCAATAATTATGCCTGGCCAAAAGAAATCAGCTGTTACTCTGTCCCTCGTTCTGCGGATTCCCATGTGTCCTGACATTGGTATGTCATGAGCGACACGCATAACCTCGTTCCTTTGGCTTAGGCACCATGACTTGGCGGCATCGTGTTTCATCTACGGTGACAAAACGGAAGAATATTCCATTCTCTATAGCGTAAGACGCTCTGCCCTTGTTCTGCTCCGATGAGCTCCACGCGAAAACAAAGCATCGTTTGAGAGTTTCATCACTCACTTGTGCTGCGCGCATTCTTTCAGAGTGATCTTGCCAAGAGGTTTGTGCTCGACTTTCAAGGGAGTTTCTGTTCTCGTCCTATCGTCTTTGGTGGTCTTTGGCATAGTAGTCGCTGCTACACTTTCAGCAAAGATAGGCACTCTTTTCTATACTCCTTCTTGGGTTCAAATCATGTTCCAGATCAACACAGGGGAGTCTGGTTGATCCATGACTACGGCCTCTATGGTCTCACGGAAAAAATGGGCACTCAATATGGACAATTGCTATGGGCTCCTCCAGTGTCAATGTTTGTGTGTAAGAGAAAATTGTAGTGTCACTTGTGAAACAAGTCATTCAGATGTCGTCTGACCACACCAATTTTAGATTGTCTGGTCAGTATCGGTAGTTGAAACTGGAGTGGCATGAAGAGGTGGGGATGGGGGTGGGTCGTCACAATGGCAAGGATGTTCGGATCCATGAGGCATCATTCTTTGGCGCTTTGCTGCTCTGTTTTCATATTCTTGGAGAACGGAAGATTTTTGTCTGAGTTCTCGCTTTTTGGCTGTCTTCCTCTTCCACCTCCAGTGCTCCTGGTGATTTCACATGATACATATCTTCAGATAGTTTATCAAATTCAGGACCATTGTTCATAAACACTATGATCTTGGGAGGAGCAAAATGTACGCATGGTACTTTCTATTTTTTACTGAAAGAAATGCCGTTTTTGAGGCTTTCCATGGTTCTGTAGTTAATGTTGTGTCCTGTTGCACGGCAGAGGTCAAACACAACATATTCTTGGCCATGGTATGCGTACATGACGTCGGTGTAGGAGGTAGAGTTGGTGTAAAAGGCGTCGTACTTGAAGACGAGATACTTCGCAAGGAAGGTTTTACCGGTGTTACCAGTCTCGTCACTGACAAAGAATATCTCTCTGTCATTTTGTTGTAGCAAATTAAAGCCTTCTTTTGCCAGGTCTTGAGGCGGACGTCTTCCATGTCTTCTTGCATTTTGCGTCTTGCTTTTTCATTTTTGATATCTTTGAGGGCGTCTCTCAGCATACGATAAATAATCCATGCCGTATTCCTCGATGAGTTCTTCTTCTGTGGCATTTTCTTTTATTCGCTGTAGAATTTTGGAAATATCATTTCTCTGTCCTTGTTGAGTTGTGGTGGTGAAGTCTCCAATTTCAATATAGTTGTCATGATCCTCCTTGGTACAATACGTCTTATTTTGTTCTGGTGTACCTCTGGCAATTTCGATGTGAATCGTGTCCATTTTCAGAATTTTTTTCAACTGTGTGAACCTGAGTCGACCATTCGCTTGGATATAGCCCTGGAGATGCGGAGTGTTTCCTTCAGTTCCTGCTTCGTGCCCGTAAATAAGATATTGACAACGTGCAGAATTGCCGAATTCTTGCAGGTTCTTTTCATCTTCTTCAGTATAATTATATCAGTTTATTTCCTTTAAACAGTTAATAAACATTGTATGCAATTCGAAAATATGTGTGGTCGGACGACATCTGAATGACTTGTTTCACAAGTGACACTACAATTTTCTCTTACACACAAACAATTACTAAAAATAACATCATTACATAAACATAAAATCATATGTTTGGACCAAGGTTTTTGGACGCACCGAGGTATAAAACAACATCCGTCCATAGACATCAGTCCAGTTACTATGGTGATATAATAAGGTGGTAATTTTTAGTTTGTTTGTATGTATTTGATAAAAGATTGTGTCATGTAAACCATCATACAAACGTCGTCAGACCACACTGTTTTGGAAAATTGAATACAATGTTTATTAATATTTTAACAGGAAATAAAGTAAGTTTGAATAATAGTTTTTTTTTTTTTAGATGTGTTGTGAGATCATAGGCATGGATGGTTCGTTGTCCGATTCGAGAAAGGCCAGAAGATCTTCAAAGGGGAAGGCATCTTGTTCTTGTTGGATCTCCAGTGTAGGCATGGAGGAGGGCTTGGTGGTGGTGGTGGTGTCTGTGTCGGGAGTTGCTTGTCGTCGATGATGATGATTGTTTGATCCGTGTCCGTCTGGCTGAGTGGAGTGGCGTGTTGCGGTGGGGATGGTGGTGGGTCTTCACAGTGACAAGGGTGCTGTGATCATGCGGCATACATTTTTGTCTTTTAGCCGCTCTTTCTTGATATTCTTTGAGTACTGATGATGTTTGACGTAGCTGTCTTTTTTTTTTTGCTCTTCTTTCTTCTTCTTCCACCTCGAGTGCTCTGGTGATGTGACATGGTAGCGATCGGATGACAGTTTATCCAATTCAGGGTCGTTATTCATGAACACCACTATTTTTGGAGGAGCAAATGTTCTCATTGTCGACTCATATTTTTTGGAGAATATGATGCCGTTCTTCAAACTTTCCCATGGTTCTATAATTGATCTGGTGACCCGTTGCCCTGCACAAGTCAAAGATAACAATTTTTTGTCCTTGATATGCGTACATTACATCAGTGTACGAAGTCGAGTTGGTATAAAACGCTTCATGTTTGAAGACTAGGTATTTTGCGAGAAAAGTTTTTCCTGTATTTCCAGTTTCGTCTGAAACAAATAGGATCTCGCGGTCATTTTGCTGCAGAAGATAAGCCAATGCCTTTTTCTGCCAAATCTTGAGTTTGGCATTCTCCATATCTTGCTGCATCTTGATTTTTGCTTTTTCATTTTTCATATCTTTGATTGAGTCTCTCAATATTCTTTTTTTTGTCAAATAATCCATACCGTACTCTTCAACGAGCTCCTCCTCTGTTGCGTTGTCTTTGATACGCTGTATTATTTTTGTGATGTCGTTTCTTTGACCTTGTGAAGTGGTAGTGGTGAAGTCTCCAATTTCGATATACTCTGTTTTGTCTTCCTTCGTACAATAGTCTTTATTTTGGTCTGGCGTTCTCTGGCGATTTCAAGATGGATTGATTCTATTTTTAGAATCTTTTTTATTTGGGAAAAGCGGAGACGTCCGTTCGTCTGAAAATATCCCTGAAGGGTGTTTTGTTTCACCTTCTGTGCCATTCTCATGTCCGTATATTAAATACTGGCATCTTGATGAGTTTCCAAAATCTTGGAGAATTTGCTCTTGTGTGTCGTCGTAATGGTAGAGCGTGAAGCACCAATGCTTTCCACGTGGATCACGTTTTTCAGCCATTCCAAGAAACAGTGAGAGGCTATGAGATTGTAGGTCTTGATGCTTTGAAACAAACAAACTAAAATTACCACCTTATTATATCACCATAGTAACTGGACTGATGTCTATGGACGGATGTTGTTTTATACCTCGGTCCGTCCAAAAACCTTGGTCCAAAATACTAATTTGCATATCACGTGTGATATAATCACATTATTGGCCATGTTTCTTCCCCTCTGCAGACCGCAACACCTCCTAAACCCACCCTTCCACCGAAACATGGCTTAGCAAGGTTGTTCTTCTATTTCAGAAGCCTTGATCCGAACTTTATAAGTAGGTGGTTTAGCATCTTCATCCGGAACGGGCATCACTTCACTCAAAGATACTTTCATATCAGCAAGACCTTCACCAGAAACACCAGATACTGATCCTAGTACAGCAACAGGGGCTATACCTCCAGCAGTTCCACGGACAGAAAAAACTTCTCTCTTGACACTGCGACGACTACGGGACAAAGCTCCACTTGACTTATCTTTATCAGAACTCTCATTCGAAGGAATACTCTCCAGAGAAATGTTACTTGTCAGAAAACCTGTGTGGGTACACTGATGTAATGTACGCATATCAAGGACAAAAAATTGTTATCTTTGACTTGTGCAGGGCAACGGGTCACCAGATCAATTATAGAACCATGGAAAGTTTGAAGAACGGCATCATATTCTCCAAAAAATATGAGTCGACAATGAGAACATTTGCTCCTCCAAAAATAGTGGTGTTCATGAATAACGACCCTGAATTGGATAAACTGTCATCCGATCGCTACCATGTCACATCACCAGGAGCACTCGAGGTGGAAGAAGAAGAAAGAAGAGCAAAAAAAAAAGACAGCTACGTCAAACATCATCAGTACTCAAAGAATATCAAGAAAGAGCGGCTAAAAGACAAAAATGTATGCCGCATGGATCACAGCACCCTTGTCACTGTGAAGACCCACCACCATCCCCACCGCAACACGCCACTCCACTCAGCCAGACGGACACGGATCAAACAATCATCATCATCGACGACAAGCAACTCCCGACACAGACACCACCACCACCACCAAGCCCTCCCATGCCTACACTGGAGATCCAACAAGAACAAGATGCCTTCCCCTTTGAAGATCTTCTGGCCTTTCTCGAATCGGACAACGAACCATCCATGCCTATGATCTCACAACACATCTAAAAAAAAAACAAACTATTATTCAAACTTACTTTATTTCCTGTTAAAATATTAATAAACATTGTATTCAATTTTCCAAAACAGTGTGGTCTGACGACGTTTGTATGATGGTTTACATGACACAATCTTTTATCAAATACATACAAACAAACTAAAAATTACCACCTTATTATATCACCATAGTAACTGGACTGATGTCTATGGACGGATGTTGTTTTATACCTTGGTGCGTCCAAAAACCTTGGTCCAAACATATGATTTTATGTTTATGTAATGATGTTATTTTTAGTAATTGTTTGTGTGTAAGAGAAAATTGTAGTGTCACTTGTGAAACAAGTCATTCAGATGTCGTCCGACCACACATATTTTCGAATTGCATACAATGTTTATTAACTGTTTAAAGGAAATAAACTGATATAATTATACTGAAGAAGATGAAAAGAACCTGCAAGAATTCGGCAATTCTGCACGTTGTCAATATCTTATTTACGGGCACGAAGCAGGAACTGAAGGAAACACTCCGCATCTCCAGGGCTATATCCAAGCGAATGGTCGACTCAGGTTCACACAGTTGAAAAAAATTCTGAAAATGGACACGATTCACATCGAAATTGCCAGAGGTACACCAGAACAAAATAAGACGTATTGTACCAAGGAGGATCATGACAACTATATTGAAATTGGAGACTTCACCACCACAACTCAACAAGGACAGAGAAAAAGCAAGTTTGGAACCGTTATCCTCGCCATTACTTTAGAGGGTACAAGGTAGTTTTTTACCCCCATAGAATCATCCGCCGTACACAGATGTCCTCTGGCAAACAAATCACTCTTCGTGATGTTCGTCGTGTGAAGCTTTCTGTAGTGAAAGATAACTGGATTCAGCAGACCAAATTGTTTGATAATGATAAAGAAGCGTCCCAAAGTTCAGTATCCGCTGGATGAGGCCATCCCGCATCGTTGGATGACTGTGAAAAGACCCTTTGTCTGCTCGTCCATGAAGATTACGTCTAGAACTCTTCGTCATGCAGAGAATCGAGTAGATGCTGAAGGAGTTCCGGAATCCAAATATTATGGCTGGGAGAATGGAAATTTTGATGAGGCCAATAACCATACTGTTCAGACCATGCTTCATCATGCTGCCTGCCTATCTATCATGGAGGCAAGCTGACTCCTGTTGAGCACCAGCACGAGTTACAACGCAATCCTGGTATGTGGGTGTTGCCTGACCAGTTCCAGAATCGTCCCTGGCTGGCCAAGAAGGAATCAGAGTATCTGATCGTGGATGGAGAATTACGAGTCTATTCTTGGTGGACTCACACAGGCTTTTTGACGAGCAATATATCTTTGGAAGCTATCCCGTCAAATGAGAGTTCGGATAAGGATAAGTCCAGTGGAGCTCTGTCTCGTAGTCGTAGGAGTGTGAAAAGAGAGGTGTTTTCTGTCCGCGGAACTGCTGGAGGTATAGCCCCTGTTGCTGTACTAGGATCAGTATCTGGTCTGTCGGGTGAAGGTGCCGCTGATATGAAAGTATCGTTGAGTGAGGTGATGCCTGTACCTGATGAGGAAGCTAAGCCGCCTACGTACAAGCTTAGGATCAAGGCTTCTGAAATAGAAGAGCAGCCGTGCTAAGCCATGTTTTGGTGGAAGGGTGGGTTTAGGAGGTGTTGCGGTCTGCAGAGGGGAAAAAACATGGCCGCTAATGTGATTATATCACGTGATATGCAAATTAGTATTTTGGACCAAGGTTTTGGACGGACCAAGGTCTGAGGTCGACATCCGTCCAAAGACATAAGTCCAGTAACCATGGTGATATAATAAGATGTTATTTTTTTAGTTTGTTCGTATGTATTTGACAAAATATTGCGTCATGCAAAGCATCATACAAACGTCGTCAGACCACGCTATTTTGTGAAATTGAATACGATGTTTAATAATAGAAATAAAATAAGTGAACTTTGAACATTGTCTTTTTTTTTTTTTTCAAGCCTGTGTCAGTAGAGGCATTGATGGCTCGTTGTCGGACTCCAGGAATGCGATGAGGTCTTCGAATGGGAAGGGGTCTTGCTCTTCTGGTAGTTGGAGTGTGGGCATTGGTGGGGATGGTGGTGGATCTGTTGACTGTGTTGTCAGCTGGGCGTTGTCAATGATGATGATTGTTTGATCGGTATCTGTTTCTTCGACGGGTGTGGCGTGAAGTGGCGGGGATGGTGGGGGATCCTCGCAGTGACAGGGAGCAGCAGAACCATGTGGCATACATTTTTTCTGTTTTTTTGCTGCGTCTTGAAATACTTCAGGATATTTTTCTTGTCGTTGTCGCTTTCTGGCTCTGCGGTCTTCCTCCTCGACTTGCAAGGCTCCAGGAGATGTTACGTGGTAGCGATCGGAAGACAGTTTGTCAAGTTCGGGCTCGTTGTTCATAAAGACAACGATTTTTGGTGGAGCGAAAGTACGCATTGTTGATTCATATTTTTTGGAGAATATGATGCCGTTCTTGAGCGACTCCATTGTCCTGTAGTTAATCTGATGTCCTGTGGCACGGCATAGGTCGAAGACGACAATGTCTTGACCCTGGTATGCGTACATTACATCTGTATAGCTGGTGGAGTTCGTGTAGAACGCAGGTTTTCTGACAAGTAACATTTCTCTGGAGAGTATTCCGTGCCTGAGGCTGGATCCACGGTGGATATTCAGAAGCAAGTTTGGAACCGTTATCCTCGCCATTACTTCAGAGGGTACAAGGTAGTTTTTTACCCCCATAGAATCATCCGCCGTACACAGATGTCCTCTGGCAAACAAATCACTCTTCGTGATGTTCGTCGTGTGAAGCTTTCTGTAGTGAAAGATAACTGGATTCAGCAGACCAAATTGTTTGATAATGATAAGAAGCGTCCCAAAGTTCAGTATCCGCTGGATGAGGCCATCCCGCATCGCTGCAAGGACTTTCAATTCATAGCTAGGGATCACGCACTACAAGAAAAAACAAAAAACAAAAACACACAGTCATAAATAAAAAAAAATAATCACTTGTTAATTGTCGAATCAGAGTCTGCTGAATATCGTAGAGAGGTGAATGGCAGTGGATTTTCTTTTGTTTATAAATGTTCTTGTCTGCGGGCACTCTTGTTCTCTCTCTTAGAGAACGTCACGTCCCATTGACGTGACAGAGAGAGAGAGAGAGAGAGAGAGAGAGAGAGAGAGAGAGAGAGAGAGAGTTGCTTATTGCCCAGCCAGCAGCAAAGGGCCTTATCAGGGCTGTCAACTCATTGAAGTCAGCGATAAGATTTCAGATTTATATATAATGCCTTAAGCCTTGTCCAAGTCAGAAACAGATGGCAACTACATTTTCTTTGCTAATGAAAGCATTGTAGAATGGTTGTATAAAGACGAACTAAAAGAATTAAAACGAAGAGAGAGAGAGAGAGAGAGAGAAGAGAGAGGGAGTGTCACAAACTTATGACGTGCATGCTTTGAAGACGTCATTTTGTTTCAGAAATGTACATACCTTACTTAGTTTGTCTGCGCGCTCTACGCGTTATAAGATAATTCGTTATCTATTTTCTCTCCTGGACGTAATACCGCGCATGCGTGTGTCGTCATTTTTTTAGTAGGTGTCATAAGTGTCATAATTTAATCGTCATATCAATGACGTTTTTGATAATTTGACGTCATAACGTATATAACATGCAGATCGGTGTCTCGCATGTGGTCTCGGTGTCTCGCATGCATATATTATCTTTATATCTTTAATAACAACACAAACTTTGTTGTTGGACCGAGGTGTTTTGACGGTTAGTATGCTTACTGTTGGACCGAGGTGGAGGTTATACCTCGGTCCGTCCAAAACCTTGGTCCAAGACTATAAATAGCCGTGCCACAGAGGGTGAAGGTCATTGTAGATTTTTTATTTGAAGAGTAGGGTCATGCGTCGTTTTCGCTCTCGTCGTAATGGGAGAGTGTTTAGGAAAAAGAGGTCGATATTCCGTCGAAGAACCGGTCGCAGGACGTTCCGCCGACGCCGACGTTTCGGTGGTGGAATTCGTAGATACTGGCGTGTACGAAGGAATTTCGTCCCGCGAATCCGAACATGGGCGCGAATGCGTAACTGGAAGAGAAAAAGAGCTGCGCTACGTAATAAGCGTCAAGCTCGCAGGCATGGACTTTATCGGCGTCAATGCATCGTTAGAAAAGAGAGCCGTGACATGTTTTTCAAGTGGTCGATCAGCGACGATGGCACAAAGACGGTCCCGGAGTTCGTTGACTTAGTGCCGACTGATCAAAAGTTGATGCCTGAGGCTGGATCCACGGTGGATATTCAGAAGCAAGTTTGGAACCGTTATCCTCGCCATTACTTCAGAGGGTACAAGGTAGTTTTTTACCCCCATAGAATCATCCGCCGTACACAGATGTCCTCTGGCAAACAAATCACTCTTCGTGATGTTCGTCGTGTGAAGCTTTCTGTAGTGAAAGATAACTGGATTCAGCAGACCAAATTGTTTGATAATGATAAGAAGCGTCCCAAAGTTCAGTATCCGCTGGATGAGGCCATCCCGCATCGTTGGATGACTGTGAAAAGACCCTTTGTCTGCTCGTCCATGAAGATTACGTCTAGAACTCTTCGTCATGCAGAGAATCGAGTAGATGCTGAAGGAGTTCCGGAATCCAAATATTATGGCTGGGAGAATGGAAATTTTGATGAGGCCAATAACCATACTGTTCAGACCATGCTTCATCATGCTGGCCTGCCTATCTATCATGGAGGCAAGCTGACTCCTGTTGAGCACCAGCACGAGTTACAACGCAATCCTGGTATGTGGGTGTTGCCTGACCAGTTCCAGAATCGTCCCTGGCTGGCCAAGAAGGAATCAGAGTATCTGATCGTGGATGGAGAATTACGAGTCTATTCTTGGTGGACTCACACAGGCTTTTTGACGAGCAATATATCTTTGGAAGCTATCCCGTCAAATGAGAGTTCGGATAAGGATAAGTCCAGTGGAGCTCTGTCTCGTAGTCGTAGGAGTGTGAAAAGAGAGGTGTTTTCTGTCCGCGGAACTGCTGGAGGTATAGCCCCTGTTGCTGTACTAGGATCAGTATCTGGTCTGTCGGGTGAAGGTGCCGCTGATATGAAAGTATCGTTGAGTGAGGTGATGCCTGTACCTGATGAGGAAGCTAAGCCGCCTACGTACAAGCTTAGGATCAAGGCTTCTGAAATAGAAGAGCAGCCGTGCTAAGCCATGTTTTGGTGGAAGGGTGGGTTTAGGAGGTGTTGCGGTCTGCAGAGGGGAAAAAACATGGCCGCTAATGTGATTATATCACGTGATATGCAAATTAGTATTTTGGACCAAGGTTTTGGACGGACCAAGGTCTGAGGTCGACATCCGTCCAAAGACATAAGTCCAGTAACCATGGTGATATAATAAGATGTTATTTTTTTAGTTTGTTCGTATGTATTTGACAAAATATTGCGTCATGCAAAGCATCATACAAACGTCGTCAGACCACGCTATTTTGTGAAATTGAATACGATGTTTAATAATAGAAATAAAATAAGTGAACTTTGAACATTGTCTTTTTTTTTTTTTTTCAAGCCTGTGTCAGTAGAGGCATTGATGGCTCGTTGTCGGACTCCAGGAATGCGATGAGGTCTTCGAATGGGAAGGGGTCTTGCTCTTCTGGTAGTTGGAGTGTGGGCATTGGTGGGGATGGTGGTGGATCTGTTGACTGTGTTGTCAGCTGGGCGTTGTCAATGATGATGATTGTTTGATCGGTATCTGTTTCTTCGACGGGTGTGGCGTGAAGTGGCGGGGATGGTGGGGGATCCTCGCAGTGACAGGGAGCAGCAGAACCATGTGGCATACATTTTTTCTGTTTTTTTGCTGCGTCTTGAAATACTTCAGGATATTTTTCTTGTCGTTGTCGCTTTCTGGCTCTGCGGTCTTCCTCCTCGACTTGCAAGGCTCCAGGAGATGTTACGTGGTAGCGATCGGAAGACAGTTTGTCAAGTTCGGGCTCGTTGTTCATAAAGACAACGATTTTTGGTGGAGCGAAAGTACGCATTGTTGATTCATATTTTTTGGAGAATATGATGCCGTTCTTGAGCGACTCCATTGTCCTGTAGTTAATCTGATGTCCTGTGGCACGGCATAGGTCGAAGACGACAATGTCTTGACCCTGGTATGCGAACATTACATCTGTATAGCTGGTGGAGTTCGTGTAGAACGCTTCATGCTTGAACACAAGGTATTTGGCCAAGAAAGTTTTTCCTGTATTTCCTGTTTCATCAGAAACGAAGAGTATTTCTCTGTCGTTTTGTCTTAGAAGGTATGCGAGTGCTTTCTTTTGCCAAATCTTGAGTTTTGCGTCATCCATGTCTTGCTGCATCTTTTGACGAGCTTTCTCGTTTTTCATGTCTTTGATGGAGTCTCTGAGCATTCTTTTTTTTGACAAGTAATCCAATCCGTATTCGTCGACGAGGTCTTCTTCGGTAGCGTTTTCTTTGATTCTCTGAATTATTTTGGTGATGTCGGTGCGTTGTCCTTGGGAGGTAGTGGATGTGAAATCACCAATTTCGATGTATTCGGATGTGTCCTCTTTGGTACAGTATTGTTTGTTCTGTTCGGGGGTCCCTCGTGCGATTTCCAAATGAATGGAATTGATGGCAAGAATTTTCTTGATTTGTGTGAATCTCAACCTCCCGTTGGTCTGGAAGTAGCCTTGAAGGTGTTTGGTTTCTCCTTCGGATCCAGTTTCATGACCGTAGATCATGTATTGACTTCGTGCTGAATTTGCGAAAGTTTGAAGTATTTCTTCGTGGTGATCTGTATAATCATGGAGCGTAAAGCACCAGTGCTTTCCCCTTGGATCACGCTTTTCCGCCATTATAAGAAAGAGTGAGAGTATATGAGACTGCGTCTTATCGCTTTGAAGGCTTGAGCTCAAATGACGACCGCTGCGCCACAAGTGTTACCGCGCATGCGTGTGTCGTCATTTTTTTAGTAGGTGTCATAAGTGTCATAATTTAATCGTCATATCAATGACGTTTTTGATAATTTGACGTCATAACGTATATAACATGCAGATCGGTGTCTCGCATGTGGTCTCGGTGTCTCGCATGCATATATTATCTTTATATCTTTAATAACAACACAAACTTTGTTGTTGGACCGAGGTGTTTTGACGGTTAGTATGCTTACTGTTGGACCGAGGTGGAGGTTATACCTCGGTCCGTCCAAAACCTTGGTCCAAGACTATAAATAGCCGTGCCACAGAGGGTGAAGGTCATTGTAGATTTTTTATTTGAAGAGTAGGGTCATGCGTCGTTTTCGCTCTCGTCGTAATGGGAGAGTGTTTAGGAAAAAGAGGTCGATATTCCGTCGAAGAACCGGTCGCAGGACGTTCCGCCGACGCCGACGTTTCGGTGGTGGAATTCGTAGATACTGGCGTGACGAAGGAATTTCGTCCCGGAATCCGAAATGGGCGCGAATGCGTTAACTGGAAGAGAAAAAGAGCTGCGCTACGTATAAGCGTCAAGCTCGCAGGCATGGACTTTATCGGCGTCAATGCATCGTTAGAAAAGAGAGCCTGTGACATGTTTTTCAAGTGGTCGATCAGCGACGATGGCACAATAGACGGTCCCGAGTTCGTTGACTTAGTGCCGACTGATCAAACGTTGATGCCTGAGGCTTGGATCCACGGTGGATATTCAGAAGCAAGTTTGAACCGTATCCTCGCCATTACTTCAGAGGGTACAAGGTAGTTTTTACCCCATAGAATCATCCGCCGTACACAGATGTCCTCTGGCAAACAAGTCACTCTTCGTGATGTTCGTCCGTGTGAAGCTTTCTGAGTGAAAGATAACTGGATTCAGCATACCAAATTGTTTGATAATGATAAGAAGCGTCCAAAGTTCAGTATCCGCTGGATGAGGCCATCCCGCATCGTTGGATGACTGTGAAAAGACCCTTTGTCTGCTCGTCCATGAAGATTACGTCAGAACTCTTCGTCATGCAGAGAATCAGTAGATGCGAAGGAGTTCCGGAATCCAAATATTATGGCTGGGAAATGGAAATTTTGATGAGGCCAATAACATACTGTTCAGACCATGCTTCATCATGCTGGCCTGCCTATCTATCATGGAGGCAAGCGACTCCTGTTGAGCACCAGCACGAGTTAAACGCAATCCTGGTAATGTGGGTGTTGCTGACCAGTTCCAGAATCGTCCCTGGCTGGCCAAGAAGGAATCAGAGTATCTGATGTTGGATGGAAATTACGAGTCTATTCTTGGTTGGACTCACACAGGCTTTTTGACGAGCAATATATCTTTGGAAAGCTATCCCGTCAATGATGAGTTCGGATAAGATAAGTCCAGGGAGCTCTGTCTCGAGTCGTAGGAGTGTGAAAAGAGAGGTGTTTTCTGTCCGCGGAAACTGCTGGAGGTATAGCCCCTGTTGCTGTACTAGGATCAGTATCTGCGTTCTGTCGGGTGAAGTGCCGCTGATATGAAAGTATCGTTGAGTGAGTGATGCCTGTACCTGATGATGGAAGCTAACGCCTACGTACAAGCTTAGGAATCAAGGCTTCTGAAATAGAAGAGCACGTGCTAAGCCATGTTTTGGTGGAAGGGTGGGTTTAGGAGGTGTTGCGGTCTGCGAGGGTCAAAAACATGGCCGCATAATGTGATATATCACGTGATATGCAATATTAGTATTTGGACCAAGGTTTTGGCCGGACCAAGGTCTGAGGTCGACATCCGTCCAAAGACATAAGTCCAGTAACCATGGTGATAATAAGATGTTATTTTTTAGTTTGTTCGGTAGGTATTTGACAAAATATTGCGTCATGCAAAGCATCATACAAACGTCGTCAGACCACGCTATTTGTGAAATTGAATACGATGTTTATAATAGAAATAAAATAAGTGAACTTTGAACATGTCTTTTTTTTTTTTTTTCAAGCCTGTGTCAGTAGAGCATTGATGGCTCGTTGTCGGACTCCAGGAATGCGATGAGGTCTTCGAATGGGAAGGGGTCTTGCTTCGTCTGGTAGTTGGGAATTGTGGGCATTGGTGGGATAGGTGGTGGATCTGTTGACTGTGGTTGTCAGCTGGGCGTTTGTCAATGATGATGATTGTTTGATCGGTATCTGTTTCTTCGTACGGTTGTGGCGTGAAGTGGCGGGAGGATGGTGGGGACCTCGCAGTGACAGTGAGCAGCAGAACCATGTGGCATACATTTTTTCTGTTTTTTTGCTGCGTCTTGAAATACTTCAGGATTTTTTCTGTCGTTGTCGGCTTTCATGGCTCATGCGGTCTTCCTCCTCGACTTGCAAGGCTCCAGGGAGATGTTACGTGAGTAGCGATCGGAGACAGTTTTTGTCAAGTTTCGGGCTCGTTGTTCATAAAGACAACGATTTTTGGTGGAGCGCAAAGTACGCATTGTTGATTCATAATTTTTGGAGAATATGATGCCGTTCTTGAGCGACTCCATTGTCCTGTAGTTAATCTGATGTCCTGTGCATCGGCATAGGTTCGAAGACGACAATGTCTTAAACCTGTTATGCGAACAAATACATCTGTATAGCTGGTTGGAGTTCGTGTAGAACGCTTCATGCTTGAACCAAGTATTTGGCCAAGAAAGTTTTTCCTGTATTTCCTGTTTTCATCAGAAACGAAGAGTATTTCTCTGTCGTTTTGTCTTAGAAGGTATGCGAGTGCTTTTTGTCTTTTGCCAAATCTTGAGTTTTTGCGTCATCCATGTCTTGTTCTGCATCTTTGTTGACGAGCTTTCTCGTTTTTCATGTCTTTGATGAGTCTCTGAGCATTCTTTTTTTTGACAAGTAATCCTAATGCCGTATTCGTCGACGAGTCTTCTTCGGTAGCGTTTCTTTGATTCTCTGAATTATTTTGGTGATGTCGGTGCGTTGTCTTGGGTGTGGATTTCAAATTGATGATCGGATTGTCCCTTGGCAGTATGTTTGTCTGTCGGGTCCCCTGCGATTCATGATGGATGATGCAGATTTCTTGATTTGTGTGAATCTCAACCTCCCGTTGGTCTGGAAGTAGCCTTGAAGGTGTTTGGTTTCTCCTTCGGATCCAGTTTCATGACCGTAGATCATGTATTGACTTCGTGCTGAATTTGCGAAAGTTTGAAGTATTTCTTCGTGGTGATCTGTATAATCATGGAGCGTAAAGCACCAGTGCTTTCCCCTTGGATCACGCTTTTCCGCCATTATAAGAAAGAGTGAGAGTATATGAGACTGCGTCTTATCGCTTTGAAGGCTTGAGCTCAAATGACGACCGCTGCGCCACAAGTGTTACCGCGCATGCGTGTGTCGTCATTTTTTTAGTAGGTGTCATAAGTGTCATAATTTAATCGTCATATCAATGACGTTTTTGATAATTTGACGTCATAACGTATATAACATGCAGATCGGTGTCTCGCATGTGGTCTCGGTGTCTCGCATGCATATATTATCTTTATATCTTTAATAACAACACAAACTTTGTTGTTGGACCGAGGTGTTTTGACGGTTAGTATGCTTACTGTTGGACCGAGGTGGAGGTTATACCTCGGTCCGTCCAAAACCTTGGTCCAAGACTATAAATAGCCGTGCCACAGAGGGTGAAGGTCATTGTAGATTTTTTATTTGAAGAGTAGGGTCATGCGTCGTTTTCGCTCTCGTCGTAATGGGAGAGTGTTTAGGAAAAAGAGGTCGATATTCCGTCGAAGAACCGGTCGCAGGACGTTCCGCCGACGCCGACGTTTCGGTGGTGGAATTCGTAGATACTGGCGTGTACGAAGGAATTTCGTCCCGCGAATCCGAACATGGGCGCGAATGCGTAACTGGAAGAGAAAAAGAGCTGCGCTACGTAATAAGCGTCAAGCTCGCAGGCATGGACTTTATCGGCATCAATGCATCGTTAGAAAAGAGAGCCGTGACATGTTTTTCAAGTGGTCGATCAGCGACGATGGCACAAAGACGGTCCCGGAGTTCGTTGACTTAGTGCCGACTGATCAAAAGTTGATGCCTGAGGCTGGATCCACGGTGGATATTCAGAAGCAAGTTTGGAACCGTTATCCTCGCCATTACTTCAGAGGGTACAAGGTAGTTTTTTACCCCCATAGAATCATCCGCCGTACACAGATGTCCTCTGGCAAACAAATCACTCTTCGTGATGTTCGTCGTGTGAAGCTTTCTGTAGTGAAAGATAACTGGATTCAGCAGACCAAATTGTTTGATAATGATAAGAAGCGTCCCAAAGTTCAGTATCCGCTGGATGAGGCCATCCCGCATCGTTGGATGACTGTGAAAAGACCCTTTGTCTGCTCGTCCATGAAGATTACGTCTAGAACTCTTCGTCATGCAGAGAATCGAGTAGATGCTGAAGGAGTTCCGGAATCCAAATATTATGGCTGGGAAATGAAAAAAATAATAAAGTTTATAAAAACCTTTTGGTGGTAGTTGAATCCATTAGTGAGAAGACTGACGTTTCAAGCCATAGGCCCGTTGTCAAAGTGAAAAGAAGAGGACAGTGTAGACAGGAAAGCCTATGTGAGAATTGGGTGAGAACATTTCATTTAATGATTAAGTTGGACCAGAATAAAGTCACTGATCACTGTTCAGGTGTATTGAGCTCACACAGACACACTGCAGTTCACACAAAGACACCAACACACACGCCCCCCCTCCCCCCCTTTTTTCTTCTTCCCCCCCCCCCCCCCCCTTTGTTACAACCCCCACAAAGGCACATACACACACAGACACCACCACCACCCTGCACCACACAAAAGGAGGGAATAAATGGAAATATTCACTATTTAGCCTACTGAAAGAAAAAGAAACAGAGGCTAAAGAAGGACAGGACAGAGAGATTAAGGCAGAAGGGCCCTGGCTCAGCTAGACGTCAGTGAATCTGATGTTCATCCCAGCTGGCTGTGTGGTGCCCAAGCGGCTGATGACAAGGTTCTCCATGTGCTTTCTGTACACACGGTCTCTGGGGTTCTGCCACACTGCTGCTATCTTCGCATGACTGTAGCTGTGATGTGGACCAACAAAATGTTGGCCGACTGGGTTGTTGTAGCCCAGCTTCATCGACCTCAGGTGCTCTGAAAAGCGGTCGGCCAATGAGCGGTAGGTCTCCCCAATATACAGCTTGGAGCAGAGGGTGCAGGTCAAGATGTACACTAAGTCCCTAGACTGGCAGTTTAAACTGGACCTCACAGTGAATGTGCCAGTGGGTCCCACGACTGTAGCTGAAGTGTCTATGAATGGGCACGTCTTGCATTTTTTGTCCCCACAAGGTCTGCACCCTGGTGAGGTTGACTGGGTGGCCTGCGGTCTAAGCTTGGACCTCACAAGCATGTCACGCAGGTTCTTGTCCCTCTGAAAAGCAAACAGGGGTGGCTTGGAAAAGATTTGTTTGAGGTCTGGGTCTTGTTGGAGGAGACTAAAGTTTTCACGTAGGATTCTGCAGACTGGTAGGTTGTGAGGATGGTATGGGATGACTACCACAGCGCGATCCTCATCCTCTCCCGTTGCTTTTGGTCTCAGGGCTTCTGTGCGGCTGGTAGAGCATGCACGCTCAAGTGCTGTCTGCACAATATCCTCTGGGTACTGGCGGGCTATGAAGAAGGTGGACATCCTCTGAGCCTCATTCTCAAAGTCCTGTACAACTCCAGCCACCCATCCTCCACCAGGAACAGTATACCACATTCTCAGTTCCAAAGGCTCAGGCGCATTTGCAGTAGAGAGCAGGACTTTGAGAATGAGGCTCAGAGGATGTCCACCTTCTTCATAGCCCGCCAGTACCCAGAGGATATTGTGCAGACAGCACTTGAGCGTGCATGCTCTACCAGCCGCACAGAAGCCCTGAGACCAAAAGCAACGGGAGAGGATGAGGATCGCGCTGTGGTAGTCATCCCATACCATCCTCACAACCTACCAGTCTGCAGAATCCTACGTGAAAACTTTAGTCTCCTCCAACAAGACCCAGACCTCAAACAAATCTTTTCCAAGCCACCCCTGTTTGCTTTTCAGAGGGACAAGAACCTGCGTGACATGCTTGTGAGGTCCAAGCTTAGACCGCAGGCCACCCAGTCAACCTCACCAGGGTGCAGACCTTGTGGGGACAAAAAATGCAAGACGTGCCCATTCATAGACACTTCAGCTACAGTCGTGGGACCCACTGGCACATTCACTGTGAGGTCCAGTTTAAACTGCCAGTCTAGGGACTTAGTGTACATCTTGACCTGCACCCTCTGCTCCAAGCTGTATATTGGGGAGACCTACCGCTCATTGGCCGACCGCTTTTCAGAGCACCTGAGGTCGATGAAGCTGGGCTACAACAACCCAGTCGGCCAACATTTTGTTGGTCCACATCACAGCTACAGTCATGCGAAGATAGCAGCAGTGTGGCAGAACCCCAGAG
Organism: Conus ventricosus; assembly: GCA_018398815.1. Classification (NCBI taxonomy): domain Eukaryota; kingdom Metazoa; phylum Mollusca; class Gastropoda; order Neogastropoda; family Conidae; genus Conus; species Conus ventricosus. Next base: position 54,563,301 of record CM031613.1, on the reverse strand, counting down.
ACCGTGTGTACAGAAAGCACATGGAGAACCTTGTCATCAGCCGCTTGGGCACCACACAGCCAGCTGGGATGAACATCAGATTCACTGACGTCTAGCTGAGCCAGGGCCCTTCTGCCTTAATCTCTCTGTCCTGTCCTTCTTTAGCCTCTGTTTCTTTTTCTTTCAGTAGGCTAAATAGTGAATATTTCCATTTATTCCCCTCCTTTTGTGTGGTGCAGGGTGGTGGTGGTGTCTGTGTGTGTATGTGCCTTTGTGGGGTTGTAACAAAGGGGGGGGGGGGGGGGGGAAGAAGAAAAAGGGGGGGGGGGGGGGGCGTGTGTGTTGGTGTCTTTGTGTGAACTGCAGTGTGTCTGTGTGAGCTCAATACACCTGAACAGTGATCAGTGACTTTATTCTGGTCCAACTTAATCATTAAATGAAATGTTCTCACCCAATTCTCACATAGGCTTTCCTGTCTACACTGTCCTCTTCTTTTCACTTTGACAACGGGCCTATGGCTTGAAACGTCAGTCTTCTCACTAATGGATTCAACTACCACCAAAAGGTTTTTATAAACTTTATTATTTTTTTCATTTTGCAACGAATCCTGCAGTCAACTTTTGTTTCTTCCTTATGGCTGGGAGAATGGAAATTTTGATGAGGCGAATAACCATACTGTTCAGACCATGCTTCATCATGCTGGCCTGCCTATCTATCATGGAGGCAAGCTGACTCCTGTTGAGCACCAGCACGAGTTACAACGCAATCCTGGTATGTGGGTGTTGCCTGACCAGTTCCAGAATCGTCCCTGGCTGGCCAAGAAGGAATCAGAGTATCTGATCGTGGATGGAGAATTACGAGTCTATTCTTGGTGGACTCACACAGGCTTTTTGACGAGCAATATATCTTTGGAAGCTATCCCGTCAAATGAGAGTTCGGATAAGGATAAGTCCAGTGGAGCTCTGTCTCGTAGTCGTAGGAGTGTGAAAAGAGAGGTGTTTTCTGTCCGCGGAACTGCTGGAGGTATAGCCCCTGTTGCTGTACTAGGATCAGTATCTGGTCTGTCGGGTGAAGGTGCCGCTGATATGAAAGTATCGTTGAGTGAGGTGATGCCTGTACCTGATGAGGAAGCTAAGCCGCCTACGTACAAGCTTAGGATCAAGGCTTCTGAAATAGAAGAGCAGCCGTGCTAAGCCATGTTTTGGTGGAAGGGTGGGTTTAGGAGGTGTTGCGGTCTGCAGAGGGGAAAAAACATGGCCGCTAATGTGATTATATCACGTGATATGCAAATTAGTATTTTGGACCAAGGTTTTGGACGGACCAAGGTCTGAGGTCGACATCCGTCCAAAGACATAAGTCCAGTAACCATGGTGATATAATAAGATGTTATTTTTTTAGTTTGTTCGTAATAATTATTGATGAGTTTCCAAAATCTTGGAGAATTTGCTCTTGTGTGTCGTCGTAATGGTAGAGCGTGAAGCACCAATGCTTTCCACGTGGATCACGTTTTTCAGCCATTCCAAGAAACAGTGAGAGGCTATGAGATTGTAGGTCTTGATGCTTTGAAACAAACAAACTAAAAATTACCACCTTATTATATCACCATAGTAACTGGACTGATGTCTATGGACGGATGTTGTTTTATACCTCGGTCCGTCCAAAAACCTTGGTCCAAAATACTAATTTGCATATCACGTGTGATATAATCACATTATTGGCCATGTTTCTTCCCCTCTGCAGACCGCAACACCTCCTAAACCCACCCTTCCACCGAAACATGGCTTAGCAAGGTTGTTCTTCTATTTCAGAAGCCTTGATCCGAACTTTATAAGTAGGTGGTTTAGCATCTTCATCCGGAACGGGCATCACTTCACTCAAAGATACTTTCATATCAGCAAGACCTTCACCAGAAACACCAGATACTGATCCTAGTACAGCAACAGGGGCTATACCTCCAGCAGTTCCACGGACAGAAAAAACTTCTCTCTTGACACTGCGACGACTACGGGACAAAGCTCCACTTGACTTATCTTTATCAGAACTCTCATTCGAAGGAATACTCTCCAGAGAAATGTTACTTGTCAGAAAACCTGTGTGGGTACACTGATGTAATGTACGCATATCAAGGACAAAAAATTGTTATCTTTGACTTGTGCAGGGCAACGGGTCACCAGATCAATTATAGAACCATGGAAAGTTTGAAGAACGGCATCATATTTTCCAAAAAATATGAGTCGACAATGAGAACATTTGCTCCTCCAAAAATAGTGGTGTTCATGAATAACGACCCTGAATTGGATAAACTGTCATCCGATCGCTACCATGTCACATCACCAGGAGCACTCGAGGTGGAAGAAGAAGAAAGAAGAGCAAAAAAAAAAGACAGCTACGTCAAACATCATCAGTACTCAAAGAATATCAAGAAAGAGCGGCTAAAAGACAAAAATGTATGCCGCATGGATCACAGCACCCTTGTCACTGTGAAGACCCACCACCATCCCCACCGCAACACGCCACTCCACTCAGCCAGACGGACACGGATCAAACAATCATCATCATCGACGACAAGCAACTCCCGACACAGACACCACCACCACCACCAAGCCCTCCCATGCCTACACTGGAGATCCAACAAGAACAAGATGCCTTCCCCTTTGAAGATCTTCTGGCCTTTCTCGAATCGGACAACGAACCATCCATGCCTATGATCTCACAACACATCTAAAAAAAAAAAAAACTATTATTCAAACTTACTTTATTTCCTGTTAAAATATTAATAAACATTGTATTCAATTTTCCAAAACAGTGTGGTCTGATGACGTTTGTATGATGGTTTACATGACACAATCTTTTATCAAATACATACAAACAAACTAAAAATTACCACCTTATTATATCACCATAGTAACTGGACTGATGTCTATGGACGGATGTTGTTTTATACCTCGGTCCGTCCAAAAACCTTGGTCCAAAATACTAATTTGCATATCACGTGTGATATAATCACATTATTGGCCATGTTTCTTCCCCTCTGCAGACCGCAACACCTCCTAAACCCACCCTTCCACCGAAACATGGCTTAGCAAGGTTGTTCTTCTATTTCAGAAGCCTTGATCCGAACTTTATAAGTAGGTGGTTTAGCATCTTCATCCGGAACGGGCATCACTTCACTCAATGATACTTTCATATCAGCAAGACCTTCACCAGAAACACCAGATACTGATCCTAGTACAGCAACAGGGGCTATACCTCCAGCAGTTCCACGGACAGAAAAAACTTCTCTCTTGACACTGCGACGACTACGGGACAAAGCTCCACTTGACTTATCTTTATCAGAACTCTCATTCGAAGGAATACTCTTCAGAGAAATGTTACTTGTCAGAAAACCTGTGTGGGTCCACCATGAATAAACTCTAAGTTCACCATCAACGATCAAATATTCTGACTCTTTCTTGGCCAGCCAGGGACGATTTTGAAATTGATCAGGAAGAACCCACAGACCAGGATTACGCTGCAGTTCATGTTGATGTTCAACAGGAGTCAATTTTCCACCATGAAGAATGGGAAGACCAGCATGATGAAGCATAGTCTGAACCGTATGGTCATTGGCCTCATCAAATTTGCCATTCTCCCAACCATAATAATTTGATTCTGGTACCCCTTCAGAATCTACCCTATTATCAGCATGACGACGAGATGTGATCTTCAAAGACGAGCAAACAAAAGGCTTCTTCACAGTCATCCAGCGATGTGGGATAGACTCATCCAAAGGATATTCTACTTTGGGACGTTTAGCATCATTGTCAAAAGCCTTACTCTGCTGAATCCAGTTGTCCTTGACCACAGACAATTTTACACGCCGAACATCACGAAGAGTGATCTGCTTGCCAGAAGACATCTGAGTACGGCGAATAATACGGTGAGGATAAAAAACTACTTTATATCCCTTGAAATAGTGGCGAGGATAACGGTTCCATATATCTTTTTGAATGTCCACCGTAGATCCTTTCTCAGGCATCAGCTTCTGATCCTTTGGAACTAGATCAACGAACTCCGGGACCGTTTTTGTGCCATCATCCCCGATCGACCACTTGAAAAACATGTCACGGCTCTCTTTTCTAACGAGGCATTGACGCCTATAAAGTCCATGCCGCCGAGCTTGACGCTTATTACGTAGCGCAGCTCTTTTTCTTTTCCAACCACGTATTCTCGCCCATGTACGGATTCGCGGGACGAAAGTCCTTCGTATACGCCAGAACCGACGAATTCCACCACCGAAACGTCGGCGTCGGCGGAATATCCTACGTCCGGTTCTTCTACGGAACGCCGATTTCCTTTTCCTAAACACTCTCCCATAACAACGACGAGAGCGAAAACGACGAAACATCTCTACTCTTCAAATAAAAATTCTACAATGACCTTCACAGACAAGAGCACAGCTATTTATAGTCTGGACTGAAGTCTTGGACGGACCGATGTCATACATCTACTTCGGTCCAACAATAAGCATACTAACCGTCATATAACCTCGGTCCAATAAAGTTTGTGTTGTTATTAAAGATATAAAAGATAATATATGCATGCGAGACACCAAGACCACATGCCAGACACCGATCTGCATGTTATATACGTTATGACGTCAAATTATCAAAAACGTCATTGATATGACGATTAAATTATGACACTTATGACACCTGGGTCTCGTCACTAAAAATTACCCTTTTCCAGTACTGTTCAACAATACAATGAAGCTTAGATCGGCACCATGTCCTGCGACGTTTTCTGTTCACCTATGATACCACTGTTTTCTTCTTCACAACTCTTCTTTTGTAGCCCACAGCCTTCAACCTCCTATAAACAGTCCTAGCAGACACCTGCACATGTTGTTCTTCATTGAATTTGATGCACAGCTCTTTCAAAGGCTTTCTTCTCTCTCTCTCTCTCTTTTCACAAGACGAAACAACTTCCGATCTGAATGTTCATCTGTCTTCTTTGGCCTGCCACTTGATTTGCTTGCTTCGAGCGATCCTGTCTCCTTGTATCGCTTCAAAAACTTGTAAACAGCAGAAAATGATATCTGCAGCAGCTGGGCGATCTTTTAATCCCTCAGAAACTAATTGTAAAATTAATCTCTTTTGCTCGATACTGAGCCACATCCTCACATTCACTTCAAAAGCAGACGAACAATTTGGAACAGGTCACTCATACAGATTGTGAAAATTAAGCCAACAGAAGTAGCCTCCCATACTGCTGTTTTTTGGCATGTCTTCCCTTCTTTGCTTCTCGTATTTGGGTTAATGCAATTAGGGAAAAGTTATTGCACTAGGGCCCAATCACACTTAATATCAGCCATTTTGTTTACTTCTTTTTGGCAATCAACTCTGTAGGTATGCTATAGCCGAGACGTGACAACTTGATGTGCATAGGTCTCCACTCTGTGTCAGCGTGGTGATGTTGTAGACTAAATTCACATACGATCGTACGGCTTCAGCAAAAGTAAGTCAATAAAAAGACTGAAATAATACAAAAACTCTGATACTAAGATTTTTCTTGCTTGAGTTTGACATCCATCGGTTGAAGATACTTGTAGACCGTGAGAACAAAGAAGATGAGGAGGTTGATCAATCAGGAAAATACATATATCGTGATAGTGGCAAGGGCAAAAGGCAAAAACTAAAGCCCAAACTTCCTGCGATGTCCCGAAAGAATATTTTGCAGCAGCGTTGAAAATAACGTCTTGCTCCCCGAAACTATTACAGAGGACTGTTAGATATCCCTACGTAGTGTTATTTAATCTCCCCAGCAACCTAACCACTATAATAGAGACTTTAGCGGGGCATGGCGGTCTATGAAATAATTAAGTAGCATTATTTGAAATATTCAACATTATGTTTTATGTAGTGGCACAAACACGGCATTGCATCCTGGAGAGAAAATAGATACGACTTATTTTATGACGCGGAGAGCATGTACGACACGGAGAGCGCGCAGACAAACTAAGTTACGTAAATTTCTGAAACTAAATGACATCTTCAAAACATGCATGTCAGAAGTTTGTGACACCCCCCACCTTAGGATAAAATCCTATTTTAGACCCAACTATAAACAGACTTATGTGAGTGCGTTCTGTCGCACCTTACAAAGAAGCTTACTCAATACTCGACCAATGAGCATGTCTACACATAATGCCATATGAAATGCTGTCTACACGAGCACAACCAATGTGTACGTGCACATTTCATTATTATTTATCGCATAACCGGCTCAAATACTTTGCGTTCATATCATCACTTCAAAACATGTCCAGAGAGACATTCTAATAAAATACATCATCATTGCAGCATATTATGATTAACTATCGTTAATCATTTGCATTCTCCAGCACAGCATATGAATTCACATGACAGTGTAATTTAATTATCTGAGCGACTGAGGTAATCAGCTATCACATTATCCTTTCCTGGGATGACTTTCACAACAAAGGAGTACTCATGCATCTGAATCGCCCACCTCATGAGTATCCCGTTTTCGGTTTTCTTTTTGCTTAGATAACTAAGCGGCTGGTGATGTGTTTCCAGGATAAACTGTGTACCGAATAGGTACGGATGAAACTTCTTGATCGCGCACACAACGGCCAAACACACCTTTTCAATTGTGGAGTACTTTTCTTCTGCATGACTGAGTTTCCGACTGGCATACATGACGGGCTTCTGTATGTCGTCATGGTGTTGAAGCAATACTGCACCTATGCCCTTGTTGGATGCGTCGGTGCGTACTGTGAACTGCTTCATCATGTCAGGTAATGACATGATGGGTTTGTTAGTTTGTTCTTCAGTGTTAAGAACGCCTGTTCACAGTTTTCTGTCCAAACTGATTTGTCGGGCTTCCCTTTTTCGTCAGTTGGTCACTGATGTTCACGTCCTCGTTTGTCTCCGTTGCTCTGAGTGGTACCAGTGGTATGTACTCACCCGTTTTGTATGGGTCCGAATCCTGTACATCTTCTTCTTTTATCACTACTGCAGTTTGTTCTTCCTCTTCATTTGATCTTTGATGCTTCTCTCTCAACAGATTGATATGGAGTACCTTTTCTTTCCCTGCAATCTGCACTTTGTAGTCAACTCTGTTCATCTTTCCAGTGACAGGGTATGGACCTTTCCATGTCAGCTGTAATTTGTTGTGGTGTTCTGGTAGTAGCACAAGTACTTTGTCACCCACCTTCAGTTCTCTGTTCTTTGTCTTTTGGTTAAAGTACTTACAGTATCTTTGCGTTGATTTGTTCCCGGGCGAGTTTGCATGTCTCTTCCGTCCTGTTTCGTAAGTCGATGATGTACTCTACAGTCGTTCTTGTCCAACTGTCTGTCTCTTCGTCCGTCCAGCGTTGTTTCAACACCTTCATGGGACCACGGACTGTCCTGCCATATAGCAATTCAAATGGCGAAAAGTGAAGGGATTCTTGAGGTGTCTCGCGATACGCGAACAGGAGTGCTGGCACGTATCTGTTCCACTCGCGTGGTCGTTCACACATTTTCTTCAGCATTGTTTTTAATGTGCCGTTAAACCTTTCAACTAACCCATTTGTTTGTGCGTGGTACAGCATGGTTGTGTAACCCTTTATGTTTAGCAGGCGGTTCACTTCCTGCATGGTGCCAGATACAAACTGCGTTCCTCTGTCTGTCAGCACCTGCTTCGCTATGCCAACACGCTACCAAATGGTCAACAGTGCTTCCGCGACCGTGCTTGTCATTGGATTGAATCAGTATTGCTTAGTCGACCACCATAAGAATGTATTTGTGATCTCTTTCTGATGGTGGTGTGATCGGCCCTATCAGATCTATGGCTACTCTCTCAAAGGTGTGTCAATGAGTGCCATTTTCATGAGAGGTGCCTTCTTTACGGAACCTTTTGTGACACTTCTTTGGCATGTGTCGCATGACTGGCAATAATATATGCCTGGCCAAAACAAATCAGCTGTTACTCTGTCCCTCGTTCTGCGGATTCCCATGTGTCCTGACATTGGTATGTCATGAGCGACACGCATAACCTCGTTCCTTAACGGCTTAGGCACCATGACTTGGCGGCATCTTGTTTCATCTACGGTGACAAAACGGAAGAATATTCCATTCTCTATAGCGTAAGACGCTCTGCCCTTGTTCTGCTCCGATGAGCTCCGCGCAAAAACAAAGCATCGTTTGAGAGTTTCATCACTCACTTGTGCTGCGCGCAATTCTTTCAGAGTGATCTTGCCAAGAGGTTTGTGCTCGACTTTCAAGGGAGTTTCTGTTCTCGTCCTATCGTCTTTGGTGGTCTTTGGCATAGTAGTCGCTGCTACACTTTCAGCAAAGATAGGCACTCTTTTCTGTCCTCCTTCTTGGGTTCAAATCATGTTCCAGATCAACATAGGGCAGTCTGGTTGATCCATGACTACGGCCTCTATGGTCTCACGGAAAAATGGGCACTCAATATGGACAATTGCTATGGGCTCCTCCAGTGTCAATGTTTGTGTGTAAGAGAAAATTGTAGTGTCACTTGTGAAACAAGTCATTCAGATGTCGTCAGACCACACCAATTTTAGATTGTCTGGTCAGTATCGGTAGTTGAAACTGGAGTGGCATGAAGAGGTGGGGATGGGGGTGGGTCGTCACAATGGCAAGGATGTTCGGATCCATGAGACATCATTCTTTGGCGCTTTGCTGCTCTGTTTTCATATTCTTGGAGAACGGAAGATTTTTGTCTGAGTTCTCGCTTTTTGGCTGTCTTCCTCTTCCACCTCCAGTGCTCCTGGTGATTTCACATGATACATGTCTTCAGATAGTTTATCAAATTCAGGATCATTGTTCATAAACACTATGATCTTGGGAGGAGCAAATGTACGCATGGTACTTTCATATTTTTTACTGAAAGAAATGCCGTTTTTGAGGCTTTCCATGGTTCTGTAGTTAATGTTGTGTCCTGTTGCACGGCAGAGGTCAAACACAACATATTCTTGGCCATGGTATGCGTACATGACGTCGGTGTAGGAGGTAGAGTTGGTGTAAAAGGCGTCGTACTTGAAGACGAGATACTTCGCAAGGAAGGTTTTGCCGGTGTTACCAGTCTCGTCACTGACAAAGAATATCTCTCTGTCATTTTGTTGTAGCAAATTAAAGCCTTCTTTTGCCAGGTCTTGAGGCGGACGTCTTCCATGTCTTCTTGCATTTTGCGTCTTGCTTTTTCATTTTTGATATCTTTGAGGGCGTCTCTCAGCATACGATAAATAATCCATGCCGTATTCCTCGAGTTCTTCTTCTGTGGCATTTTCTTTTATTCGCTGTAGAATTTTGGAAATATCATTTCTCTGTCCTTGTTGAGTTGTGGTGGTGAAGTCTCCAATTTCAATATAGTTGTCATGATCCTCCTTGGTACAATACGTCTTATTTTGTTCTGGTGTACCTCTGGCAATTTCGATGTGAATCGTGTCCATTTTCAGAATTTTTTTCAACTGTGTGAACCTGAGTCGACCATTCGCTTGGATATAGCCCTGGAGATGCGGAGTGTTTCCTTCAGTTCCTGCTTCGTGCCCGTAAATAAGATATTGACAACGTGCAGAATTGCCGAATTCTTGCAGGTTCTTTTCATCTTCTTCAGTATAATTATATCAGTTTATTTCCTTTAAACAGTTAATAAACATTGTATGCAATTCGAAAATAGTGTGTGGTCGGACGACATCTGAATGACTTGTTTCACAAGTGACACTACAATTTTCTCTTACACACAAAACAATTACTAAAAATAACATCATTACATAAACATAAAATCATATGTTTGGACCAAGGTTTTTGGACGCACCGAGGTATAAAACAACATCCGTCCATAGACATCAGTCCAGTTACTATGGTGATATAATAAGGTGGTAATTTTTAGTTTGTTTGTATGTATTTGATAAAAGATTGTGTCGTGTAAACCATCATACAAACGTCGTCAGACCACACTGTTTTGGAAAATTGAATACAATGTTTATTAATATTTTGACAGGAAATAAAGTAAGTTTGAATAATAGTATTTTTTTTAGATGTGTTGTGAGATCATAGGCATGGATGGTTCGTTGTCCGATTCGAGAAAGGCCAGAAGATCTTCAAAGGGGAAGGCATCTTGTTCTTGTTGGATCTCCAGTGTAGGCATGGGAGGGCTTGGTGGTGGTGGTGGTGTCTGTGTCGGGAGTTGCTTGTCGTCGATGATGATGATTGTTTGATCCGTGTCCGTCTGGCTGAGTGGAGTGGCGTGTTGCGGTGGGGATGGTGGTGGGTCTTCACAGTGACAAGGGTGCTGTGATCCATGCGGCATACATTTTTGTCTTTTAGCCGCTCTTTCTTGATATTCTTTGAGTACTGATGATGTTTGACGTAGCTGTCTTTTTTGCTCTTCTTTCTTCTTCTTCCACCTCGAGTGCTCCTGGTGATGTGACATGGTAGCGATCGGATGACAGTTTATCCAATTCAGGGTCGTTATTCATGAACACCACTATTTTTGGAGGAGCAAATGTTCTCATTGTCGACTCATATTTTTGGGAGAATATGATGCCGTTCTTCAAACTTTCCATGGTTCTATAATTGATCTGGTGACCCGTTGCCCTGCACAAGTCAAAGATAACAATTTTTTGTCCTTGATATGCGTACATTACATCAGTGTACCCACACAGGTTTTCTGACAAGTAACATTTCTCTGGAGAGTATTCCTTCGAATGAGAGTTCTGATAAAGATAAGTCAAGTGGAGCTTTGTCCCGTAGTCGTCACAGTGTCAAGAGAGAAGTTTTTTTCTGTCCGTGGAACTGCTGGAGGTATAGCCCCTGTTGCTGTACTAGGATCAGTATCTGGTGTTTCTGGTGAAGGTCTTGCTGATATGAAAGTATCTTTGAGTGAAGTGATGCCCGTTCCGGATGAAGATGCTAAACCACCTACTATAAAGTTCGGATCAAGGCTTCTGAAATAGAAGAACAACCTTGCTAAGCCATGTTTCGGTGGAAGGGTGGGTTTAGGAGGTGTTGCGGTCTGCAGAGGGGAAGAAACATGGCCAATAATGTGATTATATCACACGTGATATGCAAATTAGTATTTTGGACCAAGGTTTTGGACGGACCGAGGTATAAAACAACATCCGTCCATAGACATCAGTCCAGTTACTATGGTGATATAATAAGGTGGTAATTTTTAGTTTGTTTGTTTCAAAGCATCAAGACCTACAATCTCATAGCCTCTCACTGTTTCTTGGAATGGCTGAAAAACGTGATCCACGTGGAAAGCATTGGTGCTTCACGCTCCACCATTACGACGACACACGAGAGCAAATTCTCCAAGATTTTGGAAACTCATCAAGATGCCAGTATTTAATATACGGACATGAGAATGGCACAGAAGGTGAAACAAAACACCTTCAGGGATATTTTCAGACGAACGGACGTCTCCGCTTTTCCCAAATAAAAAAGATTCTAAAAATAGAATCAATCCATCTTGAAATCGCCAGAGGAACGCCAGACCAAAATAAAGACTATTGTACGAAGGAAGACAAAACAGAGTATATCGAAATTGGAGACTTCACCACTACCACTTCACAAGGTCAAAGAAGCGACATCACAAAAATAATACAGCGGATCAAAGACAACGCAACAGAGGAGGAGCTCGTTGAAGAGTACGGTATGGATTATTTGACAAAAAAAAAGAATATTGAGAGACTCAATCAAAGATATGAAAAATGAAAAAGCAAAAATCAAGATGCAGCAAGATATGGAGAATGCCAAACTCAAGATTTGGCGAGAAAAAGGCATTGGCTTATCTTCTGCAGCAAAATGACCACGAGATCCTATTTGTTTCAGACGAAACTGGAAATACAGGAAAAACTTTTCTCGCAAAATACCTAGTCTTCAAACATGAAGCGTTTTATACCAACTCGACTTCGTACACTGATGTAATGTACGCATATCAAGGACAAAAAATTGTTATCTTTGACTTGTGCAGGGCAACGGGTCACCAGATCAATTATAGAACCATGGAAAGTTTTGAAGAACGGCATCATATTCTCCAAAAAATATGAGTCGACAATGAGAACATTTGCTCCTCCAAAAATAGTGGTGTTCATGAATAACGACCCTGAATTGGATAAACTGTCATCCGATCGCTACCATGTCACATCACCAGGAGCACTCGAGGTGGAAGAAGAAGAAAGAAGAGCAAAAAAAAGACAGCTACGTCAAACATCATCAGTACTCAAAGAATATCAAGAAAGAGCGGCTAAAAGACAAAAATGTATGCCGCATGGATCACAGCACCCTTGTCACTGTGAAGACCCACCACCATCCCCACCACAACACGCCACTCCACTCAGCCAGACGGACACGGATCAAACAATCATCATCATCGACGACAAGCAACTCCCCACACAGACACCACCACCACCACCAAGCCCTCCCATGCCTACACTGGAGATCCAACAAGAACAAGATGCCTTCCCCTTTGAAGATCTTCTGGCCTTTCTCGAATCGGACAACGAACCATCCATGCCTATGATCTCACAACACATCTAAAAAAAAAATACTATTATTCAAACTTACTTTATTCCTGTTAAAATATTAATAAACATTGTATTCAATTTTCCAAAACAGTGTGGTCTGACGACGTTTGTATGATGGTTTACATGACACAATCTTTTATCAAATACATACAAACAAACTAAAAATTACCACCTTATTATATCACCATAGTAACTGGACTGATGTCTATGGACGGATGTTGTTTTATACCTCGGTCCGTCCAAAAACCTTGGTCCAAAATACTAATTTGCATATCACGTGTGATATAATCACATTATTGGCCATGTTTCTTCCCCTCTGCAGACCGCAACACCTCCTAAACCCACCCTTCCACCGAAACATGGCTTAGCAAGGTTGTTCTTCTATTTCAGAAGCCTTGATCCGAACTTTATAAGTAGGTGGTTTAGCATCTTCATCCGGAACGGGCATCACTTCACTCAAAGATACTTTCATATCAGCAAGACCTTCACCAGAAACACCAGATACTGATCCTAGTACAGCAACAGGGGCTATACCTCCAGCAGTTCCACGGACAGAAAAAACTTCTCTCTTGACACTGCGACGACTACGGGACAAAGCTCCACTTGACTTATCTTTATCAGAACTCTCATTCGAAGGAATACTCTCCAGAGAAATGTTACTTGTCAGAAAACCTGTGTGGGTCCACCATGAATAAACTCTAAGTTCACCATCAACGATCAAATATTCTGACTCTTTCTTGGCCAGCCAGGGACGATTTTGAAATTGATCAGGAAGAACCCACAGACCAGGATTACGCTGCAGTTCATGTTGATGTTCAACAGGAGTCAATTTTCCACCATGAAGAATGGGAAGACCAGCATGATGAAGCATAGTCTGAACCGTATGGTCATTGGCCTCATCAAATTTGCCATTCTCCCAACCATAATAATTTGATTCTGGTACCCCTTCAGAATCTACCCTATTATCAGCATGACGAAGGGTACGAGATGTGATCTTCAAAGACGAGCAAACAAAAGGCTTCTTCACAGTCATCCAGCGATGTGGGATAGACTCATCCAAAGGATATTCTACTTTGGGAGTTTAGCATCATTGTCAAAAGCCTTACTCTGCTGAATCCAGTTGTCCTTGACCACAGACAATTTTACACGCCGAACATCACGAAGAGTGATCTGCTTGCCAGAAGACATCTGAGTACGGCGAATAATACGGTGAGGATAAAAACTACTTTATATCCCTTGAAATAGTGGCGAGGATAACGGTTCCATATATCTTTTTGAATGTCCACCGTAGATCCTTTCTCAGGCATCAGCTTCTGATCCTTTGGAACTAGATCAACGAACTCCGGACCGTTTTTTGTGCCATCATCCCCGATCGACCACTTGAAAAACATGTCACGGCTCTCTTTTCTAACGAGGCATTGACGCCTATAAAGTCCATGCCGCCGAGCTTGACGCTTATTACGTAGCGCAGCTCTTTTTCTTTTCCAGCCACGTATTCTCGCCCATGTACGGATTCGCGGACGAAAGTCCTTCGTATACGCCAGAACCGACGAATTCCACCACCGAAACGTCGGCGTCGGCGGAATATCCTACGTCCGGTTCTTCTACGGAACGCCGATTTCCTTTTCCTAAACACTCTCCCATAACAACGACGAGAGCGAAAACGACGAAACATCTCTACTCTTCAAATAAAAATTCTACAATGACCTTCACACACAAGAGCACAGCTATTTATAGTCTGGTCTGAAGTCTTGGACGGACCGATGTCTATACATCTACTTCGGTCCAACAATAAGCATACTAACCGTCATATAACCTCGGTCCAATAAAGTTTGTGTTGTTATTAAAGATATAAAAGATAATATATGCATGCGAGACACCGAGACCACATGCCAGACACCGATCTGCATGTTATATACTTTTATGACGTCAAATTATCAAAACGTCATTGATATGACGATTAAATTATGACACTTATGACACCTGGGTCTCGTCACTAAAAATTACCCTTTTCCAGTACTGTTCAACAATACAATGAAGCTTAGATCGGCACCATGTCCTGCGACGTTTTCTGTTCACCTATGATACCACTGTTTTCTTCTTCACAACTCTTCTTTTGTAGCCCACAGCCTTCAACCTCCTATAAACAGTCCTAGCAGACACCTGCACATGTTGTTCTTCATTGAATTTGATGCACAGCTCTTTCAAAGGCTTTCTTCTCTCTCTCTCTCTCTTTTCACAAGACGAAACAACTTCCGATCTGAATTTTTCATCTGTCTTCTTTGGCCTGCCACTTGATTTGCTTGCTTCGAGCGATCCTGTCTCCTTGTATCGCTTCAAAAACTTGTAAACAGCAGAAAATGATATCTGCAGCAGCTGGGCGATCTTTTAATCCCTCAGAAACTAATTGTAAAATTAATCTCTTTTGCTCGATACTGAGCCACATCCTCACATTCACTTCAAAAGCAGACGAACAATTTGGAACAGGTCACTCATACAGATTGTGAAAATTAAGCCAACAGAAGTAGCCTCCCATAATGCTGTTTTTTTGGCATGTCTTCCCTTCTTTGCTTCTTGTGTTTGGGTTAATGCAATTAGGGAAAAGTTATTGCACTGGTGCCCAATCACACTTAATATTCAGCCATTTTGTTTACTTCTTTTTGGCAATCAACTCTGTAGGTATGCTATAGCCGAGACGTGACAACTTGATGTGCATAGGTCTCCACTCTGTGTCAGCGTGGTGATGTTGTAGACTAAATCCACATACGATCGTACGGCTTTCAGCAAAAGTAAGTCCATAAAAAGACTGAAATAATACAAAAAACTCTGATACTAAGATTTTTCTTGCTTGAGTTTGATATCCATCGGTTGAAGATACTTGTAGACCGTGAGAACAAAGAAGATGAGGAGGTTGATCAATCAGGAAAATACATATATCGTGATAGTAGCAAGGGCAAAAGGCAAAAACTAAAGCCCAAACTTCCTGCGATGTCCAAAGAAATTTTGCAGCAGCGTTGAAAACAACGTCTTGCTGCCCGAAAACTATTACAGAGGACTGTTTGATATCCCTACGTAGTGTTATTTAATCTCCCCAGCAACCTAACCACTATAATAGAGACTTTAGCGGGCATGGCGGTCTAAAGAAATAAATTAAGTAGCATTATTTGAAATATTCAACATTATGTTTTTTGTAGTGGCACAAACACGGCATTGCATCCTGGAGAGAAAATAGATACGACTTATTTTATGACGCGGAGAGCGTGTACGACGTGGAGAGCGCGCAGACAAACTAAGTTACGTAAATTTCTGAAACTAAATGACAGCTTCAAAACATGCATGTCAGAAGTTTGTGACACCCCCACCTTAGGATAAATCCTATTTTAGACCCAACTATAAACAGACTTATGTGAGTGCGTTCTGTCGCACCTTACAAAGAAGCTTACTCAATACTCGACCAATGAGCATGTCTACACATAATGCCATATGCAATGCTCTCTACACGAGCACAAACCAATGTGTACGTGCACATTTTCATTATTATTTATCGCATAAACCGGCTCAGATACTTTGCGTTCATATCATCACTTGAAAACATGTCCAGAGAGACATTCTAATAAAATACATCATCATTGCAGCATATATGATTAACAAATCGTTAATCATTTACATTCTCCAGCACAGCATATGAATTCACATGACAGTGTAATTTAATGATCTGAGCGACTGAGGTAATCAGCTACCACATTATCCTTTCCTGGGATGACTTTCACAACAAAGGAGTACTCATTGCATCTGAATCGCCCACCTCATGAGTATCCCTTTTTTCGGTTTTCTTTTTGCTTAGATAACTAAGCGCTGGTGATCTGTTTCCAGGATAGACTGTGTATCGAATAGGTACGGATGAAACTTCTTGATCGCGCACACAACGGCCAAACACTCCTTTTCAATTGTGGAGTACTTTTCTTCTGCATGACTGAGTTTCCGACTGGCATACATGACGGGCTTCTGTATGTCGTCATGGTGTTGAAGCAATACTGCACTATGCCCTTGTTGGATGCGTCGGTGCGTACTGTGAATGCTTCATCATGTCAGTAATGACATGATGGGTTTGTTAGTTTGTTCTTCAGTGTTAAGAACGCCTGTTCACAGTCTTCTGTCCAAACTGTTTTTGTCGGGCTTCCCCTTTTTCGTCAGTTGGTCACTGATGTTCACGTCCTCGTTTGTCTCCGTTGCTCTGAGTGGTACCAGTGGTATGTACTCACCCGTTTTGTATGGGTCCGAATCCTGTACATCTTCTTTTATCACTACTGCAATTTGTTTTCTTCCTCTTCATTTGATCTTTGATGCTTCTCTCTCAACAGATTGATATGGGGTACCTTTTCTTTCCCTGCAATCTGCACTTTGTAGTCTACTCTGTTCATCTTTCCATGTCAGCTGTAATTTGTTGTGGTGATTCTGGTAGTAGCACAAGTACTTTGTCACCCACCTTCAGTTCTCTGTTCTTTGTCTTTTGGTTAAAGTACTTACAGTATCTTTGCGTTGATTTGTTCCCGGGCGAGTTTGCATGTCTCTTCCATCCTGTTTCGTAAGTCGATGATGTACTCTACAGTCGTTCTTGTCCAACTGTCTGTCTCTTCGTCCGTCCAGCGTTTTTTTCAACACCTTCATGGGGACCACGGACTGTCCTGCCATATAGCAATTCAAATGGCGAAAAGTGAGGGATTCTTGAGGTGTCTCGCGATACGCGAACAGGAGTGCTGGCACGTATCTGTTCCACTCCGGTGGTCGTTCAACATTTTCTTCAGCATTGTTTTTAATGTGCCATTAAACCTTTCAACTAACCCATTTGTTTGTGCGTGGTACAGCATGGTGTGTAACCCTTTATGTTTAGCAGGCGGTTCACTTCCTGCATGGTGTCAGATACAAACTGCGTTCCTCTGTCTGTCAGCACCTGCTTCGGTATGCCAACACGCTACCAAATGGTCAACAGTGCTTCCACGACCGTGCTTGTCATTGGATTGAATCAGTATTGCTTCAGGATACCTTGTGGCATAGTCGACCACCATAAGAATGTATTTGTGATCTCTTTCTGATGGTGGTGTGATCGGCCCTATCAGATCTATGGCTACTCTCTCAAAGGGTGTGTCAATGAGTGCCATTTTCATGAGAGGTGCCTTCTTTACGGAACCTTTTGTGACACTTCTTTGGCATGTGTCGCATGACTGGCAATAATATATGCCTGGCCAAAACAAATCAGCTGTTACTCTGTCCCTCGTTTCTGCGGATTCCATGTGTCCTGACATTGGTATGTCATGAGCGACACGCATAACCTCGTTCCTTAACGGCTTAGGCACCATGACTTGGCGGCATCTTGTTTCATCTACGGTGAAAAAACGGAAGAATATTCCATTCTCTATAGCGTAAGACGCTCTGCCCTTGTTCTGCTCCGATGAGCTTCGCGCAAAAAACAAAAGCATCGTTTGAGAGTTTCATCACTCACTTGTGCGGGCGCGCAATTCTTTCAGAGTGATCTTGCCAAGAGGTTTGTGCTCGACTTTCAAGGGAGTTTCTGTTCTCGTCCTATCGTCTTTGGTGGTCTTTGCATAGTAGTCGCTGCTACACTTTCAGCAAAGATAGGCACTCTTTTCTGTCCTCCTTCTTGGGTTCAAATCATGTTCCAGATCAACACAGGGCAGTCTGGTTGATCCATGACTACGGCCTCTATGGTCTCACGGAAAAATGGGCACTCAATATGGACAATTGCTATGGGCTCCTCCAGTGTCAATGTTTGTGTGTAAGAGAAATTGTAGTGTCACTTGTGAAACAAGTCATTCAGATGTCGTCAGACCACACCAATTTTAGATTGTCTGGTCAGTATCGGTAGTTGAAACTGGAGTGGCATGAAGAGGTGGGATGGGGGTGGGTCGTCACAATGGCAAGGATGTTCGGATCCATGAGGCATCATTCTTTGGCGCTTTGCTGCTCTGTTTTCATATTCTTGGAGAACGGAAGATTTTTGTCTGAGTTCTCGCTTTTGGCTGTCTTCCTCTTCCACCTCAGTGCTCCTGGTGATTTCACATGATACATGTCTTCAGATAGTTTATCAAATTCAGGATCATTGTTCATAAACACTATGATCTTGGGAGGAGCAAATGTACGCATGGTACTTTCATATTTTTTACTGAAAGAAATGCCGTTTTGAGGCTTTCCATGGTTCTGTAGTTAATGTTGTGTCCTGTTGCACGGCAGAGGTCAAACACAACATATTCTTGGCCATGGTATGCGTACATGACGTCGGTGTAGGAGGTAGAGTTGGTGTAAAAGGCGTCGTACTTGAAGACGAGATACTTCGCAATGGAAGGTTTTGCCGGTGTTACCAGTCTCGTCACTGACAAAGAATATCTCTGTCATTTTGTTGTAGCAAATTTAAAACCTTCTTTTGCCAGGTCTTGAGGCGGACGTCTTCCATGTCTTCTTGCATTTTGCGTCTTGCTTTTTCATTTTTGATAATCTTTGAGGGCGTCTCTCAGCATACGATAAATAATCCATGCCGTATTCCTCGATGAGTTCTTCTTCTGTGGCATTTTCTTTTATTCGCTGTAGAATTTTGGAAATATCATTTCTCTGTCCTTGTTGAGTTGTGGTGGTGAAGTCTCCAATTTCAATATAGTTGTCATGATCCTCCTTGGTACAATACGTCTTATTTTGTTCTGGTGTACCTCTGGCAATTTCGATGTGAAAACGTGTCCATTTTCAGAATTTTTTTCAACTGTGTGAACCTGAGTCGACCATTCGCTTGGATATAGCCCTGGAGATGCGGAGTTGTTTCCTTCAGTTCCTGCTTCGTGCCCGTAAATAAGATATTGACAACGTGCAGAATTGCCGAATTCTTGCAGGTTCTTTTCATCTTCTTCAGTATAATTATATCAGTTTTTTCCTTTTAAACAGTTAATAAACATTGTATGCAATTCGAAAATATGTGTGGTCGGACGACATCTGAATGACTTGTTTCACAAGTGACACTACAATTTTCTCTACACACAAACAATTACTAAAAATAACATCATTACATAAACATAAAAATCATATGTTGGACCAAGGTTTTTGGACGCACCGAGGTATAAAACAACATCCGTCCATAGACATCAGTCCAGTTATTATGGTGATATAATAAGGTGGTAATTTTTAGTTTGTTTGTATGTATTTGATAAAAGATTGTGTCATGTAAACCATCATACAAACGTCGTCAACCACACTGTTTTGGAAAATTGAATACAATGTTTATTAATATTTTAACAGGAAATAAAAATAAGTTTGAATAATAGTATTTTTTTTGTAGATGTGTTGTGAGATCATAGGCATGGATGGTTCGTTGTCCGATTCGAGAAAGGCCAGAAGATCTTCAAAGGGGAAGGCATCTTGTTCTTGTTGGATCTCCAGTGTAGGCATGGGAGGGCTTGGTGGTGGTGGTGGTGTCTGTGTCAGGAGTTGCTTGTCGTCGATGATGATGATGGTTTGATCCGTGTCCGTCTGGCTGAGTGGAGTGGCGTGTTGCGGTGGGGATGGTGGTGGGTCTTCACAGTGACAAGGGTGCTGTGATCCATGCGGCATACATTTTTGTCTTTTAGCCGCTCTTTCTTGATATTCTTTGAGTACTGATGATGTTTGACGTAGCTGTCTTTTTTTTGCTCTTCTTTCTTCTTCTTCCACCTCGAGTGCTCCTGGTGATGTGACATGGTAGCGATCGGATGACAGTTTATCCAATTCAGGGTCGTTATTCATGAACACCACTATTTTTGGAGGAGCAAATGTTCTCATTGTCGACTCATATTTTTTGGAGAATATGATGCCGTTCTTCAAACTTCCACGGTTCTATAATTGATCTGGTGACCCGTTGCCCTGCACAAGTCAAAGATAACAATTTTTTGTCCTTGATATGCGTACATTACATCACTGTACGAAGTCGAGTTGGTATAAAACGCTTCATGTTTGAAGACTAGATATTTTGCGAGAAAAGTTTTTCCTGTATTTCCAGTTTCGTCTGAAACAAATAGGATCTCGCGGTCATTTTGCTGCAGAAGATAAGCCAATGCCTTTTTCTGCCAAATCTTGAGTTTGGCATTCTCCATATCTTGCTGCATCTTGATTTTTGCTTTTTTTATTTTTCATATCTTTGATTGAGTCTCTCAATTCTTTTTTTTTGTCAAATAATCCATACCGTACTCTTCAACGAGCTCCTCCTCTGTTGCGTTGTCTTTGATTACGCTGTATTATTTTTGTGATGTCGCTTCTTTGACCTTGTGAAGTGGTAGTGGTGAAGTCTCCAATTTCGATATACTCTGTTTTGTCTTCCTTCGTACAATAGTCTTTATTTTGGTCTGGCGTTCCTCTGGCGATTTCAAGATGGATTGATTCTATTTTTTGAATCTTTTTATTTGGGAAAAGCGGAGACGTCCGTTCGTCTGAAAATATCTCTGAAGGTGTTTTGTTTCACCTTCTGTGCCATTCTCATGTCCGTATATTAAATACTGGCATCTTGATGAGTTTCCAAAATCTTGGAGAATTTGCTCTTGTGTATTGTCTGTGGTCAAGGACAACTGGATTCAGCAGAGTAAGGCTTTTGACAATGATGCTAAACGTCCCAAAGTAGAATATCCTTTGGATGAGTCTATCCCACCACCTCGAGTGCTCCAATGTTTTCCGCGAGGATCTCTTTTTTTCGGCCATTCTAAGAACCAGTGAGAGGATATGAGATAGTATGTGTTGCCGCTTTGAGGGCTCCGGACCGTCTTTGTGCCATCGTCGCTGATCGACCACTTCAAAAACATGTCACGGCTCTCTTCAATGACGTTTTTGATAATTTGACGTCATAACGTATATAACATGCAGATCGGTGTCTCGCATGTGGTCCGGTGTCTCGCATGTATATATTATCTTTTATATCTTTAATAACAACACAAGCTTTGTTGTTGGACGGAAGTGTTTTGACGGTTAGCATGCTTACTGTTGGACCGAAGTTAACTTCAGTCCTCGGTCCGTCCAAGACTTCGGTCCAAGCCTATAAATAGCTCTGCTTCTTGGGGGTGAAGGTCATTGTAGATTTTTTATTTCAAGAGTAGGGTCATGCGTCGTTTTCGCTCTCGCCGTAATGGGAGAGTGTTTAGGAAAAAGAGGTCGATATATCGTAGAAGAGCCGGTCGCAGGACGTTCCACCGACGCCGACGTTTCGGTGGTGGAATTCGTAGATACTGGCGTGTACGAAGGAATTTCGTCCCGAGAATCCGAACATGGGCGCGAATGCGTAACTGGAAGAGAAAAAGAGCTGCGTTACGTAATAAGCGTCAAGCTCGGCGGCATGGACTTTATCGGCGTCAATGCATCGTTAGAAAAGAGAGCCGTGACATGTTTTTCAAGCGGTCGATCAGCGACGATGGCACAAAGACGGTCCCAGAGTTCGTTGACTTAGTTCCAAAAGACCAGAAGCTGATGCCTGAGGCTGGATCCACGGTGGACATTCAGAAGGAAGTTTGGAACCGTTATCCTCGCCATTACTTCAGGGGTTACAAAGTAGTTTTTTACCCCCATAGAATCATCCGCCGTACACAGATGTCTTCTGGCAAACAAATCACGCTTCGTGATGTTCGTCGTGTGAAGCTTTCTGTAGTGAAAGACAACTGGATTCAGCAGACCAAATTGTTTGACAATGATAAGAAGCGCCCCAAAGTTCAGTATCCGTTGGATGAGGCCATTCCTCACCGTTGGATGACTGTGAAAAGACCTTTTGTTTGTTCTTCTCTGAAGATTACGTCTAGAACTCTGCGTCATGCAGAGAATCGAGTAGATGCTGAAGGGATACCAGAATCCAAATACTACGGTTGGAGAATGGTAATTTTGATGAGGCTAATAATCACACTGTCCAGACCATGCTTCATCATGCTGGCCTGCCTATTTATCACGGAGGCAAGTTTACTCCCGTTGAACACCAGCACGAGTTACAACGCAATCCTGGTATGTGGGTGTTGCCTGACCAGTTCCAGAATCGTCCCTGGCTGGCCAAGAAGGAATCTGAGTATCTGATCGTGGACGGAGAGCTTCGGGTCTATTCATGGTGGACCCACACAGGCTTTTTGACAAGCAACATTTCTTTGGAAAATATTCCATCAAATGAGAGTTCGGATAAGGATAAGTCTAGTGGAGCCTTGTCTCGCAGTCGTAGGAGTGTGAAAAGAGAGGTGTTTTCTGTTCGTGGAACTGCTGGAGGTATTGCTCCTGCTGCTATTTTGGGATCTGTGTCTGGTGTGTCGGGTGAAGGTGTAGCTGACATGAAAGTGTCTTTATCTGAAGTGATGCCTGTACCTGATGAGGAAGCTAAGCCGCCTACTACAAGCTTAGGATCAAGCTTCTGAAATAGAAGAGCAACCGTGCTAAGCCATGTTTTGGTGGAAGGGTGGGTTTAGGAGGTGTTGCGGTCTGCAGAGGGGAAAAAACATGGCCGCTAATTGTGATTATATCACGTGATATGCAAATTAGGTTTGGACCGAAGTTTTGGACGGACCGAGGACTGAAGTTAACCTCCGTCCAAAGACTTGTGTCCAGTAACCATGGAGACATAATAAGGTGTTATTTTTAGTGTTTGTTCGTATGTATTTGACAAAATATTGCGTCATGCATTGCATCATACAAACGTCGTCAGACCACGCTATTTTGGAGAATTGAATACGATGTTTAATAAACAGGAATTTGAACTTTGAACATTGTCTTTTTTTTTTTTTTCAAGCCTGAGTGAGGAGTGGCATGCTAGGCTCATTGTCAGACTCCAAGAAGGCGATTAAGTCTTCAAACGGGAAGGGATCTTGCTCGTCTTGTATCTCCAGTGTCGGCATGGGTGGGGATGGTGAGGTTGTGTAGACTGTGTTGTGAGTGGAGCATCTTCAATAATCATGATTGTTTGATCAGTGTCCGTTTGAGAGAGAGGAGTAGCGTGAAGTGGTGGGGATGGTGGAGATCTTCACAATGACAGGTGCAGCAGAACCGTGTGGCATACATCTCTGTTGTTTTGCTGCTTTGAAGGCTTCTGGATGTTTCTCTTGTCTTTGTCTCTTTCTAGCTCTTCTTTCTTCCTCTTCTACCTCCAATGCACCGGGAGATGTCACATGGTACCTGTCAGATGAGAGCTTGTCTAATTCGGGGTCATTGTTCATGAATACGACGATCTTCGGTGGTGCAAATGTTCTCATGGTAGACTCGTATTTCTTTGAGAAGATGATGCCGTTCTTGAGGCTCTCCATCGTTCTATAATTTATTTGGTGGCCTGTTGCACGGCATAGGTCGAAAACGACGATCTCCTGACCCTGATATGCGTACATAACGTCCGTGCAATATTCTTGTTTTGCTCTGGTGTCCCACGGGCTATTTCAAGATGAATGGAGTCAATGTTGATGAGCTTCTTGATTTGTGTGAATCTTAATCTTCCATTTGTCTGGAAGTATCCTTGGAGATGCTTTGTCTGGCCTTCTGCACCAGTTTCATGGCCATATATCATGTACTGTGTTCTTGCAGACTTGCCGAAATCTTGAAGAATTTGCTCTTGTTGATCCGTGTAATCGTGCAGAGTAAAGCACCAGTGCTTTCCCCTGGGGTCTCGTTTTTCCGCCATTTTGAAAGGTTCAGTGAGAGTATATGAGATCGTACGTCTTGTCTCTTTGAAGGCTTGAGCTCAAATGACGACCGCTGCGCCACAAGTGTTACCGCGCATGCGTGTGTCGTCATTTTTTTAGTAGGTGTCATAAGTGTCATAATTTAATCGTCATATCAATGACGTTTTTCATAATTTGACGTCATAACGTATATAACATGCAGATCGGCGTCTCGCATGTGGTCCCGGTGTCTCGCATGCATATATTATCTTTATATCTTTAATAACAACACAAACTTTGTTGTTGGACGGAAGTGTTTTGACGGTTAGCATGCTTACTGTTGGACCGAAGTTAACTTCAGTCCTCCGTCCGTCCAAGACTTCGGTCCAAGACTATAAATAGCTGTGCTTGTTGGGGTGAAGGTCATTGTAGATTTTTTATTTCAAGAGTAGGGTCATGCGTCGTTTTCGCTCTCGCCGTAATGGGAGAGTGTTTAGGAAAAAGAGGTCGATATTCCGTCGAAGAACCGGTCGCAGGACGTTCCACCGACGCCGACGTTTCGGTGGTGGAATTCGTAGATACTGGCGTGTACGAAGGAATTTCGTCCCGCGAATCCGAACGTGGGCGCGAATGCGTAACTGGAAGAGAAAAAGAGCTGCGTTACGTAATAAGCGTCAAGCTCGCCGGCATGGACTTTATCGGCGTCAATGCATCGTTAGAAAAGAGAGCCGTGACATGTTTTTCAAGTGGTCGATCAGCGACGATGGCACAAAGACGGTCCCAGAGTTCGTTGACTTAGTGCCGACTGATCAAAAGCTGATGCCTGAGGCTGGATCCACAGTGGATATTCAGAAGCAAGTTTGGAATCGTTATCCTCGCCATTACTTCAAGGGGTACAAAGTAGTTTTTTACCCCCATAGAATCATCCGCCGTACGCAGATGTCTTCTGGCAAACAAATCACGCTTCGTGATGTTCACCGTATAAAACTGTCTGTAGTGAAAGACAATTGGATTCAGCAGAATAAGATGTTTGATAATGATAAGAAGCGCCCTAAAGTACAGTATCCTTTGGACGAGGCCATTCCGCATCGTTGGATGACTGTGAAAAGACCGTTCGTCTGTTCATCCATGAAGATCACATCTCGAACTCTGCGCAATGCAGATAATCGAGTAAATGATGAAGGAGTACCGGAATCCAAATACTACGGTTGGGAGAATGGAAACTTTGATGAGGCTAATAATCACACGGTCCAGACCATGCTTCATCATGCTGGCCTGCCTATTTATCACGGAGGCAAGTTGACTCCCGTTGAACACCAACACGAGTTACAACGCAATCCTGGTATGTGGGTGTTGCCTGACCAGTTTCAGAATCGTCCCTGGCTTGCTAAGAAGGAATCTGAGTATCTGATCGTGGATGGAGAATTGCGGGTCTATTCTTGGTGGACCCATACAGGCTTTTTGACGAGCAACATTTCTTTGGAAGATATCCCGTCAAATCAGAGTTCGGAAAAGGATAAGTCTAGTGGAGCCTTGTCTCGCAGTCGTAGGAGTGTGAAAAGAGAGGTGTTTTCTGTTCGTGGAACTGCCGGAGGTATTGCTCCTGCTGCTATCTTAGGATCTGTGTCTGGTGTGTCGGGTGAAGGTGTCGCTGACATGAAAGTGTCGCTATCTGAAGTGATGCCAGTACCTGATGAGGAAGCTAAGCCGCCTACATACAAGCTTAGGATCAAGGCTTCTGAAATAGAAGAGCAGCCGTGCTAAGCCATGTTTTGGTGGAAGGGTGGGTTTAGGAGGTGTTGCGGTCTGCAGAGGGGAAAAAACATGGCCGCTAATGTGATTATATCACGTGATATGCAAATTAGGTTTGGACCGAAGTTTTGGACGGACCGAGGACCGAAGTTAACCTCCGTCCAAAGACTTGTGTCCAGTAACCATGGAGACAGAATAAGGTGTTATTTTTAGTGTTTGTTCGTATGTATTTGACAAAATATTGCGTCATGCTTTGCATCATACAAACGTCGTCAGACCACGCTATTTTGGAAAATTGAATACGATGTTTAATAAACAGGAATTAGAACTTTGAACATTGTCTTTTTTTTTTTTAAGCCTGAGTGAGGAGTGGCATGCTAGGCTCATTGTCAGACTCCAAGAAGGCGATTAAGTCTTCAAACGGGAAGGGATCTTGCTCGTCTTGTATCTCCAGCGTCGGCATGGGTGGGGATGGTGGAGGTTGTGTAGACTGTGTTGTGAGTGGAGCATCTTCAATAATCATGATTGTTTGATCAGTGTCGGTTTGAGAGAGGGGAGTAGCGTGAAGTGTGGGGATGGTGGAGGATCTTCACAATGACAGGGTGCAGCAGAACCGTGTGGCATACATCTCTGCTGTTTTGCTGCTTTGAAGGCTTCTGGATGTTTCTCTTGTCTTTGTCTCTTTCTAGCTCTTCTTTCTTCCTCTTCTACCTCCAATGCACCCGGAGATGTCACATGGTACCTGTCAGATGAGAGCTTGTCCAATTCGGGATCATTGTTCATGAATACGACGATCTTCGGTGGTGCAAATGTTCTCATGGTAGACTCGTATTTCTTTGAGAAGATGATGCCGTTCTTGAGGCTTTCCATGGTTCTATAATTTATTTGATGGCCTGTCGCTCTGCATAGATCGAAAACGACGATCTCCTGACCCTGATAGGCGTACATAACGTCCGTGTACGACGTGGAGTTTGTATAAAAGGCTTCGTGCTTGAACACGAGATACTTTGCCAAAAAAGTCTTGCCAGTATTTCCCGTCTCGTCGGAGACAAAGAGAATTTCTCTGTCGTTTTGCTGAATGAGATATGCCAGTGCTTTCTTTTGCCATATCTTCAGTCTGGCGTTTTCCATATCCTGTTGCATTTTGCGTCGAGCTTTTTCGTTTTTCATATCTTTAATTGAATCTCGTAACATCCTTTTTTTGGTCAGGTAGTCGAGGCCGTATTCGTCGACCAACTCCTCTTCGGTGGCGTTTTCTTTTATTCTCTCGATGATCTTGGTGATGTCCGTGCGCTGTCCTTGGGAACTTGTTGACGTAAAGTCTCCGATTCAATATAATCGGCTGTGTCTTCCTTCGTGCAATATGTCTTGTTTTGCTCTGGTGTCCCACAGGCTATTTCAAGATGAATGGAGTCAATGTTGATGAGCTTCTTGATTTGTGTGAATCTTAATCTTCCATTTGTCTGGAAGTATCCTTGGAGATGCTTTGTCTGGCCTTCTGCACCAGTTTCATGACCATATATCATGTACTGTGTTCTTGCAGACTTGCCGAAATCTTGAAGAATTTGCTCTTGTTGATCCGTGTAATCGTGCAGAGTAAAGCACCAGTGCTTTCCCCTGGGGTCTCGTTTTTTCCGCCATTTTGAAAGGTTCAGTGAGAGTATATGAGATCGTACGTCTTGTCTCTTTGAAGGCTTGAGCTCAAATGACGACCGCTGCGCCACAAGTGTTACCGCGCATGCGTGTGTCGTCATTTTTTTAGTAGGTGTCATAAGTGTCATAATTTAATCGTCATATCAATGACGTTTTTAATAATTTGACGTCATAACGTATATAACATGCAGATCGGCGTCTCGCATGTGGTCCCGGTGTCTCGCATGCATATATTATCTTTATATCTTTAATAACAACACAAACTTTGTTGTTGGACGGAAGTGTTTTGACGGTTAGCATGCTTACTGTTGGACCGAAGTTAACTTCAGTCCTCCGTCCGTCCAAGACTTCGGTCCAAGACTATAAATAGCTGTGCTTGTTGGGGTGAAGGTCATTGTAGATTTTTTATTTCAAGAGTAGGGTCATGCGTCGTTTTCGCTCTCGCCGTAATGGGAGAGTGTTTAGGAAAAAGGTCGATATTCCGTCGAAGAACCGGTCGCAGGACGTTCCACCAACGCCGACGTTTCGGTGGTGGAATTCGTAGATACTGGCGTGTACGAAGGAATTTCGTCCCGCGAATCCGAACGTGGGCGCGAATGCGTAACTGGAAGAGAAAAAGAGCTGCGTTACGTAATAAGCGTCAAGCTCGCCGGCATGGACTTTATCGGCGTCAATGCATCGTTAGAAAAGAGAGCCGTGACATGTTTTTCAAGTGGTCGATCAGCGACGATGGCACAAAGACGGTCCCAGAGTTCGTTGACTTAGTGCCGACTGATCAAAAGCTGATGCCTGAGGCTGGATCCACAGTGGATATTCAGAAGCAAGTTTGGAATCGTTATCCTCGCCATTACTTCAAGGGGTACAAAGTAGTTTTTTACCCCCATAGAATCATCCGCCGTACGCAGATGTCTTCTGGCAAACAAATCACGCTTCGTGATGTTCGCCGTATAAAACTGTCTGTAGTGAAAGACAATTGGATTCAGCAGAATAAGATGTTTGATAATGATAAGAAGCGCCCTAAAGTACAGTATCCTTTGGACGAGGCCATTCCGCATCGTTGGATGACTGTGAAAAGACCGTTCGTGTGTTCATCCATGAAGATCACATCTCGAACTCTGCGCAATGCAGATAATCGAGTAAATGATGAAGGAGTACCGGAATCCAAATACTACGGTTGGGAGAATGGAAACTTTGATGAGGCTAATAATCACACGGTCCAGACCATGCTTCATCATGCTGGCCTGCCTATTTATCACGGAGGCAAGTTGACTCCCGTTGAACACCAACACGAGTTACAACGCAATCCTGGTATGTGGGTGTTGCCTGACCAGTTTCAGAATCGTCCCTGGCTTGCTAAGAAGGAATCTGAGTATCTGATCGTGGATGGAGAATTGCGGGTCTATTCTTGGTGGACCCATACAGGCTTTTTGACGAGCAACATTTCTTTGGAAGATATCCCGTCAAATGAGAGTTCGGAAAAGGATAAGTCTAGTGGAGCCTTGTCTCGCAGTCGTAGGAGTGTGAAAAGAGAGGTGTTTTCTGTTCGTGGAACTGCCGGAGGTATTGCTCCTGCTGCTATCTTAGGATCTGTGTCTGGTGTGTCGGGTGAAGGTGTCGCTGACATGAAAGTGTCGCTATCTGAAGTGATGCCTGTACCTGATGAGGAAGCTAAGCCGCCTACATACAAGCTTAGGATCAAGGCTTCTGAAATAGAAGAGCAGCCGTGCTAAGCCATGTTTTGGTGGAAGGGTGGGTTTAGGAGGTGTTGCGGTCTGCAGAGGGGAAAAAACATGGCCGCTAATGTGATTATACGAGGGTTGTTCAATTTAAGATGTCACCACCCCCTTAAAAAACGTACCTCTCATCTCAGCAACTTGAAACTTTTACATCCCCTCGAAGTATTCTCCGTTGGCTCGAATGCAAATTTCAAGCCTCCTACGCCAATTCTCAAGCGCCCTCTGGTAGTCGGTTTTAGGCAGACCGGACAACTCTGATCTTACGGCTTTGGCGAGGTCTTGTACCCGGTCAAACTTACGCCCAGCGAGCTTTTCCTTCAGAGCAGGGAACAGCCAGAAGTCGCATGGGGCCAAGTCGGGGCTGTAGGGTGGGTGGTCCAAAACTTGGATTCCTTGCTCGCTCAGGAAGGTCGTGGTGACCTTCGCCTTATGGACACTGGCATTGTCATGCAGAAGAAGGGTCCTCTGGGTGCTGACGGTTGGGCGCTGCTCATGGATTTTTCCTACAACTTTTGGGAGCACAACTTGGGTATAGTAGGAGGCAGTGATTGTTGATTTCTCAGGCAAAATGTCAATTGCCACAAGGCCTTGCGTGTTGAAAAAAATAGAAAACATTCGCTTGCGACTCTGGAATCCTGGGCGAAGAACAACTGGTCGGTCTCCGTCAGGGCCAACCCACATGCGGTTGCAGCGTTTGTTGGGGATGCCGTAGAATGTCAGCCAACTCTCGTCTCCCGTCACTAAGTCACACAGTCGTTTTGGCCCATTGGGCTCAAACTCGTCGAGCAGTTTGCGTGAACATGCCACCCGCTGCTGCTTCTGATCATCGCTTAAGAGATGTGGCACCCATCTTGCAGCCAGTTTTCTCATGTGAAGGTCTTTGTGCAGAATGTTGTTAATGGTGCCAATTGAAAGCTCACATGCCTCGCTTAATTCCCGCACAGTCGAATGTGGATCCTCCTCTATCAGTCTTTTCACAAATGCAATGTTTTGTTCGTTCCGAGCTGGTAAAGCTCGCTCTGCACGATTACCCCAATCAGATGGCGCCCTACCTGCTCTTAATTGTTTGACCCATCTGCAAACTGTGCGGTAAGACACACAATCCGTTCCGTAAACAGCTTGCAAATCTGCGTGTATCCTCCTACAATCGTCACCAAGTTGTAGCCTTGTGAAAGTGTAGAAACGAAATTGCTCATTGGTGACGTCCATTTTTTTCAGGCTCAGCTGTTTGAAACACAGTTGTAATTACGTCATACTCCGAGTTGCGTCATGACGTCAACTTTATTTTCTGCAATTCTAATCAGGTAAACTTTAAAGTTGTGTTTGGTATAAACATTTTTCTGTGCGGTGCTTCGTTTCCAAACGGCAAGCCTAGTGTCATCTTAAATTGAACAACCCTCGTATCACGTGATATGCAAATTAGGTTTGGACCGAAGTTTTGGACGGACCGAGGACCAAAGTTAACCTCCGTCCAAAGACTTGTGTCCAATAACCATGGAGACAGAATAAGGTGTTATTTTTAGTGTTTGTTCGTATGTATTTGACAAAATATTGCGTCATGCTTTGCATCATACAAACGTCGTCAGACCACGCTATTTTGGAAAATTGAATACGATGTTAATAAACAGGAATTAGAACTTTGAACATTGTCTTTTTTTTTTTTAAGCCTGAGTGAGGAGTGGCATGCTAGGCTCATTGTCAGACTCCAAGAAGGCGATTAAGTCTTCAAACGGGAAGGGATCTTGCTCGTCTTGTATCTCCAGCGTCGGCATGGGTGGGGATGGTGGAGGTTGTGTAGACTGTGTTGTGAGTGGAGCATCTTCAATAATCATGATTGTTTGATCAGTGTCGGTTTGAGAGAGGGAGTAGCGTGAAGTGGTGGGGATGGTGGAGGATCTTCACAATGACAGGGTGCAGCAGAACCGTGTGGCATACATCTCTGCTGTTTTGCTGCTTTGAAGGCTTCTGGATGTTTCTCTTGTCTTTGTCTCTTTCTAGCTCTTCTTTCTTCCTCTTCTACCTCCAATGCACCGGGAGATGTCACATGGTACCTGTCAGATGAGAGCTTGTCCAATTCGGGGTCATTGTTCATGAATACGACGATCTTCGGTGGTGCAAATGTTCTCATGGTAGACTCGTATTTCTTTGAGAAGATGATGCCGTTCTTGAGGCTTTCCATGGTTCTATAATTTATTTGATGGCCTGTCGCTCTGCATAGATCGAAAACGACGATCTCCTGACCCTGATAGGCGTACATAACGTCCGTGTACGACGTGGAGTTTGTATAAAAGGCTTCGTGCTTGAACACGAGATACTTTGCCAAAAAAGTCTTGCCAGTATTTCCCGTCTCGTCGGAGACAAAGAGAATTTCTCTGTCGTTTTGCTGAATGAGATATGCCAGTGCTTTCTTTTGCCATATCTTCAGTCTGGCGTTTTCCATATCCTGTTGCATTTTGCGTCGAGCTTTTTCGTTTTTCATATCTTTAATTGAATCTCGTAACATCCTTTTTTTGGTCAGGTAGTCGAGGCCGTATTCGTCGACCAACTCCTCTTCGGTGGCGTTTTCTTTATTCTCTCGATGATCTTGGTGATGTCCGTGCGCTGTCCTTGGGAACTTGTTGACGTAAAGTCTCCGATTTCAATATAATCGGCTGTGTCTTCCTTCGTGCAATATGTCTTGTTTTGCTCTGGTGTCCCACGGGCTATTTCAAGATGAATGGAGTCAATGTTGATGAGCTTCTTGATTTGTGTGAATCTTAATCTTCCATTTGTCTGGAAGTATCCTTGGAGATGCTTTGTCTGGCCTTCTGCACCAGTTTCATGACCATATATCATGTACTGTGTTCTTGCAGACTTGCCGAAATCTTGAAGAATTTGCTCTTGTTGATCCGTGTAATCGTGCAGAGTAAAGCACCAGTGCTTTCCCCTGGGGTCTCGTTTTTCCGCCATTTTGAAAGGTTCAGTGAGAGTATATGAGATCGTACGTCTTGTCTCTTTGAAGGCTTGAGCTCAAATGACGACCGCTGCGCCACAAGTGTTACCGCGCATGCGTGTGTCGTCATTTTTTTAGTAGGTGTCATAAGTGTCATAATTTAATCGTCATATCAATGACGTTTTTCATAATTTGACGTCATAACGTATATAACATGCAGATCGGCGTCTCGCATGTGGTCCCGGTGTCTCGCATGCATATATTATCTTTATATCTTTAATAACAACACAAACTTTGTTGTTGGACGGAAGTGTTTTGACGGTTAGCATGCTTACTGTTGGACCGAAGTTAACTTCAGTCCTCCGTCCGTCCAAGACTTCGGTCCAAGACTATAAATAGCTGTGCTTGTTGGGGTGAAGGTCATTGTAGATTTTTTATTTCAAGAGTAGGGTCATGCGTCGTTTTCGCTCTCGCCGTAATGGGAGAGTGTTTAGGAAAAAGAGGTCGATATTCCGTCGAAGAACCGGTCGCAGGACGTTCCACCGACGCCGACGTTTCGGTGGTGGAATTCGTAGATACTGGCGTGTACGAAGGAATTTCGTCCCGCGAATCCGAACGTGGGCGCGAATGCGTAACTGGAAGAGAAAAAGAGCTGCGTTACATAATAAGCGTCAAGCTCGCCGGCATGGACTTTATCGGCGTCAATGCATCGTTAGAAAAGAGAGCCGTGACATGTTTTTCAAGTGGTCGATCAGCGACGATGGCACAAAGACGGTCCCAGAGTTCGTTGACTTAGTGCCGACTGATCAAAAGCTGATGCCTGAGGCTGGATCCACAGTGGATATTCAGAAGCAAGTTTGGAATCGTTATCCTCGCCATTACTTCAAGGGGTACAAAGTAGTTTTTTACCCCCATAGAATCATCCGCCATACGCAGATGTCTTCTGGCAAACAAATCACGCTTCGTGATGTTCGCCGTATAAAACTGTCTGTAGTGAAAGACAATTGGATTCAGCAGAATAAGATGTTTGATAATGATAAGAAGCGCCCTAAAGTACAGTATCCTTTGGACGAGGCCATTCCGCATCGTTGGATGACTGTGAAAAGACCGTTCGTCTGTTCATCCATGAAGATCACATCTCGAACTCTGCGCAATGCAGATAATCGAGTAAATGATGAAGGAGTACCGGAATCCAAATACTACGGTTGGAGAATGGAAACTTTGATGAGGCTAATAATCACACGGTCCAGACCATGCTTCATCATGCTGGCCTGCCTATTTATCACGGAGGCAAGTTGACTCCCGTTGAACACCAACACGAGTTACAACGCAATCCTGGTATGTGGGTGTTGCCTGACCAGTTTCAGAATCGTCCCTGGCTTGCTAAGAAGGAATCTGAGTATCTGATCGTGGATGGAGAATTGCGGGTCTATTCTTGGTGGACCCATACAGGCTTTTTGACGAGCAACATTTCTTTGGAAGATATCCCGTCAAATGAGAGTTCGGAAAAGGATAAGTCTAGTGGAGCCTTGTCTCGCAGTCATAGGAGTGTGAAAAGAGAGGTGTTTTCTGTTCGTGGAACTGCCGGAGGTATTGCTCCTGCTGCTATCTTAGGATCTGTGTCTGGTGTGTCGGGTGAAGGTGTCGCTGACATGAAAGTGTCGCTATCTGAAGTGATGCCTGTACCTGATGAGGAAGCTAAGCCGCCTACATACAAGCTTAGGATCAAGGCTTCTGAAATAGAAGAACAACCCTGCTAAGCCATGTTTTGGTGGAAGGGTGGGTTTAGGAGGTGTTGCGGTCTGCAGAGGGGAAAAAACATGGCCGCTAATGTGATTATATCACGTGATATGCAAATTAGGTTTGGACCGAAGTTTTGGACGGACCGAGGTCTGAAGTTAACCTCCGTCCAAAGACATCAGTCCAGTAACCATGGAGACATAATAAGGTGTTAATTATAGTTTGTTGGTATGTATTTTCTAAAATATTGCGTCATCATACAAACGTCATCAGACCACGCTATTTTGGAGAATTGAATACGATGTTTATTAGAAATAAAAGAAGTGAACTTTGAACATTGTCTTTTTTTTTTCAAGCTTGTGTAAGCAAAGGCATGGATGGTTCGTTCTCACTTTCAAGGAATGCGATCAAGTCCTCAAATGGGAATGGTTCTTGTTCATCGTGGATTTGGAGTGTAGGCATGGGTGGGGATGGTGGAGGTTGTGTAGACTGGGTGGTGAGTTGAGCGTTGTCGATGATGATGACGGTTTGATCTGTGTCCGTCTGGCTGACTGGTGTGGCGTGAAGAGATGGGGATGGTGGAGGGTCTTCGCAATGGCAGGGCGCAGCAGAGCCGTGTGGCATACATTTTTTTTGGCGTTTTGATGCATCTTCGAAGACTTCGGGATGCTTTTGTTGACGCTGTCGCTTTCGTGCTCGTCGCTCTTCTTCTTCGACTTCCAATGCTCCAGGTGAAGTGACGTGGTATCTATCTGAAGAAAGCTTATCGAGTTCAGGATCATTGTTCATGAAGACGACTATTTTTGGTG
Source organism: Conus ventricosus (assembly GCA_018398815.1). Classification (NCBI taxonomy): domain Eukaryota; kingdom Metazoa; phylum Mollusca; class Gastropoda; order Neogastropoda; family Conidae; genus Conus; species Conus ventricosus. Next base: position 54,528,523 of record CM031613.1, on the reverse strand, counting down.
GTTCGAATGTCCTCATTGTGCTCTCGTATTTCTTGCTGAAGATGATTCCGTTTTTCAGACTCTCCATGGTACGATAGTTGATTTGATGTCCAGTTGCACGGCAGAGATCAAATACACAATGTTTTGTCCATGGTAAGCGTACATTACGTCTGTGTACGATGTTGAGTTCGTGTAGAATGCTTCGTGTTTGAACACAAGATACTTTGCTAGGAATGTTTTGCCGGTGTTGCCTGTCTCGTCTGAAACGAAGAGAATTTCTCGATCGTTTTGCTGCAGAAGATAAGCGAGAGCTTTTTTTTGCCATATTTTCAATTTTGCATTCTCCATGTCTTGTTGCATCTTGAGCCTGGATTTTTCGTTCTTCATATCTTTGATTGAATCTCTGAGCATTCTTTTTTTAGAAAGGTAGTCAAGGCCGTATTCATCGACGAGTTCTTCCTCGGTCGCGTTATCTTTGATGCGCTGAATGATTTTTGTAATATCACTTCTTTGACCTTGAGAAGTAGTGGTCGTGAAGTCTCCGATTTCAATGTATTCATCCTTGTCTTCTTTTGTACAGTAGTCCTTATTCTGCTCTGGTGTCCCTCTGGCAATTTCGAGGTGGATGGAATCAATGTTGAGAATTTTTTTGATTTGTGAAAATCGAAGTCGACCATTGGTTTGAAGATAGCCTTGGAGATGCTTTGTTTCTCCTGCTGCACCGTTCTCGTGACCGAAGATTAAGTATTGGCATCTGGCAGAGTTGCCAAAATCTTGTAGGGTTTGCTCGTGTTGGTCGGTGTAATGGTGTAAAGTAAAACACCAGTGTTTACCGCGAGGATCTCTTTTTTCGGCCATTCTAAGAAGCAGTGAGAGGATATGAGATAGTACGTGTGGCTGCTTTGAAGGCTTGAGTTCAAATGACGACCGCTGCGCTACAAGTGTTACCGCGCATGCGTGTGTCGTCATTTTTTTAGTAGGTGTCATAAGTGTCATAATTTAATCGTCATATCAATGACGTTTTTAATAATTTGACGTCATAACGTATATAACATGCAGATCGATGTCTCGCATGTGGTCTCGGCGTCTCGCATGCCTTATATTATCTTTATATCTTTAATAACAACACAAACTTTGTTGTTGGACCGAAGTGTTTTGACGGTTAGCATGCATACTGTTGGACCGAAGTGGAGTTGTAACCTCGGTCCGTCCAAAACTTTGGTCCAAACCTATAAATAGCTGTGCTTCTTGGGTGAAGGTCATTGTAGAATTTTTATTTGAAGAGTAGGGACATGCGTCGTTTTCGCTCTCGCCGTAATGGGAGAGTGTTTAGGAAAAAGAGGTCGGTATTCCGTAGAAGAACCGGTCGCAGGACGTTCCCACCGACGCCGACGTTTCGGTGGTGGAATTCGTCGGTACTGGCGTGTACGAAGGACTTTCGTCCCACGAATCCGAACATGGGCGCGAATGCGTAACTGGAAAAGAAAAAGAGCTGCGTTACGTAATAAGCGTCAAGCTCGGCGGCATGGACTTTATAGGCGTCAATGCCTCGTTAGAAAAGAGAGCCGTGACATGTTTTTCAAGTGGTCGATCAGCGACGATGGCACAAAGACGGTCCCTGAGTTCGTTGACTTAGTTCCAAAAGACCAGAAGCTGATGCCTGAGAAAGGATCTACTGTGGACATTCAAAAAGAAGTTTGGAACCGTTATCCTCGCCACTATTTCAAGGGGTATAAAGTAGTTTTTTACCCCCATAGAATCATCCGCCGTACTCAGATGTCTTCTGGCAAACAGATCACTCTTCGTGATGTTCGCCGTGTAAAGCTTTCTGTGGTGAAAGACAACTGGATTCAGCAGAATAAGATGTTTGACAATGATGCAAAGCGTCCTAAAGTGGAATATCCGCTGGATGAGGCCATCCCACATCGTTGGATGACTGTGAAGAAACCGTTCGTGTGTTCATCCATGAAGATCACATCTCGAACTCTGCGTAATGCAGATAATCGAGTAAATGCTGAAGGAGTACCGGAATCCAAATACTACGGTTGGGAGAATGGAAACTTTGATGAGGCCAATGACCATACGGTCCAAACCATGCTTCATCATGCTGGTCTGCCTATTTATCATGGAGGTAAACTGACTCCCGTTGAACACCAACATGAGTTACAGCGCAATCCTGGTATGTGGGTATTGCCTGATCAGTTTCAGAATCGTCCGTGGCTGGCTAAGAAAGAGTCAGAGTATCTGATCGTTGATGGTGAACTACGGGTCTATTCATGGTGGACCCACACAGGCTTTTTGACAAGCAACATTTCTTTGGTAAATATTCCATCAAATGAGAGTTCGGATAAGGATAAGTCAAGTGGAGCCTTGTCTCGCAGTCGTAGGAGTGTGAAAAGAGAGGTGTTTTCTGTTCGTGGAACTGCTGGAGGTATTGCTCCTGCTGCTATTTTGGGATCTGTGTCTGGTGTGTCGGGTGAAGGTGTCGCTGATATGAAAATATCGTTGAGTGAGGTGATGCCTGTACCTGATGAGGAAGCTAAGCCGCCTACATACAAGCTTAGGATCAAGGCTTCTGAAATAGAAGAACAACCCTGCTAAGCCATGTTTTGGTGGAAGGGTGGGTTTAGGAGGTGTTGCGGTCTGCAGAGGGGAAAAAACATGGCCGCTAATGTGATTATATCACGTGATATGCAAATTAGGTTTGGACCGAAGTTTTGGACGGACCGAGGTCTGAAGTTAACCTCCGTCCAAAGACATCAGTCCAGTAACCATGGAGACATAATAAGGTGTTAATTATAGTTTGTTCGTATGTATTTTCTAAAATATTGCGTCATCATACAAACGTCATCAGACCACGCTATTTTGGAGAATTGAATACGATGTTTATTAGAAATAAAAGAAGTGAACTTTGAACATTGTCTTTTTTTTTTTTCAAGCTTGTGTAAGCAAAGGCATGGATGGTTCGTTCTCACTTTCAAGGAATGCGATCAAGTCCTCAAATGGGAATGGTTCTTGTTCATCGTGGATTTGGAGTGTAGGCATGGGTGGGGATGGTGGAGGTTGTGTAGACTGGTGGTGAGTTGAGCGTTGTCGATGATGATGACGGTTTGATCTGTGTCCGTCTGGCTGACTGGTGTGGCGTGAAGAGATGGGGATGGTGGAGGGTCTTCGCAATGGCAGGGCGCAGCAGAGCCGTGTGGCATACATTTTTTTTGGCGTTTTGATGCATCTTCGAAGACTTCGGATGCTTTTGTTGACGCTGTCGCTTTCGTGCTCGTCGCTCTTCTTCTTCGACTTCCAATGCTCCAGGTGAAGTGACGTGTATCTATCTGAAGAAAGCTTATCGAGTTCAGGATCATTGTTCATGAAGACGACTATTTTTGGTGGTTCGAATGTCCTCATTGTGCTCTCGTATTTCTTGCTGAAGATGATTCCGTTTTTCAGACTCTCCATGGTACGATAGTTGATTTGATGTCCAGTTGCACGGCAGAGATCAAATACCACAATGTTTTGTCCATGGTAAGCGTACATTACGTCTGTGTACGATGTTGAGTTCGTGTAGAATGCTTCGTGTTTGAACACAAGATACTTTGCTAGGAATGTTTTGCCGGTGTTGCCTGTCTCGTCTGAAACGAAGAGAATTTCTCGATCGTTTTGCTGCAGAAGATAAGCGAGAGCTTTTTTTTTGCCATATTTTCAATTTTGCATTCTCCATGTCTTGTTGCATCTTGAGCCTGGATTTTTCGTTCTTCATATCTTTGATTGAATCTCTGAGCATTCTTTTTTTAGAAAGGTAGTCAAGGCCGTATTCATCGACGAGTTCTTCCTCGGTCGCGTTATCTTTGATGCGCTGAATGATTTTTGTAATATCACTTCTTTGACCTTGAGAAGTAGTGGTCGTGAAGTCTCCGATTTCAATGTATTCATCCTTGTCTTCTTTTGTACAGTAGTCCTTATTCTGCTCTGGTGTCCCTCTGGCAATTTCGAGGTGGATGGAATCAATGTTGAGAATTTTTTTGATTTGTGAAAATCGAAGTCGACCATTGGTTTGAAGATAGCCTTGGAGATCCTTTGTTTCTCCTGCTGCACCGTTCTCGTGACCGAAGATTAAGTATTGGCATCTGGCAGAGTTGCCAAAATCTTGTAGGTTTGCTCGTGTTGGTCGGTGTAATGGTGTAAAGTAAAACACCAGTGTTTACCGCGAGGATCTCTTTTTCGGCCATTCTAAGAAGCAGTGAGAGGATATGAGATAGTACGTGTGGCTGCTTTGAAGGCTTGAGTTCAAATGACGACCGCTGCGCTACAAGTGTTACCGCGCATGCGTGTGTCGTCATTTTTTTAGTAGGTGTCATAAGTGTCATAATTTAATCGTCATATCAATGACGTTTTTAATAATTTGACGTCATAACGTATATAACATGCAGATCGATGTCTCGCATGTGGTCTCGGCGTCTCGCATGCCTTATATTATCTTTATATCTTTAATAACAACACAAACTTTGTTGTTGGACCGAAGTGTTTTGACGGTTAGCATGCATACTGTTGGACCGAAGTGGAGTTGTAACCTCGGTCCGTCCAAAACTTCGGTCCAAACCTATAAATAGCTGTGCTTCTTGGGGTGAAGGTCATTGTAGAATTTTTATTTGAAGAGTAGGGACATGCGTCGTTTTCGCTCTCGCCGTAATGGGAGAGTGTTTAGGAAAAAGAGGTCGGTATTCCGTAGAAGAACCGGTCGCAGGACGTTCCACCCGACGCCGACGTTTCGGTGGTGGAATTCGTCGGTACTGGCGTGTACGAAGGACTTTCGTCCCGCGAATCCGAACATGGGCGCGAATGCGTGGCTGGAAAAGAAAAAGAGCTGCGTTACGTAATAAGCGTCAAGCTCGGCGGCATGGACTTTATAGGCGTCAATGCCTCGTTAGAAAAGAGAGCCGTGACATGTTTTTCAAGTGGTCGATCGGGGATGATGGCACAAAAACGGTCCCGGAGTTCGTTGATCTAGTTCCAAAGGATCAGAAGCTGATGCCTGAGAAAGGATCTACGGTGGACATTCAAAAAGATATATGGAACCGTTATCCTCACCACTATTTCAAGGGATATAAAGTAGTTTTTTATCCTCACCGTATTATTCGCCGTACTCAGATGTCTTCTGGCAAGCAGATCACTCTTCGTGATGTTCGGCGTGTAAAATTGTCTGTGGTCAAGGACAACTGGATTCAGCAGATTAAGGCTTTTGACAATGATGCTAAACGTCCCAAAGTAGAATATCCTTTGGATGAGTCTATCCCACATCGCTGGATGACTGTGAAGAAGCCTTTTGTTTGCTCGTCTTTGAAGATCACATCTCGTACCCTTCGTCATGCTGATAATAGGGTAGATTCTGAAGGGGTACCAGAATCAAATTATTATGGTTGGGAGAATGGCAAATTTGATGAGGCCAATGACCATACGGTTCAAACCATGATTCATCATGCTGGTCTGCCTATTTATCATGGAGGCAAGCTGACTCCCGTTGAACATCAACATGAGTTACAGCGCAATCCTGGTATGTGGGTTCTTCCTGATCAATTTCAGAATCGTCCCTGGCTGGCCAAGAAAGAGTCAGAGTATTTGATCGTGGATGGTGAACTTCGGGTCTATTCTTGGTGGACCCACACAGGCTTTTTGACAAGTAACATTTCTTTGGAAAATATTCCATCAAATGATAGTTCTGAGAAAGATAAGTCAAGTGGAGCCTTGTCTCGTAGTCGTAGGAGTGTGAAAAGAGAGGTTTTTTCTGTCCGTGGAACTGCCGGAGGTATTGCTCCTGCTGCTATCTTAGGATCTGTGTCTGGTGTTTCCGTGAAGGTGTTGCTGATATGAAAGTATCATTGAGTGAGGTGATGCCTGTACCTGATGAGGAAGCTAAACCGCCCACTTACAAGCTTAGGATCAAGGCTTCTGAAATAGAACAACCCTGCTAAGCCATGTTTTGGTGGAAGGTGGGTTTAGGAGGTGTTGCGGTCTGCAGAGGGGAAAAAACATGGCCGCTAATGTGATTATATCACGTGTTATGCAAATTAGTATTGTGGACCGAAGTTTTGGACGGACCGAGGTCTGAAGTTAACCTCCGTCCAAAGACATCAGTCCAGTAACCATGGAGATATAATAAGGTGTTAATTTTAGTTTGTTCGTATGTATTTGACAAAATATTGCGTCATGCATAGCATCATACAAACGTCGTCAGACCACGCTATTTTGGAGAATTGAATACGATGTTTATTGTTAACATTTAAATAGAAATAAAACAGGAATTTGAACTTTGAACATTGTCTTTTCTTCAAGCCTGTGTGAGCAAGGGCATGCTTGGCTCATTGTCTGATTCGAGGAATGCGATGAGGTCTTCAAAAGGGAAAGGTTCTTGTTCGTCTTGCATTTGAAGCGTTGGCATTGGTGGGATGGTGGTGGTTGAGTCGACTGTGTAGTGAGTTGAGCATTGTCAATAATGAGAATTGTCTGGTCAGTATCAGTTTCGCTGATAGGCGTGGCGTGAAGTGGCGGGGATGGTGGAGGGTCCTCACAATGGCAAGGGCTGCTGATCCGTGGGGCATGCATTTTTTTTGGCGCTTTGCTGCTCTGTTTTCATACTCTTGAAGTACTGATGATTTTTGTCTGAGTTGCTTTCTTTTTTCTCTTCTCTCCTGCTCTTCGATTTCTAGTGCACCAGTGATGTGACATGATATCTGTCAGATGACAGATTGTCCAGCTCTGGATCGTTGTTCATAAAAACAACAATTTTTGGTGGTGCGAAGGTGCGCATGGTCGATTCATACTTCTTGCTGAAGATGATGCCGTTCTTGAGGGACTCCATGGTTCTGTAGTTTATTTGGTGTCCTGTCGCTCGGCACAGGTCGAAAACGACGATTTCTTGGCCGTGATATGCGTACATTACATCCGTATAGGACGTCGAGTTCGTATAGAATGCCTCGTGGCGGAAGACGAGATATTTTGCCAAGAATGTTTTTCCAGTGTTTCCTGTTCCATCAGAAACAAATAGTATTTCACGGTCGTTCTGTTGGAGAAGATATGATAGTGCTTTCTTCTGCCAGATTTTGAGTCTTGCGTCTTCCATATCTTCTTGCATTTTTTTTCTTGCCTTCTCATTTTTCATGTCCTTGATTGAATCACGAAGCATACGTTTTTTGCTGAGATAATCGAGACCGTATTCGTCTACGAGCTCCTCCTCGGTGGCATTGTCTTTTATGCGTTGAATAATCTTGGTGATATCGCTTCTTTGACCCTGCGATGTTGTGGAGGTGAAGTCTCCAATCTCTATGTAATCTGCAGTATCTTCCTTGGTGCATGTCACGGACAAAAAAATGAAACAACCCAACTTGGGGAGTCGCCAGCCAATTTGTTCGGACATAAGCTTCAACTCAAACATTCTAGGCGTCAGATAGACGGGCCCATGGGTCGGGTCCGGCCAATTAAGCTTAGCGGAGAGGCTTCAGGAAGACGGTCTGTCCGGCTATACGGGCTAAGCAGCTTTGACCGACGCCTCGATGTCTAGCGAGACGAGTCGTAGCGCCTGGCTCAGACTCATCTGGCCAATTTACACTGACCGTGCCCACGACTTAAGCCACACGGCGCCAGTTAAGTAGGGAAGGGGGGAAGGTAGTGTGTGGTGGGGGTGAAATCTAGCTAATCAATTAAATGACCAATTGACCACCACAGAGAGTAAGGTGTGTAGGCGTGACTGTCATGATTTGAATATCCAATGGAATTAGAGGGAGAATAACTTCGGGTAAAAATACTGACCAATGGTACTCGCCCTTGTTGGACAGATCGGAACACAATAAGAGGGATGAGAGAGTGAGAGAACGGGGAGAACGAGGGAGAACGAACAGAGAGAGAGAGAGAGGTCTGAGCGTAATCTCTGAGGAGAGAAAAGCAGAGAGATGAGGGAGGGAGAGAAGAGAACCAAGTTGAGAGATTAGCATGAGATAGTCTGGAGAGGAAGGACTGAGGAGAGATGTGGAGAGAGAGAGAGTTGCTAACTAATGAAGAAGAAAAGAAAGAAAAGAAAAAAGAAAAGAAAAGCAACCATGTCCATTTGATAAGAGCAGACTAGAAGAGAGAGAGAGAGAGAGTGCAATGCGTTAATGCAGGAAGAAAGAAAGGAGAACAGATCGATGTTGATAGTCACTGTTCTATCCTAACCGGGGTTCGACCTCATACCTGGCAGCGTCACTTCGCCAAGCAGAACCACAGACCAACGCCAACAGTCTCACCTGACCAGGCGCCATCAGACCAAAACCAGTGCCAGCAGTTGTGTCGTGTTGTGAAAGTGACAGTGAAAAGAAAAAGAAAAGAAAAGAAAAGACAGTGATTCGTGAATAGTTAAGATCACCTGGCCAGGTAAAGTAGAAATCTATTTATACCCGGGTTAGTCAATGATGTTTTAGATAAATGATTTTGTGAAGTTCAGGAAAGAGAGAATGTTTTATTTTGTTTGACTCCATATGCATTGATGTTTCGTTCTATGAACATGTGTAGTAAAGTTATAGACTTTACTAGTGTTTGATGTGACGAATGCATGATATATGAATGAGATCGTAAGCAAGCTGTGAGTGTGTTTGGGCTGTGCGCTAGTCCTTCCTCCACTGACATCACCCGAGGTTGACAGTGCAGTACTGCTTGTTCTGTTCCGGCGTCCCTCTGGCTATTTCCAGATGAATCGTGTCGATGTTGATGATCTTTTTGATTTGGGAGAATCTCAGCCTGCCATTGGTTTGGAAGTAGCCTTGTAAATGTTTGGTATCTCCTTCGGAGCCATTTTCGTGCCCGTATATCATGTATTGTGTACGGGCGGAGTTTGCGAAGTCTTGTAGAATTTGCTCATGGTGATCGTGTAGTTGTGGAGCGTGAAGCACCAATGCTTTCCACGTGGGTCTCTTTTTTCGGCCATTACAAGAATAAGTGAGAGGATATGAGAGTCTACGTCTTGATGCTTTGAAGGCTTGAGCTCAAATGACGACCGCTGCGCCACAAGTGTTACCGCGCATGCGTGTGTCGTCATTTTTTTAGTAGGTGTCATAAGTGTCATAATTTAATCGTCATATCAATGACGTTTTTGATAATTTGACGTCATAACGTATATACATGCAGATCGGCGTCTCGCATGTGATCTCGGCGTCTCGCATACCTTATATGGTCTTTATATCTTTAATAACAACACAAACTTTGTTGTTGGACCGAAGTGTTTTGACGGTTAGTATGCTTACTGTTGGACCGAAGTGGAGTTGTAACCTCGGTCCGTCCAAGACTTCAGTCCAAGACTATAAATAGCTGTGCTTCTTGGGGTGAAGGTCATTGTAGAATTTTTATATTGAAGAGTAGGGATGCGTCATTTTCGCTCTCGCCGTAATGGGAGAGTGTTTAGGAAAAAGAGGTCGATATTCCGTAGAAGAACCGGTCGCAGGACGTTCCGCCGATGCCGATGTTTCGGTGGTGGAATTCGTCGGTACTGGCGTGTACGAAGGACTTTCGTCCCACGAATCCGAACATGGGCGAGAATGCGTAACTGGAAAAGAAAAAGAGCTGCGCTACGTAATAAGCGTCAAGCTCGGCGGCATGGACTTTATCGGCGTCAATGCATCGTTAGAAAAGAGAGCCGTGACATGTTTTTCAAGTGGTCGATCAGCGACGATGGCACAAAGACGGTCCCGGAGTTCGTTGACTTAGTTCCAAAAGACCAAAAGTTGATGCCTGAGAGCGGATCTACTGTGGATATTCAAAAAGAAGTTTGGAACCGTTATCCTCGCCATTATTTCAAGGGATATAAAGTAGTTTTTTATCCCCATCGAATCATCCGCCGTACTCAGATGTCTTCTGGGAAACAGATCACACTTCGTGATGTTCGGCGTGTAAAATTTTCTGTGGTGAAGGACAATTGGATTCAGCAAACTAAGATGTTTGATAATGATGCAAAGCGCCCCAAAGTGATATATCCGTTGGACGAGGCTATCCCGCATCGATGGATGACTGTTAAGAAACCGTTTGTCTGTTCCTCTATGAAGATCACATCTCGAACTCTGCGTAACGCAGATAATAGAGTGGATGCTGAAGGAGTGCCAGAATCCAAATACTACGGTTGGGAGAATGGAAATTTTGATGAGGCTAATAACCATACGGTTCAAACCATGATTCATCATGCTGGTCTGCCTATTTATCATGGAGGCAAGCTGACTCCCGTTGAACATCAACATGAGTTACAGCGCAATCCTGGTATGTGGGTTCTTCCTGATCAATTTCAGAATCGTCCCTGGCTGGCCAAGAAAGAGTCAGAGTATTTGATCGTGGATGGTGAACTTCGGGTCTATTCTTGGTGGACCCACACAGGCTTTTTGACAAGTAACATTTCTTTGGAAAATATTCCATCAAATGATAGTTCTGAGAAAGATAAGTCAAGTGGAGCCTTGTCTCGTAGTCGTAGGAGTGTGAAAAGAGAGGTTTTTTCTGTCCGTGGAACTGCCGGAGGTATTGCTCCTGCTGCTATCTTAGGATCTGTGTCTGGTGTTTCCGTGAAGGTGTTGCTGATATGAAAGTATCATTGAGTGAGGTGATGCCTGTACCTGATGAGGAAGCTAAACCGCCTACTTACAAGCTTAGGATCAAGGCCTCTGAAATAGAAGAACAACCCTGCTAAGTCATGTTTTGGTGGAAGGGTGGGTTTAGGAGGTGTTGCGGTCTGCAGAGGGGAAAAAACATGGCCGCTAATGTGATTATATCACGTGTTATGCAAATTAGTATTGTGGACCGAAGTTTTGGACGGACCGAGGTCTGAAGTTAACCTCCGTCCAAAGACATCAGTCCAGTAACCATGGAGATATAATAAGGTGTTAATTTAGTTTGTTCGTATGTATTTGACAAAATATTGCGTCATGCATAGCATCATACAAACGTCGTCAGACCACGCTATTTTGGAGAATTGAATACGATGTTTATTGTTAACATTTAAATAGAAATAAAACAGGAATTTGAACTTTGAACATTGTCTTTTCTTCAAGCCTGTGTGAGCAAGGGCATGCTTGGCTCATTGTCTGATTCGAGGAATGCGATGAGGTCTTCAAAAGGGAAAGGTTCTTGTTCGTCTTGCATTTGAAGCGTTGGCATTGGTGGGGATGGTGGTGGTTGAGTCGACTGTGTAGTGAGTTGAGCATTGTCAATAATGAGAATTGTCTGGTCAGTATCAGTTTCGCTGATAGGCGTGGCGTGAAGTGGCGGGGATGGTGGAGGGTCCTCACAATGGCAAGGGGCTGCTGATCCGTGGGGCATGCATTTTTTTTGGCGCTTTGCTGCTCTGTTTTCATACTCTTGAAGTACTGATGATTTTTGTCTGAGTTGCTTTCTTTTTCTCTTCTCTCCTGCTCTTCGATTTCTAGTGCACCAGGTGATGTGACATGATATCTGTCAGATGACAGTTTGTCCAGCTCTGATCGTTGTTCATAAAAACAACAATTTTTGGTGGTGCGAAGGTGCGCATGGTCGATTCATACTTCTTGCTGAAGATGATGCCGTTCTTGAGGGACTCCATGGTTCTGTAGTTTATTTGGTGTCCTGTCGCTCGGCACAGGTCGAAAACGACGATTTCTTGGCCGTGATATGCGTACATTACATCCGTATAGGACGTCGAGTTCGTATAGAATGCCTCGTGGCGGAAGACGAGATATTTTGCCAAGAATGTTTTTCCATTGTTTCCTGTTTCATCAGAAACAAATAGTATTTCATGGTCGTTCTGTTGGAGAAGATATGATAGTGCTTTCTTCTGCCAGATTTTGAGTCTTGCGTCTTCCATATCTTCTTGCATTTTTTTTCTTGCCTTCTCATTTTTCATGTCCTTGATTGAATCACGAAGCATACGTTTTTTGCTGAGATAATCGAGACCGTATTCGTCTACGAGCTCCTCCTCGGTGGCATTGTCTTTTATGCGTTGAATAATCTTGGTGATATTGCTTCTTTGACCCTGCGATGTTGTGGAGGTGAAGTCTCCAATCTCTATGTAATCTGCAGTATCTTCCTTGGTGCAGTACTGCTTGTTCTGTTCCGGCGTCCCTCTGGCTATTTCCAGATGAATCGTGTCGATGTTGATGATCTTTTTGATTTGGGAGAATCTCAGCCTGCCATTGGTTTGGAAGTAGCCTTGTAAATGTTTGGTATCTCCTTCGAGCCATTTTCGTGCCCGTATATCATGTATTGTGTACGGGCGGAGTTTGCGAAGTCTTGTAGAATTTGCTCATGGTGATCGGTGTAGTTGTGGAGCGTGAAGCACCAATGCTTTCCACGTGGGTCTCTTTTTTTCGGCCATTACAAGAATAAGTGAGAGGATATGAGAGTCTACGTCTTGATGCTTTGAAGGCTTGAGCTCAAATGACGACCGCTGCGCCACAAGTGTTACCGCGCATGCGTGTGTCGTCATTTTTTTAGTAGGTGTCATAAGTGTCATAATTTAATCGTCATATCAATGACGTTTTTGATAATTTGACGTCATAACGTATATACATGCAGATCGGCGTCTTGTAAAATTTTCTGTGGTGAAGGACAATTGGATTCAGCAAACTAAGATGTTTGATAATGATGCAAAGCGCCCCAAAGTGATATATCCGTTGGACGAGGCTATCCCGCATCGATGGATGACTGTTAAGAAACCGTTTGTCTGTTCATCTATGAAGATCACATCTCGAACTCTGCGTAACGCAGATAATAGAGTGGATGCTGAAGGAGTGCCAGAATCCAAATACTACGGTTGGGAGAATGGAAATTTTGATGAGGCTAATAACCATACGGTTCAAACCATGATTCATCATGCTGGTCTGCCTATTTATCGTGGAGGCAAGCTGACTCCCGTTGAACATCAACATGAGTTACAGCGCAATCCTGGTATGTGGGTTCTTCCTGATCAATTTCAGAATCGTCCCTGGCTGGCCAAGAAAGAGTCAGAGTATTTGATCGTGGATGGTGAACTTCGGGTCTATTCTTGGTGGACCCACACAGGCTTTTTGACAAGTAACATTTCTTTGGAAAATATTCCATCAAATGATAGTTCTGAGAAAGATAAGTCAAGTGGAGCCTTGTCTCGTAGTCGTAGGAGTGTGAAAAGAGAGGTTTTTTCTGTCCGTGGAACTGCCGGAGGTATTGCTCCTGCTGCTATCTTAGGATCTGTGTCTGGTGTTTCCGGTGAAGGTCTTGCTGATATGGAAGTATCTTTGAGTGAAGTGATGCCCGTTCCGGGTGAAGATGCTAAACCACCTACTTATAAAGTTCGGATCAAGGCTTCTGAAATAGAAGAACAACCTTGCTAAGCCATGTTTCGGTAGAAGGGTGGGTTTAGGAGGTGTTGCGGTCTGCAGAGGGGAAGAAACATGGCCAATAATGTGATTATATCACACGTGATATGCAAATTAGTATTTTGGACAAAGGTTTTTGGACGGACTGAGGTATAAAACAACATCCATTCAAATCTTTGCTGTCAATTCTTGCAGGAGCTTCAACAGCTTCTCCTCTGACACAGACAATTGATCTAGGACATATTCATCTGATGAAGGAGCCATGGGGGCAGTGGTGACATGGGCCTTGTTAGCTTTCAAATGGTACAGTTTATCAGCCAGGTGCTCAACGACATGGTCGCATATTCATCCTTTGACTTGAACCAGATACGACTGGCACGTTACCTGAGAGCTCAGTTTAATGAGTTGACAGCCCTGACAAGGCCCTTCGCTGCCGGCTGTGCAATAAGCAACATTCTCTCTCTCTCTCTCTCTCTCTCTCTCTCTCTCTCTCTCTCTCTCTCTCTCTCTCTCTCTCTCTATGTGTGTGTGTGTGTGTGTGTGTGTGTGTGTGTGTCCCTCTCTCTCCATGTACATTGCATTCTATGTGATGTATTACTCTCTATAAAACAATGTTCTTACAGCGTTGGGACTGGCATGATGTCAGATGTAAACACTTTACAGCAAACTCCAGGAAACCCTTGGTTACAGATGAGACGATTTTTCAGTTCCTTAAAAAGACATTGTTCATCTGGACAATGAGGAGGCCAACAATCCTTCTATCCAACAATTGATACATCGTGCTGGTGTTCCCATTCTGCATGCTGGCAAACTGGGAGATAAAGAACATAACGAGGTATTGCAACGCAATCCTGGTTGTTGGATTCAATCTGATCAGTCTCAGAACCGGCCCTGGCTTGCAAATGGTGAGAGTGATTTTCTGGTGATTGATGGCGAAGTTTGTTCGTATGTATTTGACAAAACGTTGGGGCGGTGGCGGCGGTAGACTCTTCTTTTCCGAAACACTCTCCCATAATTACGACGAGAGCGATAAGCACGGACCATCCTTACTCTTCAACAAAAAACTCTAAAATGACCTTCACCTCCCACGAATCACAGCTATTTATAGCAAGGACCGAAGATTTTGGACGGACCGAAGTCCCAAGGTTTTTGGACGGACCGAAGTCTGTACTTCTCTTCGGTCCAAAGTCTTCAGTCCAGTTACCATGGATACATAGTTAGGTGTTAATTTTAGTGTTTGTTTGTATGTAAAAGAAAATTGTAGTGTCACTTGTGAAACAAGTCATTCAGACGTCGTCAGACTACACCTATTTTCGAATTGCATACAATGTTTATTAATTATTTTTTAACGAACTTTAACTGAAAATAAACAAGAACTTTGAACTGGAACAATGTCTTTCAAGCCTTCTGTGTGAGCATAGGCATGCTTGGCTTGTTGTCCGTTTCCAAGAATGCAAGGAGTTCTTCAAAGGGAAAGGCTTCTTGCTCTTGCTGTATCTCCAACGTTGGCATGGGTGGAGTGGGTGGTGGTTGAGTGGATTGTGTTGGAAGCTGGTTGTCATCGACTATGATGATCGTTTGATCGGTGTCCGTTGTTGATGGTGGTGTGGCGTGCTCAGGCTCGGGGTGGGCGGTGGGCTGTTACAGTGGCATTGCGCCTCGCTGTGTGGCATGGTCTTTCTCTTTTTTGCTGGTTGTTCATCAACAATCTTCTGCATATTATACTTTTCTCTCCTTTGTCTTTTGCGTGCCAGTCTGTCTTCTTCCTCCACTTCCAACATGCCAGGTGACTTCACATGGTATCGGTCTTCACTTAATTTATCCAATTCTGGGTCGTTGTTCATGAAGACTATTATCTTTGGCGGCGTGAAGGTCCGCATGGTGCTTTCATATTTTTTGCTGAAGGAGATTCCGTTCTTCAAACTCTCCATTGTGCGGTAATTAATATTGTGGCCGGTGGCTCTGCACAAATCAAAGATGACAATGTCCTGGCCAGAGTAAGCATACATCACATCTATGTAGCTTGTTGAGTTGGTATAGAAGCCACCGAATTTGAAGACGAGGTATTTGGCCAGAAAAGTTTTACCGGGATTGCCAGTTTCGTCAGAAATGAAGAGGATCTCGCGATCATTCTGCTGGAGAAGGTATGCCAGTGCTTTTTTCTACCATGTTTTGAGCCGGACGTCGTCCATTTCTTCCTGCATCTTGAGCTTTGCCTTCTCATTTTTGATGTCTTTGATTGCGTCGCGTAGCATTCGTTGTTTTTTTTTTATAGATAGTCCATGCCGTACTCGGCGATCAAATCCTCTTCTGTTGCGTTGTTCTGGATTTGCTGCAACATTTTTGATATATCGTTGCGCTGGCCCTGCGTCGTCATGGTCGTGAAGTCTCCTATCTCGATATAATTATCTGTGTCTTCTTTTGTGCAATAGGATTTGTGGGTCTGCTGAATCCAGTTATCCTTGACAAAAGACAACCTGACACGTCTCACATCACGAAGAGTGATCTGCTTTCCTGCAGACATCTGTGTCCCCTTCAGAATACGGTGAGGATAGAACACCACCTTGTATCCTTTAAAATAATGCCTCGGATAACGGTCCCAAACATCAGAAGCCATATCTACTGTTGATGATTTTTCTGGTAGACATTTTTGGTCGATAGAGACCAACTCTTCGAATTTTGGTCCTTTGACAGTTCCAGCAGCATCGACTGTCCAGCTGAATTTGGCATCTTTATTTTCTCGCCGAACCAGACACTGATTCCGGTACATATGAAGACGTCGTGCTTGTCTTTTATGCGCAAAAGCTCTACGTTTTTGATGCCATCTTTGCATTCGCAGCCATGTTCGGATTCTAGGCACGAATCTTATGAGTTTGTTGCATCCAATTGTCCTTTACAAAAGACAATTTCACATGCTTCACATCTCGCAATGTGATCTGAGCTCCGGCCTTCATTTGAGTTCTCTTCAGAATCCTATGCGGGTAGAACACAACTCGATACCCTCTGAAATAATGTCTAGGGTATCGATTCCACAGATCAGACGCTATATCTACAGTAGATGACTTTTCCGGCAAACATTTCTGATCGATAGCGACCAATTCTTCAAAGTTGGGCCCGGTGATAGTTCCAGCAGCGTCGACACTCCAGCTGAATTTAACGTCTCGGTTTTCTCTTCGAACCAAACATTGATTCCTGTACAAGTTAAGCCGACGTGCCTGCCGTTTATGCGCAATTGCTCGACGTTTCCTCCGCCAGACACGCATTCGATTCCACGTACGTATTCGCGGTACATAGTAGCGTCGAAGATTCCAATATCTCCGCATTCCACGCCTACGACAAATATATCTTCGTTGGGGACGGCGTCGGCGGTAGACTCTTCTTCTTTTCCGAAACACTCTCCCATAATTACGACGAGAGCGATAAGCGCGGACCATCCTTACTCTTTAACAAAAATCTCTAAAATGACCTTCACCCGACGAATCACAGCTATTTATAGCAAGGACCGAAGATTTTGGACGGACCGAAGTCTAAAGCTCACTTCGGTCCAACGACAACTATACTAAACACTCACAAAACCTCGGTCCATGCTATTTTTAGAAACACACACACAAAATGATTTAAGTGTTGTTATTAAAGATATAAAGGAAATCCAGGCACTTGCGATACGCCGATCTGCATGTTATAGACGTTATGACGTCAAAATACACATTACATCACAAAAATGACGATTAAATCATGACACTTATGACACCTACAAAAAAAATGACGACACACGCATGCGCAGTATTACGTCCAGGAGAGAAAATAGATACGAATTATCTTATAACGCGTAGAGCGCGCAGACAAACTAAGTAAGGTATGTACATTTCTAAAACAAAATGACGTCTTCAAAGCATGCACGTCATAAGTTTGTGACACTCCCTCTCTCCTCTCTCTCTCTCTCTCCTCTCTCTCTCTCTCTCTCCTTCGTTTTAATTCTTTTAGTTCGTCTTTATACAACCATTCTACAATGCTTTCATTAGCAAAGAAAATGTAGTTGCCATCTGTTTCTGACTTGGACAAGGCTTAAGGCATTATATATAAATCTGAAATCTTATCGCTGACTTCAACGAGTTGACAGCCCTGATAAGGCCCTTTGCTGCTGGCTGGGCAATAAGCAACTCTCTCTCTCTCTCCTCTCTCTCTCTCTCTCTCTCACGTCAATGGGACGTGACGTTCTAAGAGAGAGAACAAGCGTGCCCGCAGACAAGAACATTTATAAACAAAAGAAAATCCACTGCCATTCACCTCTCTACGATATTCAGCAGACTCTGATTCGACAATTAACAAATGATTAATTTTTTTATTTATGACTGTGTGTTTTTGTTTTTTGTTTTTTTCTTGTAGTGCGTGATCCCTAGCTATGAATTGAAAGTCCTTGCAGCGGCTCGCACTGTACTCATCTATCAAAGGTGGATAGGGCGATGACGAGTCCCAGAATAGGTGCTCCGCGCATCAATGTAAGCAGGACGTCGGCGTAACAGGGCGTAACAGCAGGTCGAAAGCACAGCATACACACAGATCGGGAACAACGGCAGCGACACCGGAACACAGGGCAACAGCGGAACGGCAGGACAGCAGAACAGGACAACAGGGCACCAGAAAGTTATATTGCTTTGGGTAATGTCCGCCTTGTAGCAACGTAGAAAACACGCCCAGGTACAATTACGTCTGTATGTAAAAAAAAAAAAAAAAAAAAATCTGTATATGTCGACATGCGGACACTCAAATGTATGACTTCCCTAGTGTGATGTGCGGTGTTTGTATGCCTAAGTGTGGGCACAATGATTATACACAGGTGCGGATGGAGATGAAACACTGGTGAAGATGACACCTTTAACAAAGATAAACCGATCTGCAACAGCATCGGATCTCCAAACCTGTAACAAGGAAAATAATATTATCAATTCCTTAACTATGATAACAGTCACGTTGATGACGTGAACAGAATAACATCGAAACTGCGAGTATGGCGCAGGTATAACCAAGAAGAAAAAGCATGACATCATGACACTGATTATTGCATAATAGTAAATAAATATATTAAAAATGGATATATCTTCAGTAGGGACCTACCTTGGAATATACCCTGCTGGTCCAACAGAGAGGCCTGGCGAGCGTGGTGTTAATTACTCGTTCCGAGGTCCAAAGAAACTCTCTGTTGTAGTGTTCATTACAAACATGGTGAGCAGGACACAAGGTAGACTCGACAGATGACGAGTTCGTAAATGACACAGATGACTCTCAGATCTCACTTTCGATTACTTCTATGGACGATTCCTTTACTCGACTTCGCCTGGGATCTCCCAGTGTACCTATAGGTCTATTCCCGGTTGATCTACTCATTGATGTCACCGCAAAATGAAAATCCTCTTAAGTCTATTCCCTGTAAGTCTACGTGTTTTTTAAGTCTATTCCTTCCAAGTCTATTAGTAGACATTACAGTAACTCCAATAGAGGACCTTTAAATCTACTCACGTACTGTTTAGTGTATTCCTTAAAAGCCGGTGGCATTTTAGTATTTAGTATAGCCGATTGGTTACCTTTGGTACTTTACTGCTAAAAATAGTAAATAGGAATTAAAACTATGATAATTACGAACTCACTGTGTGCTATTAAATATCAAAAATCGCACTTGGGCGGCTTTAAAATCCCGACGTTATTTAAGCTTTTCTTTGTCGAATTGTACTCATCTAACTCTCAGGCCTTTGACATTAATTCATCACATGAATACAACTTAACTTAACTAGGAAGGAACTTCCGTTTTTAAACCATTTTTAAACACCAGTTTTACGAGAACATTAATAAAGATTATAATGTGTAAATATTATACATTGTGCTCTTACACTATTATAGGAAATTAGATGTGAAACAGTAGACCTCGGAGGAAAAGAAAAGGGTGTTCCTAGTAGATCTCGCGGCACTTACGAACCAATGGACATAAAGTAGACCTAACGGGAATAGACCTAGAAGGAATAGACTTAAAGGGAATAGACCTTGAAGGAATAGACCTAAAGGGCCGCCCCCCTCCCAGTATGGCGTGACAATTTGATAGTAATATTTGACGATGGAAAAGAAAATACAAACAGCAACTCCACAGGACGTACACAAAACGATGTCCTGCTCAGACTGGAGAACGACTCCCCCCGACCGTTTTGGGACTCCTAGCTACGGACCCGTATCCAACACATTCTGCGCACAAGCTCTTTGGGGTCCAAAATTGTTTCAGATTTCATTTCTGTTTCTATGGCAAAAAATGTGTTGGTTTTTTTTCTCTTTTAAAACGATGAAAATTCCGAAATTTGATGAAAAGTGCAATATATAAAACATCATTTAATTTAGAATCTCTTATTGGTACTGACGCAATGATGCGCGTTTCAAAGATGTTACGTAATTTTGGTTAAAGTAATGACGTTTCGTTACTACAGCAATGCAGAATGCGATGGCACTGGTCTATGCTTTTGTTAGTGTGTGGGGCACGTCAAATAAAAAAGAATATATAAATTTGTATTACAAATAGCCCCACCCCCACACCCACCCACCCACCCCCTTAGATACAACTGGGGTTCACCTCATTTTTATCTCCAGAACAATTTCTTTTCTTTTTTTAAATGTAGAAGGGATGATAAATGAACGGAACACGATATGTAAATAGCACTTTACACGGTGACGCGAAAAAGAAAAAGAAAACAAAATAGCAAACCCGAACATGAAACACGACCTGTCCGTCTCGACAGTGTAAACTTTTCATTGATAGAACTCCATTGATATGTGGAACACAAAAACACGTCATGTTAGACGTCTGTCACGCAACACCGATGTCGTCACCGACAGGTGACGTACAACGTAAACAACACTATCTTCAAAGGCATCTTCCGCCTTGCTAGTCTTAGCCGAACAAAATTTCCTATTGATACTTTGAGACAGTACGTCATTCACGACGTTTTACGCCGTGACTCATTGTCGTCATTGATGATGTGTGACGCACAATGTAAACACTACTGACTTACGACATCCTTGATCTTGACCCATATTAAATGGAACACGCGGATGAAAGTCTTACAAGAATAATGTATTACTACTCTTCGCTTTCTGGTGTAAAGCCAGAGGAGGAACATGATGATGTGAATGACTTATTTCATAAGTGACACTTCAATTTTCATTAACACACTAACTTCCAAAAAATTAACACTTAATTATGTATCCATGGTTACTGGACAGAAGTCTATGGACCGAAGTGAGGGCCAGACTTCGGTCCGTCCAAAAACTTGGTCCAAAAACTAATTTGCATATTAGCACGTGACCGCCATGTTTCTTCCCCTCGCAGACCGCGACACCTCCAAAACCCACCACACCACCGAAACATGGCTTAGCACGGCTGCTCTTCCACATCAGACGCTTTGATACGAAGCTTGTAAGTTACCGGCTTAGCCGCTTTATCTTCAACAGGCATCACTTCATTAAGAGACACTTTCAAATCAGCGACACCTTCAGCAGAAGCACCAGTAACAGACCCTATGATAGCAGCAGGAGCAATTCCTCCAGCAGTACCACGAACAGAAAATAGCTCTCTCTTGACACTGCGACGACGTTTAGACGAAGCTCCGCTCACATTGGAACTTTTAGCAGGGGTTTCCAATGCAATAATTTTTTTTTTTAGGAAACCAGTATGAACCCACCAAGAGTACACACGAATCTCACCATCCACGATCAAATACTCTGACTCCTTCTTGGCAAGCCATGGCCTATTCTGGAACTGATCAGGAAGAAGCCACAGACCAGGATTACGTTGCAAAACAGTATTATGTTCCTTTGGACCCAGTTTTCCACCGTGTAGAATAGGAAGGCCAGCATGATGGAGCATGGTCTGGACAGTGTGATCATTGGCTTCATCGAAATTTCCATTCTCCCAGCCGTAGTATTTTGATTCTGGATCTCCTTCATCATCTACTCGATTATCTGCATGACTAAGAGTCCGTGAACCCAATTCTCATAGATGAACATACGAAAGGTTTCTTGACAGTCATCCAGCGATGTGGAATAGATTCATCCAATGGATATTCCACTTTAGGTCTTTTTCCTTCATTAGGAAACTTTTGAGTCTCCTGGATCCAGTTATCCTTCACCACAGAAAATTTAACTCTTCTCACATCACGGAGAGTTATTTGTTTGCCAGCTGCCATCTGTGTACGTCGAAGGATACGATGTGGATAAAAAAAAACAACCTTATATCCCTTGAAGTAATGACGGGGATAACGGTTCCACAGATCTTTCTGGATATCAACAGTAGCTCCATGTTCTGGCATCAGTTTCTGATCAGTCGGAATTAAGTCGATAAATTCCGGTTACTGTCTTTGAGCCATCGTCGCTGACTGACCATTTGAAGTACATATCGCGACTTTCTTTTCTAACCAAGCATTGACGTTTATAAAGTCCATGCCGCCGAGCAAGCAAAACAAAATAAAATGTCCTCAGCATAACATACACGTGCCCAAGATAATAGTAAGTTAGATAACCAGAGTCCTTAGTCACTATGTGATAGCGCTTTATGATGGAAACCAGTTATCACATAACCGGCTGATGAGCCATTTAATTACCATACAGCCTTGATGAGCTGTTTAAAACACCATCCTGCATTGGGATGCACTGTCAATAGGCATTAAATAAAAGAACAAATCATAAACTTCCCTCATATCACAATAGCACTGCAAGAGACCACTGTCTCTAAATGAAAATCTTACTGACAAACATAACAGATTGAACTCGGCACAGCTTCTTTTGTCAACAGGGGATTTCTTTAGATGCGTGACATATAATCGGCACCTATGTTTTCCACTCCTGGGATCACTCTGAGAGCAAAAGAATGTTGTTGGGTTGGAGCGCCCATCGCATGAGTCGACCATTATCAGTTTTGTAGCGTTTCAAGTACTCCAGTGGACGATGGTCCGTCTCCAGCGCGAAATGAGTCCCATACAGGTATGGCTCGTATTTTTTAACGGCCCACACGACGCCCAAATACTCCATCTCAACGGTGGAGTAATTGATCTCTGCACCACTTAGCTTTTTGCTGGCAAAAGCAACAGGTCTCAAATCCCCGTCCTTTTCCTGCAGCAGGACGGCTCCGAGGCCTTTCTCTGAGGCATCTGTCCTCAGGACAAATTCTTTGTCTGTATCGGGTGTTATCAGTACAGGCTTTTCAGCGAGTTTCTGTTTCAGCGTCGCGAAAGCTTGCTCACATTCGCCGGTCCAGCAAATATTGTCTGGCTGGCGTTTCTTTGTAGTGTCGGTCAGTGGATCAACAGTCTCAGCGAATTTTGGAATGAACTTCCTATAATAGCCAGCTAACCCCAGACATGCTCTCACTTGTTTCTTTGTCTTGGGTCTTTCTGCATTCTGCAACTTTTCAACCATATCTCTTTCTGGTTTAATCAACCCATGGCCCACTTCATGTCCTAGGAACGACAATTCCTGGTATCCAAGTAAACACTTGGGTGGTTTTGCAGTAAGGCCTTCTTCTTCTAGCCTGCTCAACACCATGTCTAATGCCCTCACGTGTTCTTCCTACGTTTCTGTGGCGATTAACACATCATCAATGAAACTGTGTATATCGCCCCGTTTAAGCGGCAGTAACAACTTCCTCATCATTCTGGAGAAAACTGTACTCGCATTTTCAGACCAAATGGCATCCTGGTCCAACAGTTTTGTCCTTGTCCTTGGGGCGTACTGAACGCAGTTTTCACCTGATCCTCCTCTTTGAGGACAGGTATCTGCCAAAATCCTTTACAGAGATCTAACTTGCTGAAATACTTGCTTTGCCAAGTTTGGTGAAGATCTCTTCAATGTCTGGCATCGGTTCAGCGTCAAATTCTGTGACTTGATTCAATCCTCTGTAATCTGTACAGAAACGAACCGAACCGTCTTTTTCTTTACAAGCACAACAGGTGCGTTGTATGGGGAGCTCGTGCTTTTAATTACCCCCCATAGCTTCCATTTGAGCCACCTCCCCTTTCACAGCTTTTGTCTGTGAGTGGGGTAATTGGTACCGTTGTACCCTCACAGATCACTAGTAGTGAGTTCGAGCTCACACTCTGTCATGGTGGTCGATCCTGGTAGATCCGAAAACACATCTTTGTGTCGGTCCACTACCCCTTGTAACTGTTTCTTGTTACTTTTGGACAGAGTTTCTGCCAGCTTCACGTTGGAATAATTTTCCGTCTGCTTGAGTGGATGCAACGGTATCAACTCCCGATGCTCTCGCAAGCCGTCTCTGGGGTCTTCATCAGTTACTACCACGTTAATGTGGGCTTCTTCATGATCTCGCTCGAAGTACCTTTTCATCAGGTTGATGTGGTAGGTCTTTTCCTTACCTGTGACTTTGATCCTGTAATCTACACGGTTAACCTTCTCAGGATCGTGAATGGACCCATCCAAGAGAGCTGGATCTTGTGTTTATCTGGCAGAAGCACGAGAAATTTATCTCCCTCCTCAAGTGGAGTGAGTGGAGTCCTGTGGCACTTCCCTATAAGCAAAGGGCATAGCTGGTAGAAGTCTGTCCCATTCTATGGGCTGCTCAGTGCAAAGATGCTGAATCATGCCCTTCAGCGTGCCACTGAATTTCTCAACCAGACCATTGCCCCGAGCGTGGTATGGAGTCGTTGTCACCCCTTTTATGCTCAAGAGCTGATAGATCTCTCTCATGAGACCTGAGGCAAACTGAGTGCCTCGATCACTTATGATGATATTTTCCAGTATGCCAAGCCTACTCCGCATTTCATATAGAGCCTCAGCCACAGTGACTGTGTCAACTGTAGGTATGGCCATTGCCTCAGCATACTAGTTGCATAGTCAATCATTGTGAGGATGTACCGATTCCAATTAGTGCTGGTGGGATTGATAGGTTTGATGATGTTGATCGCCACCTGCTTGAACGGATCTGATACTACTGGTACTTCCTGTAAGAATGCCTTTTTCAGCTTGCCCTTAGACATGCAGCACTGGCAAGCATCACAAGAGAGGCAGAATCTCCTCACATCACCGTCAATGCCTGGCCATAGAATAAACTGATAATTCTTTGTGTCGTCTTTCCTGCACCCAGGTGAGCAGACATGGATGGGTCATGTGCCATTTCAATTATTGCCTGTCTGTAGGCACTGGGCACAATCACCTGATTGAAGTTCTTTGTTTCATTTGGAAATTGCGTTACAAAATTCCGCACTTGGTATAATAGTAGCTGGTGCCTCTACCATTATTCCTCGCCCGAGCGTGAGGCTCACCTAAAGCTTGCTGCCTCGGCACTCTTAATGAGGGGTCTTTCAGCTGCTCCTCTTTTAACTGCTGGAGGTAGCTTTAGCTAAGACAGATTGTCTTACTTTCAGAGGAGGTGTCCCTTTTCTTCAGTACTGGTACTGGGTTGGTTTATCCTCTGCCATCGGTTCCTCATCTGTGGCTGGTTTCACAATAGGTGTGACCGTGTCGATGGCGCTCCTCACCTGTGTGTCCATTACTGCTTCCTTGTCTTTATCCGCAGTTGTAGGTTTAAATTCCTCGCTGACTTCCCGAGTTACCTGCACTTTCTCTTTGCTGGTCATGTTCCCGATCAGGACTGGAACTGGCGCATCCTCAGCAACCAAAACTTCAGTCTGTCCACTGAAATGTGGAGTCTTCATCTGCATAATGGCAGTAGGCAGTCTGCCTTTGGTGTTGTTAGTGTATATGACTGTTTTGTACAGCCCAGTATAGCATCATATAGGGACTAGAGTCTTGATCACCTGGTTTGCGTAGCCCCAGTATCACACATGCCCCTGGCCTGTTTTCCTTCTGTCCAGACCGCAACACCATCCTTACCCACCCAACCTCCAAAGTGTGGCTAAAAATAGATTGGACTGAAGTTTTTTGGACGGACCGATGTTATTCCTCTACTTCAGTCCAAAATGTATGATTTTGATTCATATGATTACCTGTGTCATTAAAGGTTTATAATAGAATCTTTGACACATGCGAGACGCCTTTTTCATGCTTTTTTGTGGTTTACAATTATAATTACATCACAATTATGACATATAACTCTTGACACTTATGACACTTACCAAGAGAATGATGACACACGGGTGTTGGTGATGAATTAAAATGACCATTTTACCCATCCAGAGCAGTGCATGATTTGTTTTACACGCAACCGTTTAGGAGTTGAATAAAATGGTCCCAACGGGGTACCTGAAAGATAAATAATAAAACTGGTGTGCTGTTAAGTCGGAGATACATTGTTGTCTGGCTGCCCCCATGCCCCAGGGTACTCTGACTGTCAGCTTCGGACATCGTACTTTCTCCAGAAGACAAGGTAATCCTTGAAACATTCGGAACACTTGTCGCATCTAATTTTGCTTTCTTCTCTATTTCCGCATCAACTCTCTTTCACAGATCATCCAGCGGATCCGGGCCACCCAGCACACCAGATTGAACCCAGGTATAAAAGTCTCTTTCTGTTCTTCTTTCTTCAGGTGTCAGATCATACAGGTACGGTTCATCCAGTGATTTGCGTTTCATGGCACTCTGGCTTGTCGACGCATTATCCGACGGAATTGGCTTTAGATGAATATTCTATGACAGGTATCCAGTATGTCGCCACCACAAATACACCTTGATATCACCATCAATGACAACATACCATACCGGCCACTTCTTCTCGAGATATACCGACGACGTCCCCTGTAAGGCGTTCGGCGAACGAAACGTTTTCTCCTCCTAAAGCCATACCTCCTCCACCTTCCTGCCATACTACAAGAATGACCTTCAACTTCAAAACATCTCTATTTATACTCATCTTTGGACCGACGTGAACTTGCGTCCACGGTCCAGTCCATAACATTGGTCCACAAGGGAAGTAACTCTCACCACGCGTTTTCCCCTCGCAGACCGCAACACCATCCGTACTCGCCCAACCTCCAACGAGTGGCTAAAAATAGATTGGACTGAAGTTTTTGGACAGACCGATGTTATACCTCTCTACTTCGATCAAAAATCTATTATTCTGATCCATATGATTAGCTGTGTTATTAAAGGTTTATAATAGAATCTTTGACACATGCGAGACGCCTTTTTCATGCTTTTTTGCGTTTGCTCCACGCCGATTTTCACATGCGAGACGCCTAGCAACACTTTCAATATCGTTATGAGTCAAAACACATTTACGTCAACAAAATTTACGATAAAATCGTGACATTTATGACACTTACCTAACAAATGACGACATGCTCTTCTCTTGTGACAGGGCGTAATCTATACTATTCTCTCTCCCCCCCCCCCCCCCCCCCCCCACGTCATGTTTTAACTTGTGTCCAAGCTAAAGTAATGCGTCCTCGGTCCACGCTATATTTATGTCCTATGACTTCGGTCCAACATCGGTGCATCCCATTTCGGTCTTCTAACCCTAACCCATCCCTCTCGGTCTTCTCATAGGGTTAGTCTCGCATCGAGATCGTCAGTCATAGCAATAAAATAGGGTTTGGGTTAGGGGTTAGCTCTCGCACTGAGCGCTTCGGTCTTCTCACAGGGTTAGTCTCGCATGCAGACCGTCGGTCTTCTCACAGGGTTAGTCTCGCATGCAGACTGTCGATCTTCTCACAGGGTTAGTCTCGCATGCAGATCGTCGGTCTTCTCATAGGATTAGTTAGGAAGTATGGGGAAACGGCGTGACCTAAAAATAGATTGGACCAAGGACCGTGGACCGAAATCCTTATGAATTTCTAAAGAAGTGACGTCATCGGTCCAGACTATAAATAGTTGTGTTGGTGTGTAAGTGTATCATTTATGGCTCGTTTTTGGAAGAGTAAGTATGTCGGAAAGAGAAGCTTGTTCAGAGACTAAGAGAGAGACAGAGAGAGAGTATAATGAGTGTGTTAATATCTAACTTATTTCTTTTTAAGTCACTTTTCGGAATTTGTGTTATTCATTTTGTTTAAAATGTCAGTAAAACCTATGGTTAATCTGACAAATAAATGGCTTCAATTTAGTGTGTGTGTACGCGCGCGCGCGCGTGTGTGTGTGTGTGTGTGTGTGGTGTGTGTGTGTGTGGTGTGTGTGTGTGTGTGTGTGTGACTGAGTGTCTGTGAGAGAGAGAGAGAGATGTGTGTGTGTGTCTGTGTGTGTCTGCTGCATGTAAATAGGAAGTGTGGTACCCTACATTCAACTAGTCCCAGACATTGAGGCCATTGGGGAAATTTGTCCTGATCTTTCGCCGCCAGCACCTTTCACGTCTTCTTCTCTGTCTGGTATCAAGTGTTCTCATCAGTTCAATTGGAGTGACACGGAGATCATCATCACTATGCACACTGCTCTGGAAATGTTTGGCAACTAAATATTATTATTCCTTATTTTGTTACCTGAAGACTTTGGTTCTCTTTCTTTCACTTCATAAAATGTGATAGTACATACAGACCACTGTCACGGACAAAAAATGAAACAACCTAACTTGGGGGAAACAACCTAACTTGGGGGGAACAACCTAACTTGGGGAGTCGCCAGTCAATTTGTTCGGACCTAAGTCCAAACTCAAACATTCTAGGCGTCAGAAAGACGGGCCCATAGTCGGGTCCGGCCAATTAAGCTTAGTGGAGAGGTTTCGCCGAGACGGTCCGACCCACCCAGTCTGACTAAGCGGCTTTGACCGACGCCTCGATGTCTGCCCAGACGGACCTCAGTACCGGGGCCAGCCTTATCCGGCCAATTTGTGGAACCAACGCCTTTGTTTACTCGGACGTCGTGGTGCCTACCCAGACTCAGCTGGCCAATTTAGATTGACCAGTGTCCACCACTTAAGCCACACCGCGCCAGTGAAGTAGGGAAGGGGGGAAGGTAGTGTGTGGTGGGGTGAAATCTGGCTAATCAATTAAATGACCAATTGACCACCACAAGAGAGTAAGGCGTGTAGACGGGACTGTCATGATTTGAACTCCAATGGAATTAGAGGAGAAACTTCGGGGATCAAGGGTAAAAATACTGACCAATGGTACTGGCCCTTGGACACGGGGTTAGAGCATAAAGGAATGTGTGAGTGAGAGAGAGAGAGGAGGAGAAAAAAACGAACAGACAGAGAGAGAGAGGGAGGAGTTCGGGAGAGTAGGCTCTCGCCTACAGGAAGGCAGGGAGATGAGAACGAACAGAGACAGAGAGATGAGGAGGTTTTAGGTGTAGTCTCTGCACGAGGGAAAAGCAGAGAGATGAAGAGGGGAGAACGAGGGAAGAACGAACAGAGAGACAGAGAGGGGGAGAGGTTCTAGGTCTGCTTGAGAGAAAGCAGAGAGATGAGGGGAGGAGAGAAGAGAACCAAGTTGAGAGATTAGCATGAGATAGTCTGCAGAGGAAGGACTGAGGAGAGATGTGGAGAGAGAGAGAGAGTTGCTAATTTATGAAGAAGAAAAGAAAGAAAAGAAAAAAGAAAAGAAAAGCAACCATGTCCATTTGATAAGAGCAGCTAGAAGAGAGAGAGGAGAGAGAGAGAGTGCAATGCGTTAATGCAGGAAGAAAGAAAGGAGAACAGATCGATGTTGATAGTCACTGTTCTACCCTAACCGGGGGTTCGACCTCATACCTGGCAGCGTCACTTCGCCAAGCAGAACCACAGACCAACGCCAACAGTCTCACCTGACCAGGCGCCATCAGACCAACACCAGTGCCGGCAGTTGTGTCGTGTTGTGAAAGTGACAGTGAAAAGAAAAAGAAAAGAAAAGAAAAGACAGTGATTCGTGAATATTTTAAGATCACCTGGCCAGGTAAAGTAGAAACCTGTTTATACCCGGTTAGTTAATGATTTTTAGATAAATGATTTTGTGAAGTTCAGAAAGAGAAATGTTTATTTCATTTGATTCCATATGCATTGATGTTTCGTTCTATGATCATGTTTTAGTAAAGTTATAGACTTTACTAGTGGTTTGATGTGACGAATGCATGATATATGAATGAGATCGTAAGCAAGCTGTGAGTGTGTTTGGGCTGTGCGCTAGTCCTTCCTCCACTGACATTACACCGAGGTTGACAATTTATTGGCGAGCCTGCCAGGATATTCTGGCCCATTTATTATAATTGTTCAACTTCTCAGAGAGGAAGCTGGGTGGGATTCAAGTATTGTAATCCTAAGACAAGGGTTGTCTTACTGTATGTTCCCAAGATAGTTAAATACTAGGCTTGGCATTGCTTCCAAGATAGTTAATACTAGGCTTGGCATTTCAGCCCCAGAGTACTCATTTCGCACAGATTTCCTATAATTCGCTCCATAGTTGGGTCAGGCGCTGGGCGTCTTATAAAAACTAACTACGTTGTCCCAAGCTAATATTATCATTCATAGGATTGTGCTATTACGTCACACGTGTCGGAAACCACCAGTTTGGCTGTCGTAATAAAACTTGTTAAAAAAAAAAGAGAGATATAATGGCGGAAGAAAAAACACCCCTATTGAACAACTTGTGAGCGTCGCTCGTGATTTAGGTTACTCAGGAGATGAGTTGCGAGCATTTGTTGAAAACCAGCAAAAAGATGAAAGGGATGAACGCGCGGAAAGACGCCGTATCGCAGGAGAAATAGCAGAGCAGGAAACAGAAAGAATGAAGCAGGAAACAGAAAGAAAAGGGGAAGCGCAGGAGACAAAAAAGAATGAAGCAGGAAACAGAAAAATTAAGGATTCAGGCTAACAATGATAAAGAAACGCAGGAGACAGAAAGAATAAGGGAAGCGCAGGAGACAGAAAGATTAAAGGTTCAATTAGAGTTAGAGAAAGTAAGAATACAAAGGGAGACCACCGAGGATGGGAGTTCAGTTTTCCAGTGACTCTGTGCGCAGCTATGCTCCCCGACCCAAGTTGCCAAAATTCTCTGAAGGGACCGATTCGATTGATGCATACATCAGTCGTTTCGAAACGTTTGCAACCAGTCAGGGTTGGCCTCCAGAAGAGTGGGCAGTCATTTTGTCGGCGTTACTGACGGGTAAGGCATTACAAATTTTCACTGCGTTGCCAGCAGAACAACAGTCTGATTTCGGCGCTGTGAAGAATCATTGATGAAAGGATTGACCTCACAGAGGAAGGATTCAGAAAGAAATTTCGTTCAGCTAGATTGCAAGCAGGTGAGACGTACACTCATTTGGGGCACGTCTAGATCACTATTTGAGAAATGGTTAGAGTTGAGTGGTACGAAGAAGGAGTTCGCTGAATTGAAAGAGCTAGTTATGAAAGAACAGATTTTGGGCAGGTTGCGGCCCTGAGTTAACCATACATTTGAAAGAGAGACAGCCAGAGACAGCAGGGGAGTTGTTGAAGTTCGCAGAGGTGTAAAAGAGGCACTTTGGGCACTAAGGTGCAGGAGAAACAGGTGCTAGGCACAGGTGAGAAGAGTGCAAGGAGACTAGGGAGTTTTCTGCAAAGTCTGCAAACCCCGTGGTGGGGCAGAAGGAAGGGCAAAGGGACATTAGGTGTTTCATTTGTTCACAAGAAGGGACATGTGGCGAGGGATTGTCGCATGAGGTTCCAGAAGGCAGCAGCCTTGCAAGGGTGGATAAGGGTCGTCAAGGGGAAAACGACCTGCAGTGGAACCAAAAGGGATTCAGTCTGAAGAGGGTGGAGTGCAGCTTATGGCTAGCACTGGACAGCAGTCAGTGTCAGGGATGGAGGGCACTAGGCTGAGTGGTTCGTTACCAGTGGAAGAAGGGTGGATTGGCCAGCAGAGGGTAAAGTGTTACGAGACACTGGTTGTTCATGCGGGGTAGTACGAACAACGCTGGTCGATAAAGGGGGTTTGACAGGGCAAATCCAGACCTGTACTCTAATCGATGGCACTGTGAGGGAGTTTCCATTGCTAAGATAGAAGTACGTACCCCTTACTTCTCAGGCGAGTTGTCTGCGTTGGTGATGGAGAAACCCCTTCACGATTTGATCATTGGAAATATTCCAGGTGCAAGGGATCCAGGGGATCCTGAGTTGTTGACTGCTACGGGGCAGCAGTTCAAACACGGAGCAAGAAGGAGGAAAAGGTTGTTAAACCGTTAGTTGTTCCAGGGAAAGGAAGTCGGGCATAGATGTGTCGCCTGATGAGTTTAGGGCAGCACAGGAACAAGACCCTTCGCTCGTGAAGTCTTGGAGTTGGCAAGAGGTGGAGAGAAACAGAGGTTAGAGGAGGTGAGACAGAATTTCTTGTGAAAGGCGGGCTGTTGTACCGAGTGTTCACCAAGGGAAGACAGGTAAGGTGACCACTCAGTTAGAGGTACCAGCGTGTTATCGTGACACTGTCATGTCAGTGGGTCACGAGTCGCTCATGGCGAGTCATCTCGGCACCAGCAAAACAGCTGACCGAATCTTTGATGATTTTCATTGCCAGGGGCAATGGCAGACATAAAGCGGTTCTGCATGTCATGTGATGTGTGTCAAAGGTCAGCCACAAGAGGGGTGAAGAGGAAGGCGCCTCTTAAACATCCCCCTTCAATTGACACACCATTCAGGAAGTGGCTATCGATCCGATTGGCCCAATCTCGCCCTGTTCCAAAGGTGGGCACAGGTACGAGACGTGTAAGGTTGCAAAGGAAAGTTTGCAGAAGGCTAGGGTCGTTCAGAAGAAGCAATATGACAGGAAGGTGAGGAAGCAATCCCTCAAGGCGGGAGATCAAGTCCTGGTACTGCCTTCCCACGGGTCCACAACAAGCTGCTGATGCATTGGAAAGGACCATTCACCATCAACTGAAAAGGTCGGTCCGGGATTACCGAATTGATGGAATGGGAAACCAAAACTTTTCCATGCAAATTTTCTCTCCGCAGATATATTCAGCGTGAGACTCACACATAGGCGCCAGCAGCAATCATTGATGAGGTGAAAGAGACTCAGCAGAAGAAGGGAGATTTTGTTACCTAAGTTTCCAGAAGAGTCATACAGGGATGTGTCACTGTATGAAGGCTAGACAGTAGGAGTTCCTAGGTTTTGTTGTCGGAGGCGACACAAAGCAGCAGAAAGGGGAAAAGGTGGAGAAGATGATGAATTCAGAGAGACCAAAGACCAAAACAGAAGTCAGGAGTCTGCTAGGTTTTATTGGCTTCTACAGGGAGTTTGTCCCAAATTTTGCTGCAATCACGAGTCCTCTCAGTGATTTGGTCAAGGCAGGGAAACCGGCAGTGGTCGAGTGGTCAGACGCTGCAGAGCAAGCACTGCAGACGGTGTTGGAAAGACTAGGTTCCCGTCCCATCTTGAAGCTACCAGATATGTCCAAACCATTTTTGTTGCGGACAGATGCATCAGGCGGTGGATAGGTGCAGTATTGTTACAGGAGCATGAAGGGGTCGAGTTTCCTGTGAGATACGCTAGCAGGAAGTTGACAAAGTGTGAAGAAGGGTACGCAACGGTGGAGAAGGAGTGTTTAGCTGTCGTGTGGGCCGTGCAGAAGTTCCACAAATACTTGTATGGGAAAGAGTTCGTGATCGAGACGGATCATCAACCACTCAAATTCCTGCAGGAGGCACAGCTGAAAAACAGCAGGGTTCTGCGTTGGGCAATGGCACTGCAGCCCTACAGGTACCGAGTGCAGTACATTCCCGGTCGACAGAATGTCGGAGCTGACTATTTAAGTCGTGTAGTCTAGCAAGCTGCAACTCAGAGGAAGTCAGTCATATCCAGGGTGCATTGTTGATAATATGTGTTGATTCCAGTTATGTTGATTGGATATGGGTTCATTCCCAGTTGGCTATGGTTCATATTTTTTTTTGTGTGAGACTTGTTCATATTTTCTTTGTGAGACTTGTTCATGTGATGTAGTTATGCGTGGAGCATACAGTCGCTTGTGTAGTGATAGCATTATTTGCAATAAGCGAGGATGGAGATTCCTCAGTGAAGTGTCATGGATCGTGATCATATTATATTGTGCTTTTCATAAGAATTGTGAAAAGAAGATGTGGCAAATCCGCAGGTAGGGAATTGCATAAGTGTGCACAGAGGTCGTTATAAAATGAGTGAAATAACGCAAGAGCGCACGTCAATGATAACTCATTGGAGTGGTATTCACTAATTGTATATTTTATAATTTATAAACCGTTGGTTGTAAAGTATTTCCAAACTTTGCGCGTGTAGCTGTGTGTCAGCAAATTCGGTTGTTGTCCTTTTTGTACCGTTGTTTTGAGACAATGCGGAGCATGGTCTTTTGCAAGGGGGAAATTGTCACGGACAAAAAAATGAAACAACCTAACTTGGGGGAAACAACCTAACTTGGGGGAACAACCTAACTTGGGGAGTCGCCAGTCAATTTGTTCGGACCTAAGTCCAAACTCAAACTTCTAGGCGTCAGAAAGACGGGCCCATAGGTCGGGTCCGGCCAATTAAGCTTAGTGGAGAGGTTTCGCCGAGACGGTCCGACCCACCCAGTCTGACTAAGCGGCTTTGACCGACGCCTCGATGTCTGCCCAGACGGACCTCAGTACCTGGGCCAGCCTTATCCGGCCAATTTGTGGAACCAACGCCATTGTTACTCGGACGTCGTGGTGCCTACCCAGACTCAGCTGGCCAATTTAGATTGACCAGTGTCCACCACTTAAGCCACACCGCGCCAGTGAAGTAGGGAAGGGGGGAAGTAGTGTGTGGTGGGGGTGAAATCTGCTAATCAATTAAATGACCAATTGACCACCACAGAGAGTAAGGCGTGTAGACGGGACTGTCATGATTTGAACGTCCAATGGAATTAGAGGAGACAAACTTCGGGGATCAAGGGTAAAAAACTGACCAATGGTACTGGCCCTTGGACACGGGTTAGAGCATAAAGGAATGTTGAGTGAGAGAGAGAGAGGAGGGAGAAAAAAAACGAACAGACAGAGAGAGAGAGGGAGATTTCGGGAGAGTAGGCTCTCGCCTACAGAAGGCAGGAGATGAGAACAACGAGACAGAGAGATGAGGAGGTTTAGGTTGTAGTCTCTGCACGAGGAAAAGGCAGAGAGATGAAGAGGGGAGAACGAGGGGAAGAACGAACAGAGAGACAGAGAGAGGAGAGGTTTCTAGGCTGCTTGAGAGAAAAGCACGAGAGATAGGGGAGGAGAGAAGAGAACCAAGTTGAGAATTAGCATGAGATAGTCTGCAGAGGAAGGACTGAGGAGAGATGTGGAGAGAGAGAGAGAGTTGCTAATTTATGAAGAAGAAAAAGAAAGAAAAGAAAAAAGAAAAGAAAAGCAACCATGTCCATTTGTAAGAGCAGACTAGAAGAGAGAGAGAGAGAGAGAGAGAGAGTGCATGCGTTAATGCAGGAAGAAAGAAAGGAGAACAGATCGATGTTGATAGTCACTGTTCTACCCTACCGGGGGTTCGACCTCATACCTGGCAGCGTCACTTCGCCAAGCAGAACCACAGACCAACGCCAACAGTCTCACCTGACCAGGCGCCATCAGACCAACACCAGTGCCGGCAGTTGTGTCGTGTTGTGAAAGTGACAGTGAAAAGAAAAAGAAAAGAAAGAAAAGACAGTGATTCGTGAATAGTTAAGATCACCTGGCCAGGTAAAGTAGAAACCTGTTTATACCCGGGTTAGTTAATGATGTTTTAGATAAATGATTTTGTGAAGTTCAGGAAAGAGAGAATGTTTTATTTCATTTGATTCCATATGCATTGATGTTTCGTTCTATGATCATGTGTAGTAAAGTTATAGACTTTACTAGTGGTTTGATGTGACGAATGCATGATATATGAATGAGATCGTAAGCAAGCTGTGAGTGTGTTTGGGCTGTGCGCTAGTCCTTCCTCCACTGACATTACACCGAGGTTGACAACCACTATACATACAAACATGCACACAAACTATACATACAAATTATAGGCCTACATTTTTCTCTGAATCTTTCTTTCCCCGACATCGCACACTTATGTGAATGGAAATACAATTCCTGCATGTTTCCTCTCTCTCTCTCTCTCTCTCTCTCTCTCTCTCTCTCACTCTCTCTCTCTCTCTCTCTCTCTCTTTTTTAGATTATATGAAATTCGTTCCATTCACACATGTAACACAAAATCATACACACATATATATTCAACACAAACATTCATACACACACTGACATTCTTATATTCAGACTCCGAGGGGAAAAGCACATACTATTCTTTCTCTTTCCCTTTCACTCTTTCCCCCCAGCGTTATCTTTCGTTCCTCTTACTCTCTCTGGTATTTCTTTCCATATTGCTCTGTTTTTCTCCCAGCAGCCTTCTCTCTTACCTTCTCCAGTACACACACACACACACACGCACACACACACACACACACACACACACACACACACACACACACACACACACACGCACGCACGCACGCACGCACGCACGCGCGCACACACACACACACACACACACACACACACACACACACACACACATAGACGCGCGCGCGCACATCAAGAGCACTGAAAATAACGTAACAAGTATCACATGATATGATCATGTCTGTGCGTCACAAAATGATACAGACTTGGACTGTTTGTAGCAGGAGGTAGACAGTGAGTCTGCACATTCAGATTGTAGTCCCTACATACCGAGTCCTCGCGGTGTCGGGCAGACCGGCATATTTCTTCTGCACTCGTGAGGCTCGGT
>CM031613.1:54475413-54491597 GCA_018398815.1 Conus ventricosus | reverse complement strand
TTTAGCTCCTGTGTAGTCATGCAAGGCTGTTTTGAGTTAGTGACAAACTGTGCTGGCTGCTCTCCCTGTGTGTAGTCATCATGCAGAGCTGTATGAGTTAGTGACAAACTGTGCTGGCTGCTCTCCCTGTGTGTAGGCATCATGCAGAACTGTATGAAGTTAGTGGAAAAGTGCTGGTTGCTCTCCCTGTGTGGTGTAACTGAACATTAACAATAAAAAGTGCTGCCTGCAGAACTCTATGATAGAGTGACGTTTTCCTGTGTTTCTTCATCATGTTGAGCACACACACAACAAAGGGTAAGTGAGATATATATTCTAAAGCTGTCGCAGAAATGTGTTTTCCACAGTCATATTATATTTGTTATTGGTTTTAACGTGCGAGGGGAAATCTACTGTTTTGAGACCAAATCTACTGGTTTGCTACACCTAATCTACTGGTCAAGGGGATAGAGGGGTAAACAGGTCTGAAGACGACTATTTTGGGTGGCGCGAACGTCCTCATTGTGCTCTCGTATTTTTTACTGAAGATGATCCCGTTTTTCAGACTTTCCATCGTACGATAGTTGATTTGATGTCCAGTGGCCCTGCAAAGGTCGAATACGACGATGTCTTGGCCATGATAAGCGTACATAACATCGGTGTACGATGTAGAGTTGGTGTAGAATGCTTCATGTTTGAAAACGAGATATTTTGCGAGGAAGGTTTTGCCGGTGTTGCCTGTCTCGTCTGAAACGAAGAGAATTTCTCGATCATTTTGCTGGAGAAGATATGAGAGAGCCTTTTTTTGCCATATCTTCAATTTTGCATTCTCCATATCTTGTTGCATCTTGAGCCTGGATGCTTCGTTCTTCATGTCCTTGATTGAATCTCTGAGCATTCTTTTTTTGGTGAGGTAATCAAGGCCGTATTCATCGACGAGTTCTTCCTCAGTTGCGTTATCCTTGATGCGCTGAATGATTTTTGTAATATCACTTCTTTGGCCTTGAGAGGTAGTGGTCGTGAAGTCTCCGATTTCAATGTATTCTTCCTTGTCTTCTTTTGTACAGTAGTCCTTATTCTGTTCTGGTGTACCTCTTGCTATTTCCAGGTGGATGGAATCGATGTTCAGAATTTTTTTGATCTGTGAAAATCGAAGTCGACCATTTGTTTGGAGATATCCTTGGAGATGCTTTGTTTCTCCGGCGGCACCATTTTCGTGACCGAAGATCAAGTATTGGCACCTAGGAGAGTTGCCAAATTCTTGCAGGGTTTGCTCATGTTGGTCGGTGTAATGGTGTAAGGTAAAACACCAATGTTTTCCACGAGGATCTCTTTTTTTCGGCCATTCTAAGAACCAGTGAGAGGATATGAGATAGTACGTCTGGTCGCTTTGAAGGCTTGAGCTCAAATGACGACCGCTGCGCCACAAGTGTTACCGCGCATGCGTGTGTCGTCATTTTTTTAGTAGGTGTCATAAGTGTCATAATTTAATCGTCATATCAATGACGTTTTTGATAATTTGACGTCATAACGTATATAACATGCAGATCGGTGTCTCGCATGTGGTTTGGGTGTCTCGCATGCATATATTATCTTTATATCTTTAATAACAACACAAACTTTGTTGTTGGACCGAAGTGTTTTGACGGTTAGTATGCTTACTGTTGGACCGAAGTGGAGTTGTAACCTCGGTCCGTCCAAGACTTTGGTCCAAAACTATAAATAGCTGTGCTTCTTGGGGTGAAGGTCATTGTAGAATTTTTCTTTTCACAGTCATCCAACGATGCGGAATGGCCTCGTCTAACGGATACTGTACTTTAGGACGTTTCTTATCATTGTCAAAAGCCTTAGTCTGCTGGATCCAGTTGTCCTTCACCACAGACAACTTTACACGCCGAACATCACGAAGCGTGATCTGTTTGCCAGAAGACATCTGCGTACGGCGGATGATTCTATGGGGGTAAAAAACTACTTTGTACCCCTTAAAGTAATGCCGAGGATAACGGTTCCAAACTTCCTTCTGAATATCCACTGTGGATCCAGCCTCAGGCATCAACTTTTGATCAGTCGGCACTAAGTCAACGAACTCCGGGACCGTCTTTGTGCCATTCACTGATCGACACTTGAAAAACATGTCACGGCTCTCTTTTCTAACGATGCATTGACGCGATAAAGTCCATGCGCCGAGCTTGACGCTTATTACGTTAGCGCAGCTCTTTTTCTTTTCCAGTTACACATTCTTGCCCATGTTCGGATTCGTGGGACGAAAGTCCTTCGTACACGCCAGTACCGACGAATTCCACCACCGAAACGTCGGCGTCGACGGAACGTCCTGCAGATAATCGAGTAGATGCTGAAGGAGTTCCAGAATCCAAATATTACG
This sequence comes from Conus ventricosus, assembly GCA_018398815.1. Lineage (NCBI taxonomy): Eukaryota > Metazoa > Mollusca > Gastropoda > Neogastropoda > Conidae > Conus > Conus ventricosus. The sequence goes on along the minus strand of CM031613.1, from coordinate 54,489,235 downwards.
GCTGGGAGAATGGAAATTTTGATGAAGCTAATAACCATACGGTTCAAACCATGATTCATCATGCTGGTGTGCCCATTTATCATGGAGGCAAGCTGACTCCCGTTGAACATCAACATGAGTTACAGCGCAATCCTGGTATGTGGGTTCTTCCCGACCAGTTTCAGAATCGTCCTTGGCTGGCTAAGAAGGAATCTGAGTATCTCATCGTGGATGGTGAACTTAGAGTTTATTCATGGTGGACCCACACCGGCTTTCTGACAAGTAACATTTCTCTGGAGAATATTCCTTCGAATGAGAGTTCTGATAAAGATAAGTCGAGTGGAGCTTTGTCTCGTAGTCGTCGGAGTGTAAAAGAGAAGTTTTTTCTGTCCGTGGAACTGCCGGAGGTATTGCTCCTGTTTCAATCTTGGGATCTGTGTCTGGTGTTTCGGGTGAAGGTGTTGCTGATATGAAAGTATCGTTGAGTGAGGTGATGCCTGTACCTGATGAGGAAGCTAAACCACCTACTTACAAGCTTAGGATCAAGGCTTCTCAAATAGAAGAACAACCTTGCTAAGCCATGTTTTGGTGGAAGGGTGGGTTTAGGAGGTGTTGCGGTCTGCAGAGGGGAAAAAGCATGGCCGCTAATGTGATTATATCACGTGATATGCAAATTAGTATTTTGGACCGAAGTTTTGGACGGACCGGGTCTGAAGTTACCCTCCGGGGGTTGCGACCTTGTCGTGGTCGGAGGGTTTGCGTGGTCCAGTGATCCCTTAGGCTTTGCTGGCGGGGGCATCAATACTTGGAGATAGGCTGTTTTTTTTCACACTGCTTCTAGGCCTGAGAGGTGCAGATGCTGTTTGGCCTAAGCGGAACGTGGTAAGGAGTGGATGCCCCCGGGGAGCTTATCCCATGTCAATAGCCTAAGGGGAGGATCCTGACTAACAGTAACCCGCCTTCGCCTTGTCCTTGTTTTCTGCCTCCCTATGTGGCCCTTTTCTATCTTCGTCGTCTCCCCGTCGAAAGGCGTTCTTTTTCCACACTCCTTTTTCTCTCAGTGGTCTCCGTAAGATCCGCCGTGTTGCCGTGCGGTGCGACCTTGGCAGGGGAATGAGATTCCGGTGTTTGAATCCGCGCGCTACAACACTTCACTTCGGCTCGGACCTCGCCGAGACAGGATACACGTGGGCCCGGTGTTCTAAGCGCTCCCCTTGGGCTGGGTCTAAACACATTTCTCTCCCGGCTGGCCAAGTAACCCCGGCAGTGCTCAGCTCTCTGTTTCCCGGAGTTAGCAAAACAGGGGGATAGGGGTTGTAGTTGTTGGCCTGTTGATTGTCTCCCTGAAGCCTGGAAGGGTCAAGAGAGTGATTCTTGGCCCCTGGCCCCTTAGTGTGGACTCCAAGGTGGGTGGTTTTTAAGGGAGAGAATGAATCACAATAAACTAATATGACTTCGTTTAAAATACATTCCCACCCTAAGGGAAGAGGAGGCAGCTTACCCCTATTTCAGGGATTGTCATACAGATAGGGAACCTCCGAACCGAAGTTCGACAGAAGACAGGTGTTTGGCTTCCTGGCGCGTATGGATGACGGAGTACAGGAAAGACCCCCTTCAGCTCTGACCCTTTGCCATTTTCAAAAGGGTTTTCAGATAGCTGGCGACCCCGTCCACAAAGAGGTTGAGGAATGGCTCATTCTCATTCAACAATTCACAAAAACAAGCTGAACTGCGCAGCAAGCAAACAAAACTTGTGGACAGGGAGATCAGGTACTCCCACAAACAATGAAATTCATCCAAATTGATTCGATGCAGAATCTAACGGTGTTTCAGGAGGCAGAAATAAAAACGGAGCTTGCTCCAGGTGTGACGAGGGGCGCAGGCAGGTGACGGTCAGAAGGGTTCAGAGAATGCCCACCAACACCCCTTTCTGACCTTCCTGGCAGCCCTGTGCTGCCTCCGGTCATCAAAGTTTTACGCTAAATGTTCATGTGCACTATATTCCTCCCCCAGTGAGGTGCTTCGTGCCAGAGGTTGGCCATGGCAGTGACCGCTGTTCTGGGCAGGGAGGATGGGATGTGGCGCAAGGCACCCCATGATGGGCCGGTGTCCATGATCACGGCATCATTGTGCTAACTGCGTGGCGACCATCCCTTCCCTTTCACGAAACTGTCCCCTTTGGATTCAAGAATGCTGCTAGACAACATTAAAAAACGGAAAGAAATCCTTTTTTTTTGTAGCCCGGAAAACAGTTTGTGGCATCAGACGCCACAGCTTCATCCTTTGCGTCGCTGTCAAGAAATCTCCCATAGTTCCTACTCGGTCAGTCTGCGCCTGACTGATGAAGTCATGGTCTCGATGACATTGCAATAAATCTGTCAGTTCTGGTGTAGCAAGTCCACACCACCTTCCAACCCACAAGACTCCACCTTGGAGCCAAAATTTCCGCCACCCCTCAGACGCCCAGCATCTACAACATCTGCTCTGGCAATAAAAAACACAACGACCGCACCTCGAACGCCCATGTCCATCCCGTGCGGCAAGGGAGTTCAACAACCCATGGGGAATGGTAATGAAGAAGAAACCTCCACCATCGCCCAAATCAAAGACCTGTCTTCGCCTGTTGCACTCTGCCACAGGTTCTGTAGACCAACATATCCATCAAATTTGCAAAATTAAATTCTCTCATGAACCCGTTGAAGAGGAATGACCTGATTGGCTCTCCTTTCGCCTCTGGAACCATGGAGAATACAATATTCCATTGAATGATCCGTGCTAAATGTCAAACTTTGAGGAGCAGCAGCGTCTGTGTCTATCTCGTAAAACCTTCCGGTCTGGCGCTTCAGATACTCAAATTCAAAAGCCTGAGACCTGTACTCGTGATCTGGCTTTAATATTCGTTCAAAACCTGCACAACCTATCACGAGAGACTGTCGGGCGGTGTTGCCCTTCTCTTACACAAAACTCTGCTGTTTAGTCCCTTCGCTCTGTCTTCCCTCCCTTCAGGCAGTAAGCTGCGAAGTCCACCCTCCACAAGACTGTGACTATCTGTCGTGTTATCTCCCACCTGCTGTCCCGTTTTCGTCAGGACCCTTGTCAGTCTGATAGGTGGATCTTCCTCGACCTTTTTTGGCTGTTTGGGGAAATTAACGTCACTTCCTCTTGGGGTAGTGCCGGGTCGTCACCACAGAGGTCTGCTGATTGAGGATGTCCTTTCAGACTGGAAATTTGGTTGTCTGACGACGATCTGCAACTTACCCTCCACTCTTCCACAGGGTCACTGGCGTTTAATTGTCGGTCTGTGAACCCCGCTGCCTGAACTATGATGGTCTGTCCAGGACGATCTGCACGGAAAGTGACCATTGCCCGTCCTTCTACAACCTGTATTAACGAACACGTCCTGACCCTCAGCATCTAATTTATAAAAAGCAAACTGGGACGATGTGCAGCCTCTGTTCTTCTAAGGAGTTCCAACTCTGATTTTCGTCAGTGTCGACCCAGCTGAATCACTGACTAACCACTGTATAATTGCGAAAGTTTTATTCACTGTGTCTGCCGTATAAACTTCAAATCCTAAACACCCTGTTCGAGTCAGAATGCCAACAAATTGTCCAAATTAGAAACGGCTCACGTCCAGTATAAACCAACGACGTCGGTCCCAAACGCGCGACCCATCAAAACTCCGTGCTAAATCAGAGACACACTTTTTAAAAGCAGTAACGTCGTTCCTGGAGAATGCTCTGCCCAGGGCTGACAATCAAAACTTCAATAAAAAAGTGTGGAAACATCATTAGAAAATCAAAGGAAGAACCCCTGTCCCACGGTGATCCAATCTCAAGTTTTTTTTCGGATTCTTTAAGAACAGAGAGAAAGCCTTCCTAATTCGCTTGCCTTCACCATTGAAAAGAATTCCTCCTCTTCGATAAAATCAGTCACGTTTGTCCCAAAAACAATGCCCCTAAAAGAAAAACACCCGCAACTTTTCATCCACAACATGAAGACTACATCTTCCTTTCACATGAAACGACTGAAAGTCTGCCTACTCTCGTGCAGCATTCCGTCTCCAGGTATAGATGACATCATTATCATCTATTGAAAACCATCTTCCGCAAGAAGTCTAACATCCTGTTACAGGTTACAACCACGTGTGGACTACATGGCTTTCTCCACCCTCGTGGCGGAAAGCCCTCATGATAATCCCATCCCCAAACCTGGGAAAAGAATCTTTGCTAATCCATCTAACTACCGTCCCCATATAACTTTGACCAGCTGTGTCCTGTAATTGATGGAAAAAATGGTCAATGCTAGGGCTCATGTGGATACTCAAACCGAATGCCTTTTGCGAAAGAACAGTGTGTTCCGCAACATCGTAGTACAGTTGACCATTTGATCGTCAGGAATCTACACTTAGGACTTTTTTAACAGACAGCATGCATGCAAATTTTCTTTGACTTGGAGAGCCTACGATACCACCTGAATCGGGATACTTCATGAATCTCCACGATCTGGGTTTTCGAGGGCATCTTCGCTTTTATTCAAAATTTTTGGCAGAACGACTGTTTCAGGTCCGGGGTGCACCACTCTCTCTGATGTCCACGAGCAGGAGTTTGGTGTTTTCCACAGGGAAGCAATACGATCGCGCCCTCTTTATGCTTAAATCAACAATCAATTGTGGAATTCAGTTTCACTGTTTCAACGGCTCATTGGTTGGTGGATGATTTCGCTGTCTACGCAACTGAAAGCCTGTTCCCGAGTGTCCAGGCGCAGGCTCCAGCTTTTGCGTAATAAAATCCATCGTGGCGGATGAAAACGTTTTCCACCGTTGCGGCGACAAAAACCCATGTATTCACTTTCCAAATGTCCGTCAGTTTGGTCCCAGATCAAACTTCAAGTAGGAAATTTCCCATTTTCAGCTGTTAAAAGCCAAATTTCTGGGAGTCATTTTGGACCAAAAACGTAACTTCTCAGCCATATTAAAAACCTCATAAACTGCTTGCCAAAAGGCACTGAATATTCTGCGGATTGTACACACACCGACTGGGGCCCGGATAAAAAACTTTGTTGCACCTCTACAGAGCCCTGGTCCGTTCTAACTGGACTAATGGTTTGTGCTGTCTACGCTCCGCAAGACCCTCTACCGCAAACTGTGGGACCCGATGCCACCATCATGGGCTTCGTCTCTGGCTGGAGCGTGCCGACCACCCCTTTACAGCCTGAACCAGAAGCGGGCGAACCTCGTTGTCCAACCGCAGGCTGAAACTGTCTTTGAAGTATTGCATCAGACTTGCCAGAACCGCAGAATCCTGCCGATGACTGTTGTTTGACCCCCGTTCCAAAGTAAGTTTGAAACAACCCAAATGTAGGTCCCCGGTTGGTTGGTCGTTCGGACACCTCACGCGATTGCAGTAAGACCTGGGAGTAAGTTTCCTGATTTTTCAAGTTTCCGATCAACCTCCAGGACCTTTTCACACCAGAGATTCGTTTTTTTGACTCGCACATTCCGGAAGGATCTACCAGCGTCTCTGGCGTACAAGGCTTTTGTAATGCCGACTCTGTCCAAATTCCTCCAGCCTATCAAAAATTTACACGATGTTTCCAAGTCTAGGATGGATGGGCCTGTGCAGCCTACTGCCTGGCTCCTTCTCAGAGATAGTTGGAACATATCATTCAGATGCTTTCTGCTATTCTGCTGAACTTACTGCGCTAACTGGCTTTGAAAGAATAATCTCCCAGTCTTCGGTGAGGGACTATCGTTCTGGTTCTGTCGATTCGGCTGTCAGCTTTGGATGGAGGCCATAGCTGGCCGCAACGTCAGCATCCAGAACTTTACTTTTTTTTGAACTTTTTAGCAAGCTGAAGGCGGACGTTACAACATTACTCTTGCTTGGGTTCCTGGCCAGGTTGGCTCGGCGGAACGAAATGGTTGATCGATTAGCCAAGAACGCCACAAGAGAGTATCTGTCGCAAATCACTTTTTTCCCCGCTCAATGTGAAACCCAAAATTAAACGATTATTAGAGACCTCTGGCAAGATTGAATCACACAGACAATAACAAAACTCGTTCAGATCCGTCCAAACCTTAAAGACTTCCTCCCACTACTCGGGTGGTCGTAAAAGGAAACGTTGCTGTGCCGGCGGCACACCGCCTGTCGTATTTCCCATTCCTTACCTTTTAAAGAAAGTGAGAAGCGCCGGGTGCATTCCATTCAAGCGCCACTCTTGCTATGAAACAATGTTTCTTTTAGAGTGGTGGACTTGCAACGATGTGAGACACAAACATTTTACAGCGGAGTCCATGAGACCTTCAGAGTCCCCGCCGGACGTGAAGCCTAATTTTTGAGAAAATTAAACATTTTTTCCATCTGATTTAAGATTGACTTACGGATGAAAGATTTTTTAACAAAGTTTCTGGTGCGTTTGTAGACGATGTCATTTTAACGAGATGTGGTGAAAGGGTGTGTTTTTTTTTTTTTTTTTTTGTTTTTTTTTTTTTTTTTTTAATGCGGGAAGAGTTCTTTAACGTGGTAAAACCCATTTGGGTTAACGGTTGTTATTAAAAAAATTTAACAAATTGAATTTAACTTCCTTTTTTTTTTTAACCATGTTAAAAGGGGGTTTGGTTTGTAATTTTCAAAAAATGCGTCAGGCAAAGAATCTTCCGTCTTGGAGCTTTTTTGGGAAGGGGGAAGGTTTTGTTAACATTGGGAAAAAACGGTGGGAATTTTGAACGTTTGTTTTTTTTTTTCAGGCTTGGTGTGAGGGGCATTGTGGGTCTGTCCTTAAAGGGAAGCGACGGCCTGTGGAAAGTTTTGCCGGTTTGCAGTTGGAATGGTGGGGATTTGGTTGCTTGGGTGGTGCTTTTTCCCTTTTCTAATATGCGGTGGTTTTCGGGTTAGTGAGTGGCATAGGTGGGGGGTGGGTCTGCAATTGGGGCGCCGTGGATCTTTTGCTCTTTTTTTTTTGGGAATGTGGGGCACTTTTTTTGGGACGCGTGTTTGTGTCGTGTCTTCCTCGATTCAATGAGGGAAGGTGGCCAGGGTACTACAAAATTGTCAGTAGGGTTGTTTAAGAGCTTATTTTGCGGTTCATTTGCCCGTTTTTTCTGGTTAAAACCCCGGAAAGATTTCCATCTCTGTTTTGATGTAGTGGCCTGGTGAATACCATTTTGGGCCATTTCTATTTTCATCTTGACGATGAGGTTGTTTGATCCTTATGTTTAAAGAGATTTTTTTGGGAGGAAGGTATTAGGGGTTTCCTGTCTTCTGACGGAAATATTTGTTTTTTCTATGGTTGGAGGGGTTTTTGGGTTTTTCAATTTCATTTCCATTCCATTAACCCTTTCTTCTGTCTCTTTTGTTTCCTGCTTTTCTTTTTGGTAAAATTCGCCTATTCAGGAGAGTTTTTTTCAGTTTTTACCCTTGAATCGTGAATGATTTTGTTTAGATTTCCTTGGAGATGGTTGTGTTCCCCGGGGCAATTTTTTCCCTTGTTTTTTTGACCGTAGTCCTATTTGCTGGTTGCCTTTCTTTCCAGGGTGCTCGTGTTCGTTATTAAGGTAAAAACCGTTTCGACCATTTTTTGGGGATTCTTAGAACCTTTGAAAGGGCATAACTTTCTTTTGGAAGGCCCTTTTGGCCCAGAGAGTGGCCAAATTTTCCGGGTTTGACGGGCCGAGTGTCTAATTTATGTTTATAATGCTTTTTTGATTTTTATCATAACGTTTAAAATTTGCAATCGGTTTCAGGGGTTTTTTGGGTGTCTCGCAGGGGTTTTTCTTATATTTTATACAAACTTTTAAACCAAATGTTTTGGCCCGAAGTTTTACGTTAAACCCGGGAAAAGTGGATTTTGTAACCTCGGTCCGCCAAGACTTCGGCCCAAAAAACTATAAATAGCTGTGCTTCTTGGGTGAAGGTCATTGTAGAATTTTTCTTTTCACAGTCATCAACGATGCGGAATGGCCCGTCAAACGGATACTGTACTTTAGGACGTTTCTTATCATTGTCAAAAGCCTTGTCTGCTGGATCCAGTTGTCCTTCACCACAGACAACTTTACACGCCGAACATCACGAAGCGTGACGTTTGCCAGAAGACATCTGCGTACGGCGGATGATTCTATGGGGGTAAAAAACTACTTTGTACCCCTTAAAGTAATGCCGGGGATAAGGGTTTTCCAAACTTCCTTCTAAATATCCACTGTGGATCCAGCCTCAGGCATCAACTTTTGATCAGTCGGCACTAAGTCAACGAACTCCGGGCGTTTTTGTGCCATCGTCCTGATCGACCACTTGAAAAACAGTCACGGCTCTCTTTTCTAACGATGCATTGACGCCGATAAAGTCCATGCCGCCGAGCTTGACGTTTTATTACGTAGCGCAGCTCTTTTTCTTTTCCAGTTACCCCTTCTTGCCCATGTTCGGATTCGTGGGACGAAAGTCCTTCGTACACCCAGTACCGACGAATTCCACCACCGAAACGTCGGCGTCGACGGAACGTCCTGCAGATAATCGAGTAGATGCTGAAGGAGTTCCAGAATCCAAATATTACGGCTGGAGAATGGAAATTTTGATGAAGCTAATAACCATACGGTTCAAACCATGATTCATCATGCTGGTGTGCCCATTTATCATGGAGGCAAGCTGATCCCGTTGAACATCAACATGAGTTACAGCGCAATCCTGGTATGTGGGTTCTTCCCGACCAGTTTACAATCGTCCTTGTGGTAAGAGGAATCTGAGTATCTCATCGGGGATGGTGAACTAAGTTTTATTCATGGTGGACCCACACCGGCTTTCAGCAAGTAACATTTCTCTGGAGAAATTCCTTCGAATGAGAGTTCTGATAAAGATAAGTCGAGTGGAGCTTTGTCTCGTATCGTCGGAGTGTGAAAAGAGAGTTTTTTCTGTCGGAACTGCCGGAGGTATTGTCCTGTTTCAATCTTGGATCTGTGTCGGGTGTTTCGGGTGAAGGTGTTGCTGATTATGAAAGTATCGTTGAGTAAAGGTGATGCCTGTACCTGATTTGGAAGCTAAACCTCCTACTTACAAGCTTAGATCACTTCTCAAATAGAAAACAACCTTGTAAGCCATGTTTTGGGAAGGGGGTTTAGGAGGTGTTGCGGTCTGCAGAGGGGAAAAAAACATGGCCGCTAATGTGATTATATCACGTGATATGCAATTAGTATTTGACCGAAGTTTTGACGGACGAGGTCTGAAGTTAACTTCCGTCCAAAGACCTCAGTCCAGTAACCATGGAGATATAATAAGGTGGTAATTTTAGTTTGTTCGTATGTATTTTCTAAAATATTGCGTCATGCAAAGCATCATACAAACGTCGTCAGACCACGCTATTTTGGAGAATGAATACGATGTTTATTGTTAACATTTAAATAGAAATAAAACAGGAAATAGAATTTTGAACAGTCTTTTTTTTTTTTTTTTAAAGCTTGTGTGAGAAAGGGGCATGCTTGGCTCATTGTCACTTTCAAGAAATGCGATCAGGTCCTCGAATGGAAAAGGATCTTGCTCGTCTTGGATTTGCAGTGTAGGCATGGGTGGGGATGGGGGTGGTTGTGTAGACGGGGTGGTGAGTTGAGCGTTGTCTAGGATTATGACGGTTTGGTCGGTGTCTGTTAGGCTGACTGGTGTGGCATGAAGAGGTGGGGATGGTGAGGGTCTTCGCAATGGCATGGCGCAGCAGAGCCGTGTGGCATACATTTTTTTTGCCGCTTTGCTGCTTGGAATGCGTCGGGGTACTTTTGTTGACGCTGTCGCTTTCGTGCTCGTCGCTCTTCTTCTCGATTTCCAATGATGCAGGTGAAGTAACATGGTATCTATCAGAAGAAAGTTTGTCCAGCTCAGGGTCATTGTTCATAAAGACGACTATTTTGGGTGGCGCGAACGTCCTCATTGTGCTCTCGTATTTTTTTACTGAAGATGATCCCGTTTTTCAGACTTTCCATCGTAACGATAGTTGATTTGATGTCCAGTGGCCCTGCAAAGGTCGAATACGACGATGTCTTGGCCATGATAAGCGTACATAACATCGGTGTACGATGTAGAGTTTGGTGTAGAATGCTTCATTTTGAAAACGAGATATTTTGCGAGGAAGGTTTTGCCGTGTTGCCTGTCTCGTCTGAAACGAAGAGAATTTCTCGATCATTTTGCTGGAGAAGATATGAGATAGCCTTTTTTTGCCATATCTTCAATTTTGCATTCTCCATATCTTGTTGCATCTTGAGCCTGGATGCTTCGTTCTTCATGTCCTTGATTGAATCTCTGAGCATTCTTTTTTTGGTGAGGTAATCAAGGCCGTATTCATCGACGAGTTTTTTCCTCAGTTGCGTTATCCTTGATGCGCTGAATGATTTTTGTAATATCACTTCTTTGGCCTTGAGAGGTAGTGGTCGTGAAGTCTCCGATTTCAATGTATTCTTCCTTGTCTTCTTTTGTACAGTAGTCCCCTTATTCTGTTCTGGTGTACCTCTTGCTATTTCCAGGTGGATGGAATCGATGTTCAGAATTTTTTGATCTGTGAAAATCGAAGTCGACCATTTGTTTGGAGATATCCTTGGAGATGCTTTGTTTCTCCGCGGCACCATTTTCGTGACCGAAGATCAAGTATTGGCACCTAGGAGAGTTGCCAAATTTTTGCAGGGTTTTGGACGGACCGAAGTGTCATAATTTAATCTCATATCAATGACGTTTTGAATAATTGACGTCATAACGTAATAAATGAACGGTGCCCAGGGTTCCCGGGTGTCTCGCATTTTGTTTGGGTGTCTCCATGCATATAAATTATCTTGATATCTTTAATAACAACACAAACTTTGTTGTTTGGACCGAAAGTGTTTTTGACGGTTAGGTAATGCTTACTGTTGGACCGAAGTGGAGTTGTAACCTCGGTCCGTCCAAGACTTCGGTCCAAAACTATAAATAGCTGTGCTTCTTGGGGGGAGGTCATTGTAGAATTTTTCTTTTTACAGTCATCCAACGATGCGGAATGGCCTCGTCTAACGGATACTGTACTTTAGGACGTTTCTTATCATTGTCAAAAGCCTTAGTCTGCTGGATCCAGTTGTCCTTCACCACAGACAACTTTACAAAGCCGAACATCACGAAGCGTGATCTGTTTGCCAGAAGACATCTGCGTACGGCGGATGATTCTATGGGGTAAAAAACTACTTTGTACCCCTTAAAGTAATGCCGAGGATAACGGTTCCAAACTTCCTTCTGAATATCCACTGTGGATCCAGCCTCAGGCATCAACTTTTGATCAGTCGGCACTAAGTCAACGAACTCCGGGACCGTCTTTGTGCCATCGTCGCTGATCGACCACTTGAAAAACATGTCACGGCTCTCTTTTCTAACGATGCATTGACGCCGATAAAGTCCATGCCGCCGAGCTTGACGCTTATTACGTAGCGCAGCTCTTTTTCTTTTCCAGTTACACATTCTTGCCCATGTTCGGATTCGTGGGGCGAAAGTCCTTCGTACACGCCAGTACCGACGAATTCCACCACCGAAACGTCGGCGTCGACGGAACGTCCTGCAGATAATCGAGTAGATGCTGAAGGATTCCAGAATCCAAATATTACGGCTGGGAGAATGGAAATTTTGATGAAGCCTAATAACCATACGGTTTTCAAACCTGATCCTCGTTGTGTTATCCATGGATGTGACAGTTATCATGGGCCCCCACCCCTTTTACAATAACTATCCCGGAGTTTCCCTTTTGGGGAAATTTGAAAAGTTCGGGGGGAAACTTTGTTCTTGTGGATGGAAAAAAAGTTTTTCTGGTGAACCCCCGGGGTTTTCCGTTTAAAATCTTGGGACTTTCTTTTTTGGGTGAAGGGGCTGATTTAAAGAGTTGAGTGAGTGTCTGTTTTGAAGGAAGTCCCCCATCAAATTGGTCGGTTTCAAAAAGGGAAAAAAATTTTGCCTGTTTTGGTGGGGAAAGGGTGGGGGTTTTGGAGGGGTTTTGGGGCTCGAGGGGAAAAAACACCTAATTATTTTTAAACAGTTTCAAAAAATTTTTTAAAGTTTTGGGGAGGGTTGAAATTTTCCGTCCGCCCCCCCGGAAACCCTGGGAATATAATTGGGAATTTTAGTTTTTTTCGAGTTTTTTAAAAGGTCTTTAAGTCTCAAAGCTCGACCAGTATTTTTAGAAATTAAAAGTGTTTTTTTGTAAATTTTGAAAAAAAAAAAAAATTTTGAAAGCTTTTTTTTTTTTTCAACTTTTTGGAAGGGGAAAACTTGGTATTGTTTTTTTAAAAAAATACAGTTGAATAAAAATTTTTTTTTTTTTTTTGCGTGTGGCGGGTGGGTGGGGGTTGGGGTTTTTGATGGGTGGTTTGATTTTAGGATTTGCGTTTGGGGGGTTTCGTTAGGGGGATGGTGGGATGGGGTGGGGGGGTGGGGGGTTTGTGCTGGCCAGGAAAACGGGGCCTTTTTTTGCCCCTTTGTGTGGAAAGGGGGGGGGTTTTTTGCCTGCGCCCGGTGTGTCTTTTTTTTTTTCCCCGGTGAATCTGGTTTTTGAAAAAAAGGTTTTCGCTCCCTCTTTTTTAAAACATTTTTGGTCCGAAAAAATTTTGTCCTGTTTTTTTCAAAAGACCCTTTTTGTTTCCCGACGTTATTGTGCCATTCAAAATGAAAACCGTTTCTTCCATGTAAGGTAATAAATGGTGTCAGTGGTGGGGAATGCTTCTGTTTTAAACGAATATTTTTGGGAAGGGTTTGGGGGTGCTCGTTGAAAAAAAGAGAATTTTATTTTTGCGGGGAAGTTGGGGGCCTTTTTTTCCTTCTTAATTTTGTTTCCCTATTTGTGGATTGAGCCTTGTTTTTTCCATTTTTTTTTGCCCCACACTTTTTTTTTTTGATAATTTGGCCTTTTGAATTTTTCCCCCAGTTGCGGTTTTTCCCGTCGTAATTTTTTGTAATATTTTTTTTTAATTTTGGCTGAAGTTGTTAAGTTTCTTCCGTTTCTTTTTTACTGTCTTTTTGTTTGGGGTTCCTTTTCTTTTCCGGGGGAAATTTTATTTTCAAATTTTTTGGGAAAAACGAAGTCGAAATTTTTTTGGAAACCGGAGTGCTTTGTTTTTCCGGGGATTTTTTTCCGGCAAATTGGACCGGAGATCCCCAATTTTGCATTTAGGAGAAATGGGGATAATTTTCGTTTTAGTTTTTGTTTTTTGGAAAAATATAAACATGGTCGGGGTTTATTGGGTTTTTCTGAGGGTTTTGGGGGTCTGGCTTAACTTTACTTTAAAAAACCCAAAAGTTTTTACCGGTGTTTTTCGGGATTTTTTTGTTGGCCAAGTGGATTTTAACCTCTTTCCTCCGTTGGTAAAAAAAAAATCTGTTTTTTGAGGTCTTGTGAAAATTTTTTTTTTCCGCACCCAAATCAATTTTAACAACTTTTTGGCGTTTTTACGTAAAAGCTTCTGTGGACCCGTTGTTTACCCGGCCAAAAACGCCAAAAAAAAGTGTCTTTTGGAAACATTTTTTTTGTTTTTGGGGTAAAAAAAATTTTTCCCTTAAAGTAATGCCAAGGGAAAAGTTTCCAAATTTTTTAAAACCACTGTGGGTCCAGCCTCACACAACTTTTACCCCACAATCAAAAGAATTTTCCGGGGCTTTGTGACGCGTGATCAAATTAAAAACATGTACCTTTTTTTCGAGCATTACGGTAAACCTCGGACGACCTTATTATAGCCACTTTTTTCTTTTCATTACAACTTGCCTGTTCGGATTCGGGGAAAGAAAACCTTCAAGCCCTAACCCCCTTCAACCCCCCAAATTCGGCCCCAACAAGTTAGTAACGAGTTCTAAAATTCCGTCCAAAA
>CM031613.1:54462331-54474413 GCA_018398815.1 Conus ventricosus | reverse complement strand
TGTCTGTCTGTCTGTCTGTCACGTCAATGGGACGTGACGTTCTCTATGAGAGAGAACGAGAGTGCCCGCAGACAAGAAATTTATGATCAAAGAAAAACCCAGTGCCTTTCACCTCTCTGAGATACTCAAATGACTCTGATTTGACAAATAACAAATGATTTATTTTCCTTTTGTTTTGTTTTTTTTTTTCTTTATGACTGTGTGTGAATGGGTTTGTTTTTCTTCATGTAGTGAGTGATTCCTGGGCGTGAACAGAATGTCCTTGAGCGGCTGGCTCTTTTACTCATCTGTCAAGTTGAATACTGCAAAGACGAGTCTCAGGAAAGGTGCTCCCCGGCATTGATGTAGGCTGGACAGCAAGAAGACAGGGTCACAGGGTGGCAGGATCGGAGCAGCAGAAGAGTGGCACAGCAAAACGGCAAAAATGGCGTAAACGGCAGAACGGCAGACCGGCAGATGTGTAGCACAGCGGCACGGCAAGATAAATAGCACTGCAGCACGGCAAGACGAATAGCACTGCAGCACGGCAAGACGAATAGCGCTGCAGCACGGCAAGACGAATAGCGCTGCAGCACGGCAAGACGAATACCACTGCAGCACGGCAAGACGAATAGCGCTGCAGCACGGCAAGACGAATACCACTGCAGCACGGCAAGACGAATAGCGCTGCAGCACGGCAAGACGAATACCACTGCAGCACGGCAAGACGAATAGCGCTGCAGCACGGCAAGACGAATACCACTGCAGCAGGGCACCTGAAAGTTACATTGCCTTGGGTAATGTCCGCCTTGTGGCAACATAGGAAACACGCCCAGGCACAATTACGTCTGTATGTAAAAAATAAAAATCTGTATATGTCGACATACAGACACACAAATGTATAACTTTCCTAGTGTGATGTGCGCTGTTTATGTGCCTAACTGTGGGCACAATGATTATACATAGGCGCAGATGGAGATGAAACACTGATGAAGATGACACCTTTAGCAAAGATAAACCGACCCGCAACCGCATCGGATCTCCAAACCTGTGACGAAGAAAAATGATCAATTCCTTAATCATGATAATAGTCACGTTGATGACGTGAACAGAATGACATCAAAACTGCGGTGATGGCGCAGGTATAACCTAGAAGAAAAGCTTTACATAATGACATTGATTATTGCATCTCGTAGATAAAAATATATTAAAAATGGATATGTTTTCTGTGGGGACCTACCTCGGAATAAACCCTGCTGGCCCAACAGAGAGGCCTGGCGAGTGTGGTAACTATCACTCGTTCCGAGGTCCTTGGAAACTCTCTGTTGTAGTGTTGAGCAGAAACACGGTGAACATTTCACAAAACAGACTCGACAGATGACAAGTACGAAGATGATACAGATGACTTCTCTTCCTTTCTTTCGAGTATTGCTCCTTGGACGACTTCGCCTGGGGATCTCCCAGTATGGCGTGATGGTTTTGAATGTGATGTTCGACGATGGAAAACTAAATATAAACAACACTCCACGGAACGTACACAAAGACGACGTCCTGCTCCGACTGAAGAACGATGACTCCCCCGACCGTTTTCGGACTCCTAGCAACGGACCCGTATCCAACACATTCTGTGCACAAGCTCTTTGGGATCCAAAATTGTTTCAGATTTCATTTTTTTTTTGTTTCTATGGCAAGGATATGTTTTTTGCTTTTCTTTTAAAACGATGAAGAATCCGAGATTTGACCAAAACTGCAATTTATAAAACATATGATCTAATTTAGAATTTCTCATTGGTACTGACGCAATGATGCGCGTTTCAAAGATGCTACGCAATTTTGGTTAAAAATAATGACGTTTCGTTGCTAGAGCAATGCAGAATGCGATGGCACTGGCCTATGCTTTTGTTAGTGTGTGGGGTACGTCAAATAATTAAAAAGAAAAATAAATAAAAAATTAATTTGTGTTACAAATAACCCCCCATTTTTTAGATAAAACTGGGTTCACCTCATTTTATCTCCAGAACAAATTCCTTTTTTTTTTCTTTTCTTTTAATTGTAGAAGGGATGATAAATGAACGGAGCACGATGTGCTCAATTGTAACTATCACTTTACCCGGCGACGCGAAAAAAAAAAAAAAAACAACAAAAAGGTAAATAGCAAACTTTAACCCGAACATGAAACTCGACCTGTCCGTCTCGACAGAGTGAGCTTTTCATTGATCAGAACTCCGCTGATATGTGGAACACAAAAATACGTCATGTTGGATGTCCGCTACGCAACTCCGATGTCGTCACTTAGAGGTGACGTACAACGTAAACAATACTATCTTCAAAGGCATCTTCCGCCTTGCTAATTTTAGCCGAACAAGATCTCCCATTAAGACTTTTAGAGAGCACGTCATTCACGACGTTATACGCCGCGACTCATTGTCGTCATTGATGTATGACGCACAAGGTAAACACTCCTGACTTAAGACATCCTTGATCTAGTCTCATATTAAATGGAACACGCGGATGAAAGTCTTGCAAGAATATAATAATACTCTTCGCTTTCTCACGCTGGTGTAAAGCCAGAGGAACATGATGCATAAGTTTACAAAACAATCCACACAGACGATGAGTAGATCCTCCATGATCTATCATAACGCGCCATTCTGATGAATAGCGAGCTGGCTGCTATGATGGGCAGCATGAAAACCAAAGTCACCACGACTCCAAAATAAGTGAGGTATGTTCCTCAAAAAAACCTGCGCAGCCTCCCTGCTACGCGACCGTGGCATCCTATATGATACCATACGCACGATGCTACGATTGGCATCCAAAAACCATAAATGAGTGATCACACATACTCTCTACGTGCTATGATAGGCAAAACCACAACAACAACAAAAATGCTGGGCAGAATCCAGACAGGCCTCATCTGAATGATTCCCCCTCTGCCAAGTAGCCACATACACTCCATGTGACATTCCCACCGTTTGTTGCATCATCAATGCAACAATCCACAGACGACTCCCCGAGTCACAAGAGCAAACAAAATGTCCTCAGCATACCATACACGTGCCCAAGATAATAGATAACCAGAGTCCTTAGTCACTATGTGATAGCGGCTTTATGATGGAAGCCATTAGCACCATCCTGCATTGGGATGCACTGTCGATAGGCATTAAATAAAAGAACAAATCATAAACTTCTCTGATATCACAGTAGCACTGCAAGAGACCATTGTCTCTAAATGAAAATCTTACTGACAGACATAACAGATTGAACTCAGCACAGCTTCTTTTGTTGACAGGGGATTTCTTTAGATGCGCGACATATAATCGGCACCTATGTTTTCCACTCCTGGGATTACTCTGAGAGTAAAAGAATGTTGTTGGAGTTGAAGCGCCCATCGCATGAGTCGACCATTATCAGTCTTGGAGCGTTTCAAGTACTCCAGTGGACGATGGTCTGTCTCCAGCACAAAATGAGTCCCATACAGGTATGGCTCGTATTTTTTAACGGCCCACACTATGCCCAAACATTCCTTCTCAATGGTGGAGTAATTGATCTCTGCACCACTTAGCTTTTTGCTGGCAAAAGCAACAGGTCTCAAATCCCCGTCCTTTTCCTGCAGCAGGACGGCTCCGAGGCCTTTCTCTGAGGCATCTGTCCTCAGCACAAACTCTTTGTCTGTATCGGGTGTTATCAGTACAGGCTTTTCCGTGAGTTTCTGTTTCAGCGTCGCGAACGCTTGCTCACATTCGCCGGTCCAGCGAATATTGTCTGGCTGGCCTTTCTTTGTAGTGTCGGTCAGTGGATTAGCAATCTCAGCGAATTTTGGAATGAACTTCCTGTAATAACCAGCCAATCCCAGAAATGCTCTCACTTGTTTCTTTGTCTTGGGTCTTTCTGCATTCTGCAACTTTTCAATCTTGTCCTTAGACATGCAGCGCTGGCAAGCATCACAAGATAGGCAGAATCTCCTCACATCACCGTCAATGCCTGGCCAGTAGAACGAACTGATAATTCTTTCTTTCGTCTTTCCTGCACCCAGGTGAGCAGACATGGGTGGGTCGTGTGCCATTTCAATTATCGCCTGTCTGTAGGCGCTGGGCACAATCACCTGATTGAAGTTCTTTGTTTCATTTTGGAAATTGTGGTACAAAATTCCGCGCTTGGTATAATAGTAGCTGGTGCCTCCACCATTACTCCTCGCCCGAGCGCGAGGCTCACCTGAAGCTTGCCGCCTCGGCACTCTTAATGAGGGGTCTTTCAGCTGCTCCTCTTTTAATTGCTGGGAGGTAATTCTGGCTAAGACAGATTGTCTTACTTTAAGAGGAGGGTGTCCCTTTTCTTCTGTACTGGTACTGGGTTGGTTATCCTCTGCCGTCGGTTCCCCGTCTGTGGCGGGTTTCACAATAGGTGCGACTGTCTCGACAGCGCTCCTCACCTGTGTGTCCTTAACTGCTTCCTTGTCCTTATCCTTAGTTGTAGGTTTAAGTTTCACGTCGACTTCCTGAGTTACCTGCACTTTCTCTTTGCTGATCATGTTCCCGATCAGGACTGGAACTGGCGCGTCCTCAGCAACCAAAACTTCAATCTGTCCACTGAAATGTGGAGTCATCTGCACAATGGCAGTAGGCAGTCTGCCTTTGGTATTGTTAGCGTATATGACTGTTTTTGTACAGCCCAGTATAGCATGATCTAGGGACTAAAGTCTTGATCACCTGGGTTTGCGTAGCCCCGGTATCACGCATGCCCCTGGCCTGTCTTCCTTCTATCCAGACTGCACAGAAGTACTGGTCACTCTCTTCTGGATGAGCTTGGGTGAAAGCTTGGATATTTTCTGGTGTAACTTCTTCACCTATAAGCACCGACACCCTTTCTCGTCTGGCGTTGGGACAGTCTTTCTGGTAATGCGGCCCACCACATCCAAAACAACCCCTGCTCAAGCCTCTCGGCTGAAATGCAGGAGGTCCCCTGGAAAATTTTCTGTTGATATTAGGGTTTTGATCGGGGCGTGGTTGCTTTGGCGGATGTTGCCTGTAGTCGGCAACTGTCACCCTTGGAGCCGGTGGTGACCGTTGACTTTGAAAGTCACGATTCTGCACTTTATCCCGTGTAGGACGTGCGTCCAACAGTTTGCCATTAACCATTCTCCTTTCCGCCATCCTTGTCTCATCATAGAGATCAGCAGCTTCGATTACATCATCTTTGGTGTTGGGTTTACGTTCCCTTATGAACCTAGCTTTCTCCATGCTCTGTGTTTCGAGGAACTTCTCCATGATTAGCAATTCTTTGAGATCTCGCTCATCTTTGTTGGAGAGCTCGATCCATCGTTTTAGTAGGTGGTCTAGCCTGTCCCAGTAGACATAATTTTCTTCTGATTCCCTGGGTCTAGTGCCATGGAATTTCTTACGGTATGCCACCGCATTCAGCTGATGCCTTTTCAATAAGGCTCTTTTAATTGCCTGGTAATTGGCGCTTTCTTCAAGTGGGATTTGGACATACGTCTCTCTGGCATCCCCCTTCAGGAGTGGTGCCAAGCGAGTTCCCCACTCTTCCTCATCCCACTTGTTTAATGTAGCCACTCTCTCAAATTGAGCAAGATAAGCTTCCACATCATCCTTGTCTTCCATGAATGGCATCTTGATCTTCGGTTGTGCATCCAGGTGGTGCACAGAGCGCTGGTTTGCAACCAGGCCTTCATTTTCAAGCTTTTTCATTTCAAGCATGTATTGGCGATCGCGTTCACGTTGTTCGCCCTCATAGTCCATACCGCGACTCCGCTCACGAGCTGAGGATTCTTCCCTTCTTAGTTCCATTTCGTTTAACATCTTCTCTCTTTCCAGTTCGGCAGCTATTTTCTTATCCTCTCTTTCGGCTTCTATGGCTAGCCGTTCCTTTTCAACCCGATATTCTGCCGCCTTCTGGCTGTCTATGTATTCAATCAGTGCTTTGCCCTTGAGATCAAGGGCCTCACCCTCAGCTTTGAACTTTAGAAAGCTGGGATCCATGTTTGTCAGATCCGGTATCTTACTCTTACGTGCTGTACTGTTTTTCGTATTCTTAGGCATGCCCTGATGGGGCACAGCAAGTACAAGAAGCTATCACAAATTAATCTAATAAAAAAATACACAACAATATACATGCACATGCAATCACTAATCACGCAATGCTATCTCTCTATAGTATCATCAATGTGTCACGTCGGGTTAGGCTGGCACACTTCCAACTACTATGTCACGTCGGATGAGACAGTCTGGCACAGCTAGTCCTGGATGCTATTACAGTCCAGATATGACAGTATACATATACTTCTCAAGTTGATTGATACGACCGTTGCTTATGGCAGTCCATAAATACATAAATATGTGTGCACATACAATAAACTACCCTTTGGATAAGAGTGGTGTGTAACCAAATGTTACTTTCCTTGTTGCCAGATCTAATTCAGATTTAGTTTAAGATGTTAATTGTCACTAATATAACGATGCCAGTTGCAAGGATCAATTCTCTTTCTTAAAGGGCACCGCCCAACCGCCCGCAGAGTCGTTGAGGCTCTGAGCGGCGTCTGGCACTTAGGAATTTTGAAATAAATTTTGTCTTGGGCAGGGATTGGTACATATCCCACCGCTGCCACCAAAATATGTCACGTCAATGGGACGTGACGTTCTCTATGAGAGAGAACGAGAGTGCCCGCAGACAAGAAATTTATGATCAAAGAAAAACCCAGTGCCTTTCACCTCTCTGAGATACTCAAATGACTCTGATTTGACAAATAACAAATGATTTATTTTCCTTTTGTTTTTGTTTTTTTTTTCTTTATGACTGTGTGTGAATGGGTTTGTTTTTCTTCATGTAGTGAGTGATTCCTGGGCGTGAACAGAATGTCCTTGAGCGGCTGGCTCTTTTACTCATCTGTCAAGTTGAATACTGCAAAGACGAGTCTCAGGAAAGGTGCTCCCCGGCATTGATGTAGGCTGGACAGCAAGAAGACAGGGTCACAGGGTGGCAGGATCGGAGCAGCAGAAGAGTGGCACAGCAAAACGGCAAAAATGGCGTAAACGGCAGAACGGCAGACCGGCAGATGTGTAGCACAGCGGCACGGCAAGATAAATAGCACTGCAGCACGGCAAGACGAATAGCACTGCAGCACGGCAAGACGAATAGCGCTGCAGCACGGCAAGACGAATAGCGCTGCAGCACGGCAAGACGAATACCACTGCAGCACGGCAAGACGAATAGCGCTGCAGCACGGCAAGACGAATACCACTGCAGCACGGCAAGACGAATAGCGCTGCAGCACGGCAAGACGAATACCACTGCAGCACGGCAAGACGAATAGCGCTGCAGCACGGCAAGACGAATACCACTGCAGCAGGGCACCTGAAAGTTACATTGCCTTGGGTAATGTCCGCCTTGTGGCAACATAGGAAACACGCCCAGGCACAATTACGTCTGTATGTAAAAAATATAAATCTGTATATGTCGACATACAGACACACAAATGTATAACTTTCCTAGTGTGATGTGCGCTGTTTATGTGCCTAACTGTGGGCACAATGATTATACATAGGCGCAGATGGAGATGAAACACTGATGAAGATGACACCTTTAGCAAAGATAAACCGACCCGCAACCGCATCGGATCTCCAAACCTGTGACGAAGAAAAATGATCAATTCCTTAATCATGATAATAGTCACGTTGATGACGTGAACAGAATGACATCAAAACTGCGGTGATGGCGCAGGTATAACCTAGAAGAAAAGCTTTACATAATGACATTGATTATTGCATCTCGTAGATAAAAATATATTAAAAATGGATATGTTTTCTGTGGGGACCTACCTCGGAATAAACCCTGCTGGCCCAACAGAGAGGCCTGGCGAGTGTGGTAACTATCACTCGTTCCGAGGTCCTTGGAAACTCTCTGTTGTAGTGTTGAGCAGAAACACGGTGAACATTTCACAAAACAGACTCGACAGATGACAAGTACGAAGATGATACAGATGACTTCTCTTCCTTTCTTTCGAGTATTGCTCCTTGGACGACTTCGCCTGGGGATCTCCCAGTATGGCGTGATGGTTTTGAATGTGATGTTCGACGATGGAAAACTAAATATAAACAACACTCCACGGAACGTACACAAAGACGACGTCCTGCTCCGACTGAAGAACGATGACTCCCCCGACCGTTTTCGGACTCCTAGCAACGGACCCGTATCCAACACATTCTGTGCACAAGCTCTTTGGGATCCAAAATTGTTTCAGATTTCATTTTTTTTTGTTTCTATGGCAAGGATATGTTTTTTGCTTTTCTTTTAAAACGATGAAGAATCCGAGATTTGACCAAAACTGCAATTTATAAAACATATGATCTAATTTAGAATTTCTCATTGGTACTGACGCAATGATGCGCGTTTCAAAGATGCTACGCAATTTTGGTTAAAAATAATGACGTTTCGTTGCTAGAGCAATGCAGAATGCGATGGCACTGGCCTATGCTTTTGTTAGTGTGTGGGGTACGTCAAATAATTAAAAAGAAAAATAAATAAAAAATTAATTTGTGTTACACTGTCTCTCTCTCTCTCTCTCTCTCTCTCTCTCTCTCTCTCCTCTCTCTCTCTCTCTCTCTCTCTCTCTCTCTCTCTCTCTCTCTCTCTCTCTCCCCTCTCTCTCTCTGTTTCTCAACATATATACAAAACACACTCACACAAACAGACAGACAGACAGACATGCGAACACACGAACGCATGCAAGCACGCACACACACACATTACATACATACATACATACATACATACATACATACATACATACATACATACATACATACATACATACATACAGAGAGAGACAGAGACAGAGAGAGAAACAGTGACAGAGACAGGCACACAGACAGAGACACAGAGAGAAAGAGAGGACTGGGGTGGTCGCACCCATCCGCAACGGCAACACCTGACAGTTAAAAAGCTATCGTTCTTTTTTCGTAAGTTTCAAATGTATCTTTCTCTTTGAAAGGTCTGAAACGCACGCCTGCAAACATTAAGTTTATGAGGTTCCTAATCATGACTAACACTCGCCTTCAAACAAGCTTTCCTTTATGCAGATAGTAATGCAGATTTAATCAGGGGAAATTTTTTTTTAATGCTGAAGTAAATTCTGGACAAGCAGATAAGTTGACAGATCCTTTAATTAATTCAGTCTCCATATGTGATGGACAGAAGCCAGATTTCACAGGAAAAGTTATCAACCAGGCTTTGAAGAAGATGCCGATGGGTTCAGGGCTGCCGTTATTTGATCTGGGTGGTAAATAAGATCGACTTTAAAAAGTATGGTTATGTTTAAGATTCATTTTGAACATCTTGTATCAGCTTGTAGCGTCACAGGTTCCCGGCCGGCTGGGGGGTGGTTCGTTCGATACCTGTCACAGTCATTTATTTGTGGGATGTTTCTGCCCAGACCGGTTCCTACCCAGAGTTGGGTTTGCAATGGCTCAGCTGGAACGACAGGAATCATGCAGCCATGTTTCATCCTTTCCATGCATGTGTGTCTGAGAGTGTTTGCATAAAGTGCCTGACCAATTCTGCAGGTGTCTGTTTCTCTCGGGTTTGGTCGACGCTTATAAAAGTAAGCATAGAACACTGCTTTGGTATGCAGTCACACCGAAATGGAACTCCATAGTGTCATCTTCATCCTCATCACTCGGCACGAACCTCCACCTCCACTCCCCCCCCCCCCCCCCCCCCCCCCTGCCCTTGTTGAGTTTGAGTCGGTATTGGCTAGTTCATGAGGACCGTGGTTGGACGGACGTGGTGGCGTCCTCTCGAAGAGGACTTTCACCCACGGTAGCTCCGCGACCAAGCAATCCCTGTCGTCACAAGGTGCTCTCCTGCCTCCGCGTCCGTCCAACGACAGCCCCCATGGACTCGCCGATACCGGTGACCACGACGGAACCAAACCAAGGCCACAGACGTGGAGAGGGCATCGAAATTGAGGTCACCATGAGAGCAGGGCATGAAGGGCCACAGAATTTGAGACATTTTTTTATGCTGATCAATGAGAATGAGGATGATTAAGATGATGCTACGGATTTCCATTTCGGTCTGAGACTATATGACAGGGCTGTACTCTACGCTTCTTTTCATAATATATCCCGGCGTCAACCAGGCCCGATAGAGAAAAACACCTGCAGTGTTGGTCATGAAATTTGAGCAACACTCTCAGAAACGCATCCATTAAGTGGATGAAACTGAACTGTGTGGTCCCAGTCTTCCCAACTGAGTCCGCAGCAAACTCAACTCTGGGTAGGAGCCGGTCGGGGCAGAAAAACCCACATGACTCTGATGGGATTCGAACCCACGACCTCCCAGCCGGGAGTCCGCGACGCTAACCACTTCGCCACGGCGGCTGGTTTGAATAAATGTTAATTTGTGTTTGTTCATTTCTCCAGTTGTTGTTGCTGTGTAGATGTGTCAGGCACATGATATATGGGCAAGCTTAGAACATCCTTTTGAAGGGGGACGGGGGGGGTATATCCCCTTGTGTGTTCTGTGTGCTCTGTGTTGTCATTTTTTCCAGGCGAATGGGTGTTGTATGCAGCATTCATTTGGAGTTAAGGACGTCAATTTATTTCATCAATTGAGCAAGAGTTACCGTATGTGTCCTTTCATTACTGTTTACTGTTGCTTGCCTCGTTTAAGATTTCTTTTAATTAAAAAAATCTCCTCCTCCTAGACATCCGTGCCTCAGCAGTGGCGTTAACCCCTAAGGGCGGCACCTGATCCTTCCGCAGCCTTTCCCAAATGTTGTCTTCTAGCTTTCCTTTCCTCATGCTGTGGTTTTCCCAAATGTTGCACTTTTTCATATGTCAGCTTCATATTGTTTTATGGGACAGCAAAAAAAAAAACTCTCTATCAATGAATGCCCGGTACTTCTACTGACATCGTTACTACAAAAAGAACAAAAATAGACTTTAACTGGAGCAGATTTTGATTAGGCAGGGGACCAACTGGACAGGCATTCAGCGAGCAGCCCAGAACCGAGTGCGATGGCGGAGTGTTCTCGATGGCCTATGCTCACCCTTGAGCTATGGGCCTAAGTCAAAGTCAAAGTCAAAGTCAAAATTTTATTTTCAGATGGAACATTGAATAAGCAATAAATTTGCTTTTTACATCAAGCCATCCATAACAATATATATATATATATACATATATATATATACATATACATATACATACATATACATATATATACATATATATATATATATACATATATATATATATATACATATACATACACATATATATACACACACATATATACACAAAATACACACACATACATATATACATACACATACATATATATACACACACATATACACACACATACACACATATATATATATACACATATACACACACACATACATATATATAGATGAAACGACGAAAAATCACAGAAATTTATGAAAATCAAAGACAATGAAAAATAGAAACCAGAGAAGAAATGGATGGGGGGGGGGGGGGGGGGTAGGGAGTGTACAAATGAGAAGGGGAAAATCCAGAAAGTAACGAAAGAGAGAGAGAGAGAGGAGAGAGAGAGGGGAGAGAGATGAGAGAGAGAGAGAAGAGAGAGAGAGAGAGAGAGAGAGAGAGAGAGAGAGAGATTGGTTATGTACAAAATGTACATTGTCTTCACAAATTGTGCACGGTATGTATATTCAAAGAATATTGTCGACACTGACATATCCATTTCTTTGAGGCACACACACGCATGTAAGTAAGTAAGTAAGATTTAGATTCGATGGGCTTGTCATTCTACCAAACAATAATAACATCAAGTACTTTGAAAAGCACCGACAACAACTATGTCCAGATTCTATTAAAAGGACTATTTCAGATGAAAAACAGGTACAGAATCTTGGTGTCACAGTTTCTATTAAAAACGGAAAATATAATAGCAGCAAATGTTTTCTAAAAAAAAAAAGAAAGGTCAAATAGCTATTTACCTCCTTCTTCGTGCCACACCCCATCTGTCTTAATGGCGAAAGGGATTGGTACGCATCTTAGAATGTTCTCCTATGTGGAAGGTTCCTTAAGCAATAGGATC
>CM031613.1:54443968-54461331 GCA_018398815.1 Conus ventricosus | reverse complement strand
TTGTTAGCCGAGAAAACAGACAAGTGCAAGAGGGCTGATGCGAGACTCCACGAGATCCGTGTGGTTTGTATTAAGAGAAACGAATAATCATCAATAACTTCCTTTTCCGTTAGAAAACCACAAATATATATGATCCAGGTGCAAGGCGTAATCCACACTGTCATTAAAAACTCAGCGTTCGGTCACAGCAGGTTTAAACTTGAAAAAGCAACATAATTGCGGAGCTGTTCACTTGCGTCCGCACACTGCGACGTCTAGAGAGAGAGGAGAGAGAGAGAGGAGAGAGAGGAGAGGAGAGAGAGAGAGGAGAGAGAGAGAGAGAGAGAGAGAGATTGTTCAGTTATGAGTGCAAGCCATTGTCATGTGAAACATTTTCTCTCTGATCATGCTTTTATTGATTTTGTATGTACAAAGCTATCTGTGCATGTCAAGTTCTTCATATATGTATTATTATCAGTCCTCAGGGCTCCACCTCACTCTCCTCCTCTCTCTCTCTCTGCATGCTTTTATTGATTTTGTGTGTACAAAGGTATCCGTGCATGTCTGTTTCTTTATGTATGTTTCTCAATCAGTCATCCTCCCACCCCCATCCTCCTCCCTCTCTCTCTATGTCAGACTCTCTCTCTCTCTCTCTCTCTCTCTCTCTCTCACTCTCTCTCTCTCTCTCTCTCTCTCTCTCTCTCTCTCTCTCTCTCTCTCAGTTTTTGCATGCGCGCCGGTGTACACTGTGCATGTTCTTTTCTTCCCTATTGATTTTATAAGTGGTAAATTTGCGTGCAGTGTCTTGTGTAGTCATGTTTACTCAACCATTCCTCTCTCACTCTCTTTCTCGTTCTCTCTCTCTCTCTCTCTCTCTCTCTCTCTCTCTCTCTTCTCTCACAGACACACACGCACACCACACACACCACACACACACACACACACACACACCACACACACACACACACACACACACACATACACACACACACACACACACTCGACTTTGGGTTGCAGCAGTTTTTTCGTCAAGCGTGGTCTTGTTTTTGTTTTGTTTTTTTCCATTAGTCAGGCTGTTAAAAGTTCATACCTAAAACCCACATCTGTAATGTTAATAATCATAATGAGGGTATTGACGGTAAGTTTCGCTTTTATGTACATATTGTGAGTGCGCGCGCATGTGTGCATGCGTGTGCGCATCTTTGTGTGTGTGTGTGTGTGTGTGTGTGTGTGTGTGTGTGTGTGTGTGCGCCGCGCGCGCGCGCGCGCGCACGCGTACGTGCGTGCGTTCGTGTATGTGTAAGAATTCAAGCGCTTCTGAACAGATACTTCGTTCCGGCACGCGAAGGATGGTGAATCTGTCTAGCACTTGACGTCACTAATAACCTTCGCAGAAAAGCGCTCACAGGGTGTTGTGGACAGAGACAATTCCGCTTTTCTCGGTGTACCCTCGCATAGCTGTGTGCAGCCATTGTGTAACATTGGTCAGCTATAGGCGCGATACAGACACCAAAGCAGTGTGTAGTTCGCTATTCTCCACGCTTTCAGTACAAGTGCCAGAAGCGCCTTGGGCCCTTATCCCCTGACACTCTAGGGTTTCAGATTACAAGACCGCTAACAGTAACAGACCCGGCTGGTTGGGTGCGCGCGCACAATTTGTTACTTCTGTTTTCCGTCTCAACGCTTTTGAAGAATTTGACTCAAGCGACCTTAATGCACCCAGTCAGAACTGCCGTGAGGGTCATTCGTATTACCTTTTTTAAAGAGGGGGAGAATAAATGATTTGTGCCAATCTTCAGGATAAATTCCATTGTCAAACAAATTATTGAACAATTTAACCAGAAAATCAGTTCCAACATTACCAACATTTTAAAAATGAGAGAGAGAGAGAGAGAGAGAGAGAGAGGAAGGGGAAGAGAGAGAGAGAGAGAGAGAGAGACTGTGCGGTTTTCGTTCTGCTTTGACATACTATAGAAGAATCATGTTTTATGTGTGTGTGCTTGTGTGTGTGTGTGTGTGTGTGTGTGTGTGTGTGTGTGTTTGTGTGTGTGTGTGTGTGTGTGTGTGTGTGCATGGCACGTGTGGGTTGGGTGCGTGTTTTTGAAATTCCCCCTTTGCATCTGCATGCGTGATGTGGTGTGGTGTGTGGTGGTGTTGTGTGTGTGGTGTTTGTGTTTTGGTGTGTGTGATGTGTGTGGTGTGGTGTGTGTGTGTGTGTGTGGTGTGTGTCTGCTTGCTCTTTTGTTTTGTGTGTGTGTGTGTGTGTGTGGTGTGGTGTGTGTGTGTGTGTGTGGTGGGGTTTTTAAACCACAGTCTCTTTGGGGACGATAGTCCCAAAATATGAAGCCCCAAGCCAAGCCGAACAATCATCTACCCCTAAGAAAGGAAAAAACCCCACGCCCTTTCCATTAAAATTTTATAAGGTGAAACCCAAAATAAAAAAACAAGAGGGTAGTACAATTTAAAAAATTGATCAGGGAACCAATAAGTAAAAATGTGGGAAAGTACAATTTAAAAAATTGTCGGTGAACCGAAATCAAACAAGGGGTGGGTAGTAACACTTAAATTGTAGGGAACCGAATTACAATACAATGAGGGGTAGAAAACCATTTAAAATTGATCAGGTAAACCGAAAATACAATACAATGAGGGTTTACACATTTAAAAATGATCGGTGAACCGAAGTGCTACATGTGGGTAGTACAACTTAAAATTGATCAGGTGAACCGAAAAAAAAACAATGATGGTGAAATCAGTTGAACAAATTTTCCCTTTTCAAAGGAGGGACTGTAACGAGAAAAAATTTGTTTGTTTTCTTTTTAAACGCCTTGAATATTGTTTGTTTGCCCTTTGATTTGAACCCTTAGTTGAGCTCTTTTATCAAAATTAGGCCCGGGGCCCAAATTTCCAGGCTATCTTTCGTTTTGTAAAGGCAACGATTATGTTGGCTTTGTTTAAAAACAATACCAAATAAATGTCCCCCAACCCGATCTAAGCTAAGTGCGGTCTAAAAACAAAGACGATTGTATTCACCTGCGAGGGGGCGTGTGGTGTTGTGTGGTGTGGTGGTGTGTTGTGTGGGTGTGTGTTGTGGTGTGTGTGTGCGCGCGCATCCCGCGCGACTTGCGGGGCTTTCACACATGGGGGGTGGGGGGGGGGGTGGGTGTTGTGTGGTGTGTGTGTGTTGTGTGTGTGTGTGTTGTGTTGTGTGAGTGCATGTCATGTGGTGCATAATGTGCATGGGATGTGGTTGTGGTGTGTGATCTGTTGGCTTTTGTGCTATGCCTCCGCGTATCATATGGACCTGTTGGTTCCCTAGTTGTGTATGTATTTTGCCTGTGCCTCGTACGTTGGGGGCCTACCTGTGTGGTAGGGATCTATGCCTTCCCTATGTACGCCTTGTGCATACCTTCTCAAAAAACCCGTCTGTCCATGCCGGTTCAGGCACGACCAGCGCGAATCTTTGACGTCACTTATCCCCAAGTCATGTGCGGGGGCAAACCGGGGTTTATCTTTACTGTCTTTGTGTCCTTTCAAAAATGGAAATTCCCTTTGAGCTGAAAAACCTCACGAGAAAATGCGGACCCCGGGGGTAAAAAGCCAAGGGCCCAGCCCTCTGTCCCCTCCTTCCTTCCATTCCCTGCCCCCCCCCCCCCACCCCCCCCCCTCCCCCCCCCCCCCCCCCATGCATAATTACAACACACACGTGTTTGGTGTGTGTGTGTGTGTGTGGTGTTGTTGTGGTGTGTGTGGTGTGTGCGCGCGCACACTCTTCCCTTTCTCTCTCTCTCTCACTCTCTCTTCTCTCTTTCTTTCTCTCTCTCTCTCTTCCTTCTCTCTCTTCTTCTCTTCTCTCTCCCTCTCTCTCTCTCTGGGTTTTTATTTGCTTTTATAAAAATTTTATTGCTGTAGCCTTGAATTTTTTTAAAGCTTCCTTTTTATTAGGGGTAGTTTTTAGACAACTGTCAAAGATTAAATCGATTAATCAACAATTAATCTATTATCTATTATTTTACTATCATTATCTACAAACTTTTATCTTCTGTGTGTTTGTTGTTGTCTTTTCTGTCTTCTCTCTCCTCTCTCCTCCCTCTCTTCCTTCTCCTCTCTCTCTCTCTTCTCTCTCTCCCCTCTCTCCTCTTTTCTTTTCTTTGCTGTCCCCACTTGTTTTTCGGGGTTGTCGTCGTTCTGTGCTGTTGTTGTTTTTAGGGGGGGTGGGGGGGTTTTGGTTTTTGTGTGGGTGCGGCGTGGGCGTTTTGTGTGTGTGTGTGTGTGTTGTGTGTGTGTTGTGTGTTGTGTGTGGGGTTTGTGTGTGTGTTTAAGGGGAGGGAGCCTTTTTGGAATGTTTTACAGAAGCAACGAAGCGCAATAAACAAAGGGAAGAAAATAGCCACAAGTCAAATCCCGTTTGGGGGGCAAAGTTCCCTTTCCCTTATTCAGTTTTCGGGGGGAATTTTTGGGGGGCGTCTTCCCCGTGCTGTGCTTGGGGGCTGTGCTTGTGCGTGTGGATGAGGAATGGTGTGTTGTGTTGTGTGTGGTTTTGTGTGTGTTGGTGTGTGTGTGTGTGTGTTGGGGTTGGTTGGGGGGGCGGGGGGTTGCGGCGGGCCCGGGTTATGTGGTTGTTTCTGTCTGTCTGTCGTTGTCTGTTTTGTCGTCTTTTTCCTTCTTCTTCTCTTTTCTCTCCTCCTTTCTCTTCCCCCCTCCCCTTCTCTTCTTCTCCTCTCTTTTTCATCTGTATTATTCTTTGGGTTTTTTTGGTTTGTGTTGTTTTTTAATTGTTTCCCTTTGGGGGGCCTCTTTCATGTTTTCAGTGTTGTTTCGGGGCGGGGGGGTTTGTGTGTCTTGGTTTGGGTTTGTTGTTTGTTTTTTAATCCCTTTTGATGCTATTTTTGGGCATTTGTATTAGCTTTGGAAAGGGGAAAGGCAAGATGAAAAATGGCTAACTACGTCAAAATTATCCTTTTTGAAATAAAGAAACCCCCGCCCTTTCCATTCCTCTGTCTGTCTTCTCTCCATTTGTGTTGTTTTGTTGTCTCTCCATAATGTGTGTTTTTTGTGTCTGTCCTTATAGGGTTTTGCTGTTCTTTCCCTTGTGTGTTGTTTGTCGCTCTCCATGTTGTGTTGTTGTGTTGCTCTCCAGGTGTGTTGTTGTGTTGTCACCCAGTTGTGTTTTTGTGTCTGTCTCTTATGTGTATGTTGTGTGTCAGTCACTCCCTTTGTTGTTTTTGGTCTGTTCTCCTGTGTGTTGTTGTTGTGTCTTCTTCCTTTTTGTGTTGTTTTTCTGCTCTCCCTGTGTGTGTGTTTGTCTGTTTCAAATGTGTGGTTTGTGTCGTCTTCCATGTGTGTTTTTGTTCTGTCCTCCATGTGTGTGTTGTTGTTCTGTTTTTCCCATGTGTGTGTTTTGTGTCTGTTTTTCCATGTGTGTGGTGTTGTGTCTGTCTCTCTGTGTGTGGTGTTGTGTTGTCTCCATGTGGGTTTTGGTCTGTCTCTCCATGTGTGTTGGGTCTGTCCTTTCCATGTGGTGGTGTTTGTCTGTTTTCCCTGTTGTGGTGTTGTGTCTGTCCTCCATGTGTTGGTGTTGGTCTGTCCTCCTTGTTTTGGGTTTTTGTGTCTTCTCTCCATGGGTTGTTGTGTCGTCTCTCCATGTGTGTGGTGTTGGTCTGTACTCCATGGGTTGGTGTTGGGGTTTTGTCTCTCATGTGTGTGTTGTTGGTGTCTTTCTCATGGTGTTGTTGTGTTGTCTCCAACTATCGTAAAAAGGGAAAAGACTTTTTAATCAAATAATTTTGAGGAAAAAACCCGCTCGTGTGTTGGGGCCCTCCTTACTCAGTGCAGACGTTTCAAAAATCCGTATGTTTATTTCTCTTTCACTTCCGGTTTGGGGCATATTCAAATCTGATTAGAGGAACAGCACCATTATAAAAAAAAAGAGAACAACGACGCTACATTTCCCCCCCACCTTTTGATACAACATTTTTTTCTTTATCTTCAGTATTGCTTTGGGGAAAACAGGTTTTTTGTTTTCATCTTGATGTAGCTTTGATAAGTTTTTTCCGTTTTGGAAAGTTGGGGTGTCTATGGAAACAGGGGTTCCGTTTATTTCCCCGGGCGTAGTAGTAGGGGTAATTGTAATCGAAAAAAGTGAAATTCATTGTCAGAAAACACCAAACACACATAAGCACCATTAACCCCACCAAAAAACCACACACACACAACACGCACGCAGCCCAAAGCAGACGCCCCGCCGCACACACCACACCCGCATGCACCACCAGGGGAAGCACCACACCGCCCCCACCCGCACGCACCCACCAACACCACACAACACACAACCACACACAAACCCCCACACGTGGAAGGTTTCTTGTCAGGGATGTGCTGCATGGTTTGTTTACATTTGACAAGTTTATTTTGTGGGGATAGCAAAGTTTAACAGGGTTGGGAAGGGTTTATTTTCAAAAGATGTCCTGTAAGTTTTTTTTAAAAAAAATTTTCTTTAATTAAAATTTTTGGAGTTTAATTTTCGTTTGGGGTGTTGCAGAATCGCGTTTGCGTCGTTGTTTTTTTGTCTAAATTTTTCCGGAAAAATATAAAAAAAAATCCAACACGTGCCTTGGCTGAACATTTTTTTAAACGTTTCTTCAAGAAAACCCCTGACTAATTAGAACATTCCCCCAACTTTTTCAGTTTAACTGCAAAAAACATAGCCAAGTGTTTTTAGACCATATTAATTAAAGATTCTCTGGGCCCTTTTCGGGGTTTGCAGAGATCTAAAAACCCTTGTCCCTTTCTCTGAAAATCCCAAAAGGTTTTTGACGCCATGGGTAAGGGGGGGCAACGCTTTGCTTCTACGGCTGTGCATAATGAATTTAAATCCCTTTGGGGTGTATTGGCGTGCGTGTGTGGGGCCTGCGCTCGGCGCAAGTGGGGTGTGTTGTGTGTGGTGGTGTGTGTGTGTGTGTGTGTGTGTGTTGTTTTTGTGGTTTTTGTAGCGTGCGTGGTTTCGTGCGAGCATCAGCGTTCGTGCGGGTGCGGGGTGTGTGCCCACTTGTGTTGGGGGGTGTGTTGGTGTGTGTGTGTGTGTGTGTGTGTGGTGGTGGTGGTTGTGTGTTGTGTGACGCGGGTTGGGTGTGTGTGTGTGGTGTGTGTGTGTGTGTGTGGTGTGGTGTGGTTGGTGTGTCCCCCTCGCACGCACGACGCACGCGGCCCCCGGCAGTGTGTTGTGTTGTGTGTGTGTGGTGTGTGTGGTGTGTTGGTGTGTGCGTGTGTCGGCGTGCTACGGCGGCGTGCGAGCATGTGGGTGCATGCGTGGTGTTTGGGTGTATGTGTGTGTGTGTGTGTGTGTGTGTGTGTTGTGTGTGTTTGTGTGTGTGTTGTGTGTGTGGTTGTTGTGTTTGGGGGCTTCCCCTGGATTTGTTTTCATCTGATCTCAAAGTGGGATGGTGATCTTAGCGTCTAGCCAATCAACCCTGTTTTTTAGTGGACTGCAGTCACTCAGTGGCATGTTTAAAGAGGGGATCGTGTTGGGGTTCCTATCGTTGGTTTTATCGTTCCCCCGGTAGCTCTGTGGGAAGCGTTGACGAAGATGACGGGATGGTTTTCCTTGTTGACGTTTATGGCTTCCCCTGCCAAGCTTGATGGGAAGGTTTTGACTGAAAAGTACAGGATTGTGGATTCCCATCGTTGAGTTCATTCGTTTCCCCTGCCCGCTCTGTGGGAAGCGTTTTGAGAAGATGTACAGGGATGTGCTGCTTTCCCGGGTCACCACCATTTTTTTCCTAAGGGTTCAAAGGGGGTGACAAAAACAAGGGAGGAAAAAGGGATGGGGAACAGGAAAAGGGGGGGGAGTGGGGGAGGGAAAAGGGAGGACAGGGAAGAGGGAAGGGGGATGGGGGGTTTTGGGGGGGAAAAAAGGGAAAGGGGGTGGGGGAAGGAAAGAGGGGTGAAAATGGGGGATGAAGGGGGGGGTGACATGGTGTGGGAGGGGGTATGGAGGTGAGGGGGGGTTTAGGTGGGGAAGGGGGATGGGTGGAAAAAGGGAGGGGGGGAAAGGCAAGAAGAAGGTGGAAAGGGGGGGGGGGGGGGCGTGGGGGGTGCAATGGGGGGGGAGAGGGAAGAGGGGGAAAGGGAGAGGGGGGGGAAGAAAGGTAGAGGGGGACTACAGAGAGACGGGGGGAGTAGGAAGGGGGGGGGGAAGGAGGGGGGGATAGGGGCAAAAAGGAGTGCAGGGAAAGTTGGGGAAAACAAAAAGGGGGGGGGGGGGGGGGGGGGGGGGGTGGGGGGGGTGGGGGGGGGGGGGGGGGGGGGGGGGGGGACCGATAGGGAGGAGGGTGGAAGATAAAGGGGGGGTGGGATGGGGAAAAAGGGGTGGGGTAAGGGGGGGGGAAGGAAGGAGGGGGGAGGGGAGGGGGCAAGAAGGGGGGATGCGGGAAAGGGGAAAAAACGATGGGGGGGGGAGGTTGAGGGGGGTGGAGGGGAGGGGGGGTTGGAGGAAAGAAGGGGGAAGGGGAAAAGGGAAGGTAGGGGGGTAAGGGAAAAAGGGGGGGGGGGGGGGGGGAACTCAAAAGGCGTTAAAGGGGGAAAGGGGGAAAGGGCAGGGGGGAAGGTAAGGGAGGGGGGAGTGAGAAAGACGGGGGAGTGGGAAAAGGGGGGAAAGGGGGGGTAAAGGTGGGGAAGGGGGGGCAGGGGAAAGGGGAGGAAGTAAAGGTGGGGAAGGTGGGGACAGGGGAAAGGGAGGAAGGTAAAGGGGGGGGAGAGGTGGGACAGGGGAAAGGGGGGAAGGTAAAGGTTGGGGAGAGGGGACAGGAAGGGGGGAAGGTAAGGGTGGGGAGAGGGGGACAGGGAAAGGGGAAAGGAAGGGGGAAGGTGGACAGGAAAGGAAGGAATGGGGTGGGGAAGGGGGAAGGGAAAGGGGGGAAGGTGAAGGTGGGGAGAGGTGGGGACAGGGGAAAGGGAGGAAGGTGAAGGTGGGGAAAGGGGGGGGACAGGGAAGGGAGGAAGGTGAAGGTGGGGGAGAGGTGGGGACAGGGGAAAGGGAGGAGGGAAAAGGTGGGGAGAGGTGGGGGAGAGTGGGGACGGGGGAAAGGGGGGAAAGGGTAAAGGTGGGGAGAGGTGGGGACGGGGGAAAAGGGAGGAAGGAAAAGGTGGGGTAAAGGGGGGAAGGTGGGGACAGGGGAAAGGGAAAGTGAAGTGGGGGAGAGGTGGGGACGGGAAAGGGGAAGGTAAAGGTGAGGAGAGGTGGGACAGGGAAAGGGAGGAAGGTAAAGGGGGAGAGGTGGGAGAGGGAAAGGGAGGAAGGAAAAGTGGGGGAGAGGTGGGGACAGGAAAGGGAGAAGGTGAAGGTGGGGAGGGGGGATACGATGATGAATGGGGGGTGGGAGGGGAAAGGGGAGGTAACGGGGGAAACAGGGAAGTAAGGAAATGGGGCTGTTGGGGGAGTAAAACTGAAATTTTTGGTATGTTTCATACACTAAGCACGTATTGTTTGTGTGTGTGTGTGTGTGTGTGTGTGTGTGTGTGTGTGGTGTGTGTGCGTGCGTGCTTGCGTGAGTGTTTGTGTGTGTGCGTGTGTGTGGTGGTGTGTTGTGTGTTGGTTGTTTGTGTTGTGTGTGTGTGTGTTGGGGGTTGTGTGTGTGTGTATGCGTGTGTGTGTGTGTGTGTTGTGTGTGTTTTGGTGTGTTGTGTGTGTGTGTGTGTGTGTGTGTGTATGTGTGTTTGTGTGGTGTGTTGTTGTTTTGTTTTGTTTTGTTTTTTGATTTAGCGTCTTTTCACAAAATAGTGTTTTTAGACGGACCTTGAAATAATCCTGAATACATTGGTATTTTATCTCAAATAGGAATCCCCCGTAAATTTTATATCCCCCATCAACGTATTCCCAATTTTGACAGAAAAAAAAAAAAAAAAAAAAAAAAAAAAAAACATCAAAAAACAATACCTAATTAAATTTTTAAAATTTTTAGAACGAGCAAACTACAAGCTGTCCCTATAGGACTCCGAAGAAGAGATTTAGCTGCATTGACAAAAGGGGATTTATCATCAATAATGGCTTTGAGATCGTCATCTTTAGTATTGTTTTTGACTGCCGGATAATCGGGCAAATATTGCTTTGTGAACGGACAATAGAAAAAAATAGGGAAAACGTTAACATTCTCTCTCCACAGGGACACCTAATGTCGTTTATATGTTTGCATTTTAACGCATTGAGTTTTAGTCTGTAACATAAAGAGCTAACTTCTCGTGACTCATTATTAATACCTTTTTGAAATAAGGATCTTTACTGTAAAAAGTTGTGACATTGTGGCTGCTTTTTTATAGACTGCCTCCAGAAGATGATATCCCTCTTTTACAGATAATGGAATCTTTACAGTTTGTGCAGCCATTTGCATTCCTTGAAACCTTTCCTTGCCATTCAAATCTGCCCAATCATTTGCCTGGACACCACAATGAAAGGGACCCCCCAAAAAGTTACATCAGAACTTTTTGCATTAGAAAATAACAAGATGCCTTATTTCAATTATAAACAGCTCTTTCCTTTAGCTTAGTTGAAGTTAGCGACAGTAAAAACAGATCTTAAATCAACACACAAAAAATTCGTTAAAAAAATAATCATGGGAAGGTTTGCAATATACCTTAAGGCCATGAGAATAGCTACCAAGCTCTGCAGAGAAAATGGAATGGCCTTTTCCAACATGATAAGCTTGTTCTTTCTTTAAGCCAGGAACAACAAATCCAGCACCAGCATTTCCATCATTTATCACTAAACCGTCTGTATATACCTCCAAAGGGTTTTCGGATATAGAGCTTCAACATGCGATCGAAAAGAAATCTGCATAGTGAGGGCTATTTCTTTTTTAAAAATGCCATAGTCAACATCAAAATTTGCTTTCATTAATTCCCATGAAGGAATGGGAGAGAATGGCGGCACCTGCATATATCTTTATCGTTTAATCCTGATTTGCTTGGATGTCTGAAGGGGTAAGTGGCAATTGTTGTCAGTGATTTTATTTCTCTTGCCTTTTGGGAAAAGTGAATATGGGATCTTAATGTTTTTTTCTACTTCATTTAAATGATCAAACAGAGCTCTTCTTTAGAACATATTTACAGTAGCTAGCCTGCGATAATCATCTAGAGCTAAAACCCTCCTGCTTCTTTATATGTACTAGAGTTGGGCATGCACAGGTATACCCCAATCAATTTTATCCCGCCTTTGAGTCCACACACTGCAATTTCTCAGTAAATAATTTGGAGCCGTAAAATATATTTCCTGTGCAATGTGAGTTTTAAACCTGACTAGGGCAGTCGCGAGGTGAATCAAACATGGAGTGTCTTGAACCCAATAGTGCCTACTGACAATTTTGAGAATTTTTAAACACTTTCTAGCTTTTGTTAAAGTATTTCTATATGAATTTTCCACGAAAGTTTGCAGTGAAAATACACCTAGGAATTTTACTGTATCTTTAAACTGAAGTTCGCTTCCATCATATGAAAGTTCGGCAATTTTCGGGGAGAATTACCAGCACTGAAAAACATCATATGGGTTTTATCAACAGAAAAACTTAGACCATTCTGGGTCATATAATGACTTATTTTGTCTAATTCGCATTGATACAGGGTTTGAATGTGCTTCAGTTT
Organism: Conus ventricosus; assembly: GCA_018398815.1. Classification (NCBI taxonomy): domain Eukaryota; kingdom Metazoa; phylum Mollusca; class Gastropoda; order Neogastropoda; family Conidae; genus Conus; species Conus ventricosus. Next base: position 54,449,721 of record CM031613.1, on the reverse strand, counting down.
TCTAACAGGAGTACTGTTCTTTATATTAGAAATCCGTCCACATACATATGTCATCTGCATACTGTACTACAACTGTATGTTTTTGACAGTACTTGAGGCAGGTCATGTATCATAAATTGAAAAGAAATGGAGCAATAAGTGAGCCCTGGGGAATTCCCATATGTAGATTTCTTGAAGTGGAATACGATTTGATCCACTTTTGTTTGTATTGACCTATTACATAGAAAATCTTAATAAACTGATACATACGCCCGAAAACCCTTTGGGTTTTAATTTTTCAGGAGTAGTTGTGAATCCCAATACTTGATCGTACGCTCGTTTTATATCAAAGAAAGTAGCAAGAACATTTTGTCGGCGAGCGAATTGACGTTTGATATTTGTTGAAAGTTTTAGTAAGTGATAAATGTAGACCTACCAGAGCGAAACCCTGCCTGATTTTTTGGAATTATATTATTTTTATCACAGTAATGAAATAATCTTACAGTTAAAGATTTTTTCCATCAGTTTACCAGTATGAGAAGTGAGAGCAATTGCCCATAACTATGCGGAAACTGTTCTTGTTTTCCGTTTTTTATGTACTGGAACAACTTTGACTGTTTCCATAAATCTGGCATAACTCCATAATCCCCAGCAATTCGAAACAATTTAAATAGATACTGAATCCATCTCTCCGGCAAGTGTTTCAACATTTTATTTGAAACTTCAACGAGGGGCCCACAGACTTTCTTTTAGTACTCAATGACGAAATAGTTTCCTGAACTTCAGCGAGTGTAATGGGGGCATTGATGTAGAGACTATTACAGGGTCTGGATCTCTATACTTTGTATTTTGTTTCCTGTTCTTCCCCATACAGTTTGCTTTGGGTGCAGAGACTTTTTTACCCTGCGGGTTAAAAGAGAACAAATCTGCAAATTTCTCAGCTTTTTGAGCAGCATCGGGAGTCTGTTGTTATCAATTGATATACGACATTTTGAGAATTTGTCACCATGTTTCATACTACGTATTTTCTTCCATACCTTCTGGAGATCTTTAGATGAGGTGATTTCTATTGAACTGTAATCTGACCCAAAATAATCGTTTAGCACGGGCATTTTTCTTTAAAGCTGACTTTGCTTCTTTCATTCTCTGTGTTTTGAAGGAGGGTCTAGTTATCAGATATATTTTTTTATTTCAGTTTCTTTTCTTCTTTCGCCTGTGCACATTCATCATCCACCAGCTGTTTCCTGCATATTTATGCGAGATATGAGATGAACATTTAGGAATGGAATTGTCAGCAGCAAATAATACTGATTTCACAAAGTGGTCATATGCACAATTGATATTTTCATTTGGAGGGATTAATTAATGAATTTAAGAATATTTCAAATTTATTCCCAAACTGCTCGGTTGTAGTTATAGTTGCGGATTTTATCGTTCGAAGGAACAACAGGGTCTAGCTTTTTATTTAATGTTATTTTGATTGGGAAAAAGGTCACTACCTAAAGGGATCCGAATCACATTCCCAAACACAGTCTGGAGCTAGTTGAGGAGTTTTGAGAGATTTTGTCTATTGCTTTAGGCTTGTGATCTTCTATGTCAGGTATTCTGGGAATACTACCACATTTAGCAGATACATATTCGAATCTACAACATTTTCAACAAAACGGTGACTTGTGTCTTATTAAACCCTCTTTCTCCCACAGTGGGGAATGAGCATTAAAAAACCCGCCTATGAACCCCTTTTTCATTGTTTGGAAGAGAACGCAAAACCCTTCCGTACTTTCTTCATTTGGTCCTTTGGAAGGTATACAGAAACCATATTAATGATAAGATCTCGATTAAATTTAACAGTAGCGGCACAAGAATTTAAGAATGGAATATTTGAGGGCTGGCGATTTGAGCGGGATGAAATCAAGATCTCGGTGGATGTAAATGGCTGTGTTGATTTTACCTGTTTGATCTTGTTGGGAAGATGGGTGGGTTAGTAATAATTAGATAGGGGTGGTTAGTTTACTTTTGACCGTATTTAACGACTGCAGTAATATAACTTTAAAATTATTTGAAGCAATAGTTGTACAAGTTGATCAATGTTTCTGATAATGGAGCGACAGTTCCATTGTAAAATGTCAATGTTTGAAGAAGCTACCATTTTAACTAGATTTTTGTTATTGAAGATTAGTAATGATGTAATAAAGCACTTAAGGATATTGTTTCGTCCAGCAGCCGCTCCTCTGGGACGCATTGTTTAACTTCCTGCTCCACTGGGCCCGCACTGTTCACCTTTCTGCTCCACGGGCCGCACTCTTCACCTTTCCCGCTCCACTGGGCCGCACTGTTCACCTTCCTGCTCCACTGGGCCGCACTGTTCACCTTTCGCTCCACTGGCCGCACTCTTCACCTTTCTGCTCACTGGCCGCACTGTTCACCTTTCTGCTCCACTGGGCCGCACTCTTCACCTTCCTGCTCCACTGGGCCGCACTGTTCATATTTCTGCTCCACTGGGGCCCCACTGTTCATATTTCTGCTCCACGGGCCGCACTGTCATATTTCTGCTCCACTGGGCCGCACGTTCATATTTCTGCTCCCTGGGCCGCACTGTTCATATTCTGCTTCTCTGGGACTGGTTCGTTTTTTTTCAAAGGTCTATTTCCTGACATTTCGGGGGTTCCCTTGATTGTGGCGTCGCACCGTAGTAAGCGGGACGAGCGCGATGATGATGAAGTAGAAATGAATAATTCTAGCTGTTCAAGACAGCTTGCCCTCCTCACTTGATGGAGAGGGGAAGGTTTATTTTTGCCACGGAAGAAGAGTAGATGGTATGAAGGGCATGAAGAGCTTGTGAAGGATCTGCCCTGCCGCCGAGTGCTGTGACAGAAGGGAACACTACAGATACAGAAATGTTCCAAAAGACTGAGGGCAATTCAATTTGACTTTACCACATCAGCGGACGATTTTTTAGCTGCAGAGTTGATGTTAGATAGATACACTAAATATGCATTATCTGTCATCACTTTTTTCTTTGCAGTAGCTACAGCAAGGGAATAATGCATGTACTGCTGGTTTCCTCAACATTGCCGCTGTCTTGGCCACACGTTTTGCTTCACATGTCGAATGCAGCCGAGTGTTGACCTTTACAGTTAACACAGTGTGGGGTCTCGCTGTACATTTTCCTCTGTTGTGAGAACTGTCCCCACATCGGCTTTCACCTACCATAACGGGCTCTGCATTGCTTTCCTGCTGTGGTCAAGGGCGTTACAAAACGTACACTGTCCTGACTGGCGGACAGTAGGGGTGCACAATGAACGACTGTGTGTGTGTGGTGTGTGTGTGTGTGTGTGTGTGGTGTGTGTGTGTGTGTGTTGGGGTGTGTGTGTGTGTGTGTACATGTGCGCGCGCGCACGTGAGTGTGAGTGTGTGTGGGGGTATGTGTGTGTGTGTGTGTGTGTGTGTGTGTGTGTGTGTGTGTGTGTGTGTGGTGTGTGTGTTGTGTGTGGCGTGTGTGTGGATCCCCAAAAAGGCAACTACTCAACACCACCCAAGTGACACAAACACCGTGCAGGGTCTTCTCAGGAAAGGATGCCTCATGACAACTTGATACTGACTGCTCCCCGCCAGTTATCTGTGCCAGGACTGCTAAAGGAAAGGCTGGGGGCAGCCTTGAACAGGGGGGTGGGAAAGAAGGCTTTGGGGAGCAATGCCAGTGAAGTGGCTTGGGAAAATAAGACAGCAACTCATCCGCCAACTGGTTTAAAAACAAAACGCCATCACCACCACCACCACTACCACCAACACCACCGTCGCCGAAACAACAACAACAACATTAAACCATCCATCTAACCAACCAACCAACTGAACAAAACACCGAAACCAAATTGATAATCACATGAGCCAAAATTTATTCAGTATTCATTAATTAGCGTAATCAAAATGACCTCAAATGTACAAACCACAGCAATAGAGTCATCATAGTTATCACAACAGTACCAACCATACTACAGAATCAGCATTGGAATGTTTGTTGTATTTGTTCATGAATACTTGAAATCACCAGCATCATCATGGTGGAACACATTCGTTACGCCCCCGAAATAAATAACCTCCAGCTGTAAATCAATCACGCTATACAATCAGTGCCAGAGCTATGAGATTCACCACAGACTGTCCAATGTGAATCACATTATACAATCAGCGTCAGAGCTATGAGAATCACCACAGACTGTCCAATGTGAATCACATTATACAATCAGCGTCAGAGCTATCAGAATCACCACAGACTCTCAAATGTGAATCACATCATACAATCAGCGCCAGAGCTATCAGAATCACCACAGACTGTCAAATGTGAATCACATCATACAATCAGCGTCAGTCATTAGAATCACCACCGTCAAATGTGCCATCACTTCTATACAATCAACGTCAGAGTTATCAGAATAATTTACTGATGGACTATCCTATGCAATCCACAACAAAGTTATCAAAATAATGACACATGCAATAAACCATACGCTAAGCTCAAATTCAGATGGATAGAATCACCACAAGGGGAGGTCGTGAATTATGTGCGTCCTGGTTCACTGGGAATCAGGGTCTCCTGAGACCCTCCTCCCACCCCACCCCCCCTGCTCCCCCCTCCCTCCCTCCCCCCCCCCCCCCCCCCCCCCCTCCCTCCCCACCACGCCCAATTCCGATCCTTCCTCCCTCTTTCACTGAGAACTGTCCAGCGGTGGGTTTCCACAGTATGTGGCTCAAAGCCATCGTTCTGGTGGTTCTGGTGGTTCGTCTGTACACTTTGGAATGCTCCCCTCTGAAGTAATACTCTGCTGTATACATCAGACCAGAAACTCTACAATCATGTATACACTCGATGGAAAAGCAGACCTCTGGTGCTTTGTGTATGTAATCCGTAGTATTCTCAACACAACCAGCACGCTATTATTTCATGTCTTCATTATGCAATGTTCAATGCAAATCAGCATCATTAATTCCAGAATCAGCATTACTAATTAACCTGCATATTGTACAGTATTCACTACAAAACCAGCACTATTACTTCATGTAAAAATTTAAAGCAGTGTAGAAAAGATTAGAGCAATTCATCCTTTTTTTATCGTCGCGGATACCGGCAGGGAGGTCGTGGGTTTCTATCAGAGCCATTTATTTGTGGAATCTTTCTGCTCCAAAGTGAGATGCTCGGGCACAGTTGGAAGACTGGGACCACACTGTGGAATTTCATCATTTAATGGATGCGTCTCTGAGAGTGTTGCTCAAATTTCCTGACCAATACTGCAGGTGTCTGCCTCTGGGGTCTGGTTGACGCTGGGATACATTATGAAAGTAAGTGTAGAGTACAGCCCTCCGTAGCATTATCTTCATCAATCAGCATAAAAAAGTCTCAATTCTGCGGCCTCATGCCCTAACGCTATACATCAGTGCCAGAGCTATGAGAATCACCACAGACTGGTCCAATGTGAATCACATTATACAATCAGCGTCAGCCATAGAATCACACGTCAAATGTGTTACAATTCTATACAATCAACGTCAGAGTTATCAGATATAACTGATAAATGGTCTATCCTTGCAATCCACAACAAAGTTATCAAAATAATGCACCATGCATAAACCATACGACAACGAAATTCAGGTGGTTAGAATACCACAAGGGGGAGGTCGTGAATTAAGTGCGTCTGGTTCACTGGCAATCAGGTCTCTTGCACCCCCCCCCCCCCCCACTCACCGCGCACGCTCAATTCGCTTCCTCCCTTCTCGGG
>CM031613.1:54430222-54443868 GCA_018398815.1 Conus ventricosus | reverse complement strand
CCAATGGAATCATGCGGGGTCGAGCGACACGGCAAGAACCTCTCTCCACCGCCAGCTGAAAACTTTCTTGTCGAACCGCTTCTCTGCAAATCTGCCAAATCCTGGTTATAGCTGCATTTAAGATCTAAACTTCCTCAAGAAGTTGAGGACAGCACCTGTTCCATTCCACCTTGGGAATTCCTATTCTTCCCCATTTAGAACATGCAGTCACAGATGTTGGAGTCGTGTGTGGTTTGTCCAAATTTTCTGACAAGACTTTTTTGTGCTGAATTTTGTACTAAATTTCCATCCTAGCTAAAAATGTCTAACAATGGCGACAAATCTTTCCACTCACCAAAATGGAGACGAAAAGAAGAGGGAAGGAAGAGGATGGGGGTGGGGTGGGGTGGTGTTGAACCCTAAGTGAGAGTGCCAGTAACAGTGGCGAAGGATCCTCCGCTTCTGTCAAGGGGGGGGGGGGGGGGGGGGGGGGGGTAATGTAGCGTAATGTTGCGAAAAGCCCAGCCGACCTCAAAGGGCTGTCACCGCGTTGAAAGTCAACTCGCAAGTCATTCAGTTACACAACTCTTTGAAATACATCTTCTAAAAGCACACCCGAAATTTTGTTGAAATCTTTTCTCTGTAAATCTCAGATCAGATGAAAAAAATGTTAATCTCTATGGAGGGAGGGTTTCTGTGAGAAGGTATGAGAGAGAGTGAGAGAAAACGTGTGTCTGTGTATGTTTGTGTTGAAAAGGTGCGTATGTTGGTTTTGTCTTTCTGTTTTCCCGTTAAATTTGTCGCAAGAGTGGCATGGTGGTTATCTACTCGGGATTCTCGTGGCTGATACACCCTGTACCAAATCACAAACAAAATGGTATGTCTAGGATGCTTACCATGGCGGTTTAAATCAATTGACGTATAAATCCAGATAGGCACACAGCTCTCGTTTTAAAAAAACATCAGTGTGTGTCCTCAGTCACGTTTGATACTTGGTCAGATGTGAAAAGTATTGGCTTAAATTTGGGTTTGTTTGTTTCTTTTAATTTCTCCGTGAACCGCAAATTCGTGTCTGAACTTGGTACCCTTACTTTGGTTAACTGGTTTGTTGCTCTGGTGTGGTCTGTGTGGTCTAGTTGTTTTTTTGTTGTTGTTGTTCGTTTGTTTTTTGTTGTTGTTGTTTTGTGGGGGGGGGGGGGGGTTTGTGTGTGTGTTGTTTTTGTGTTTAGTTCCATTGTAAACCTATACAGCCCATGAGACCAAAACATGTGCATATGATTTTTCACCTTGCGCCGCGCGCGCCCGTGTGTGTGTGTGTGTGTGTGTGTGTGTGTGTGTGTGTGTGTGTGTGTGCGCGCGGTGTGTGTGTGTGTGTGTGTGTGTGTGTGTGTGTGTGTGTGTGTGTGTGTTGTTGTTGTTGTTGTTGTTGTTGTTGCTGCTGCTGTGCTGAAGAATTATTAATTCATTTTTCATCAAAGGCTATTGTGAAAAAATCTTGTACAGAAAACTATCGTCAAAAAAGGTCCCGAATGATACACTCGTCGCATAATTTTATCTAATCTTTGCATGTTGCTTTTCTTAAATGAATGATATATTCTACATTCTTGCTAATCCAGTGAGTGCTACTGCATTTGTAGCTTACATGGTTTACAGTGTCTAGTTGCCAAAAGAACACCCCCACCCCCTGTCATCTCTTAGGTTTGTTTTTAAAGGCCAGTATGTGATATAAATAATCTGAATCACACTCAGTCCAAGACAAGTGGACTTTCTCACTCCACGACTGCGTAGACTGGAGGGGAAACGGTTCGTTGTCATTGAAAATGTCAGACGCTGTAGCACATTAATTGAGATTTAATACACTCGGGCGTGAGAGTTAGCAGTTACTGAAATGATGCCTTTACTCCCCAGCCATGACGCGTATGTCGTTTTAGCGGCTGTGGGCTGACACTTCTGGGCGTCGTTTGTGTCCACACCCACAAACCCTGCCCCTCGCCTTCCGCCACCGTCGCCTGACATAACGAGCTCCGCCCACTACCCGGTTCGTCTGACCCAACTGAGTAAGCGTACTGGGATTGGATGACGCCGCCCGTCAGGTGAAGTGTTCTGTCAAGGAGATCGGGGCGGAAAGTGTGGCAAGCGTTAGCTCGCCATTGTGTGGCATCTGTCTCGCAAATCTCTCCAGTGTTCGCTGAAATGGACTATCGCCAGCAGGGTCTCTGTTGGACTGGCAATACAAGAGCAGGCCTCTTCCCGTTTCCGTCTGGTAGGTGTCAGGAACGCATTGTGCAGACTCTCACTGCATACGGTATAATTGTGTTAAGACGGGTTTCCTCTATCTCCAGAAGCTGGAGTTGGCACGTACAGTGTGAGGAACTTCTTACTCTTCTAGCGTTTCACAGCATTTGGAAATGTGTTCATCATAAGCAAGCGAAGGATGGATGGGGTTGTCGCATGTTCATGGGCCATTAAGGTGAGTGTAGACTTGTAGATTACTGTAAGAAAAGATGGAGATCAGGTAGAACCAGCCCTTAACTTCACAATAGAAAACAACAACAACAACAACAAAACCGTTCGACTCCGAACGTAAACGAAGTGCGAGCCTTTGCAGCGATGTCATAAAATAATGCATACTGTCTTTCAAACAAACGGGAAAATCGGTGGAACATGACTTAACTGAACGATTTCCTTCATTTTTCTTCTTCTTTCTTTCTTTTTCTTTCTTTATGTAACGTTGCTATAGGCCTATTCTACAGGTCCCTTAATGTAAGGCCAGTAGTGAAGTAGAATAAAATAATTTGTTTAGGGGTTTTTTTTTGTAAGGATTTTTTTAGTAGCCTGTTGAGGCATTAGTGAGCGCAGATTCTTTTTTCAATGTTGATTTCAGAGCAATGAAAACACTAGACATTGATATCAAATTCTGCAAACCTGGGGTTGAGACTGATGAGGGAGGCGTTTGTCTGAGTAATACTTTGTTTTCGTACGATGATTGATGCTGCTGCGAGTGCTACAGCTGCTGCTGCTGATGTTGCTGTTAATATGGTGATGAGAAAGGATGAATAAATAACTAGGCGATGATGGAAACCTGTATGCCAGTCTATAATTACATACGCGACATCGGGCGTACTTTTAGTGCTCATAAGCCAAACATGTGTGTTGTGTGTGGTGGTTCACTGCTTCTTCTGTCTTAATATGTGTCGTCCTATGTCCGAAGAAAGAATACGGGGAAACGAGTATTGTAGAAACTAATATCATTGATGTTGGAGAAATGACAAAGAGAACTGCATTATACCATCACTCACGGGAATTGGTGCAAGTCCATTATGCATCGGTATCTGCTAAGAATATCAGTTCATCTCAAAAACTCTCATCTTCTTTCGATATTGTAAACGATATTGTGATTGAAAAACTCCAGTCACAGTTATTGTTGGTTTTGCTTTGTTTCTTTTTACAAAAATCAGTGTCACTGCCATTCATTAACAGATTGATTGGTGATGCTCTGATGATTCTTTTTTCATGTATTCGGTGTCTGAGATCCACATGAAAAGAGATGAGGGTTGTGACGATCAGCTGAACCATCACTAAAAGATGAAACCAAATCAGGACATCAGCATTGCACACCTCTGTGGAAAGCAGTACATAGGCCTACATGTGTAATTGCAAGAGGCTACAAATTCACCACGGTGAACACTTTACAAGGAATAATTGTAATCATCTTGTGAAAATGTTAGTCAAATAAAAATGGCAGGACTTTTGTGTAAAGTTCGTGTCTGTGTGTGTGTGTGTGGGGGGGGGGGGGGGGGGGGGGGGGGGTGGGGTGCTTAACATACTAAATGTACTGATTAAGTAACAAATGTATGAAGCTTTTTGTTGTTTCTTTAATTCAGTCAAATACTGTACACATTACTACCAGTTTAATCAATGTGAAAGGAATGGGTTGCATTTCAATGTTTGTTATTTCATTTCATCTTTACTTATAATCAGCTTTGTGTTAATATCTACATTCACATGATATACATAGCATTCAAAGAAAAACACCGTTTTATGCACGCAAACGATGTTTTAACGTAAGTATATGTATGCCAATGTTAGAATGCTCTTTTCGTGAAAAATAACAACATAATGTGCGTATCCAGACCCAAAACCACCTGTGTATCACAAACTACAGGTGTGTCGTTTATCAAAAGTAATATGTATAAGCTTTACATTTTCAGTGCACTTTATGCATTACTGTGTGAAAACATAACAGAACAAAAGGGGGAGATAGTGGTCAAATGTTGACCACAACAACATGATAATCGTTAACTCTTGCTTTCTAGCTTAATAACAATCAAAGCCACTATGTTTCACAATAAACTCCAAATAGTTTCAGAAGTTCATGTGTAATCTTTTCGATCCAGCAAACGATCACTAACAATGATTAATACGACACATTGTAGTACACATTCTGAATATCACACAAATGCACTGGAGTTTATACTTTTACGCAGTCTCTAAAGTCAATCCAAACATTAACTTCTGATAGGTAATTGTGGGGGATCAGATCACAATACAGTCTGGTAAAAGGAACGGGAAATGGATTGATGTCTTACAACGGATAAAACTGTATTCACAAACCAGAGAATGTTCAATATTCTCTTCTTTTTCAAAGAATACAAAGCAAAAATTGTCATCAAAACTGCTCTTCCTGCGAAAGAGTATTTTTCATTCTTGTCTCAAACTTGATGAAGACATATGCAGTCGCGTTTACTTTTAAAAGCTGTCTAGAATTAAACAAAACTTTATGACCTGCTCCTCTTCCAAAGATGAAAAACAATTCTTCAAAAATCAGGTTAAGTACATTACAATGATGAGTAGACGCGAGGCATGTCATACAGAAATTACCAGAACATTATAACGTTTCCTCAGTGTTGTAGAAAACCATAACAAACTCCTTTTTTCAGGTTATGTCCATTAATAAGATAATGATGATGAAAATAAAAACAAATCGGAATGGAAAAAAAAACCATACTTTGGAATATCATCTGTAATTAATCCGGAAGAAAGGAATATCATCTAGTAATCATTTGTGAAGAAACAATAACAGATTAATCAAGAAAGCCATTTATATCACGTAACCAGAAAAACATTTCGACAATTAGCTCTGACACAAGCGCACAAACAGTGTTATCCCATTCCTTGCCAAATTTGGGAGTAGTCCCCCCCCATAAAAAACATAATCAATTCAACTGTCAAACAGAGAACGAAGAAAAATGACTCAACAAATGTAAAGGAAAAGAATCTTTATCATGTCTTGGAATATGCCCGTGTATTATTACACTGCCCCCATCACTTGTTCATGGTGTTGAGATTATTTGGAACAGCCCTCAAATATCATGAACCAAAGCAATAGTCCCCCATAGAATAAAACATTACAAAATCACAATACCACTCCGTCATCGTTTTTTGCTAACTCCAAGAAATCAGCCATTCATCCGCTGCTTTTCAATGCATGACAAGAAAATAATTGTTACATCTGAATGTGAGACGCCCAATTTTCGTAAGAAATTCCATTTCTAGTGTCACGACCTGAATCGATTACAAGTGAAAGTAAAAAACATGCCATTCAAACCAATCCCGACACTTAGACTTTGACTTTGAACCACCGGGGGTGCGACCTTGTCGTGGTCGAGGGTTTGCGTGGTCCAGTGATCCCTTAGGCTTTGCGGCGGGGCATCAATACTTGGCGATAGGCTGTTTATTATCACGACAGCTTCTAGCCGAGAGGTGCAATGCTGTTTGGCCTAAGCGTAACAGTAAGGAAGTTGATGCCCCTGGTAGGCTTTCCCATGTCAGATAGGCTAAGGGTGGGATCCTGACTAAGATATCCCACCTATCTCCTTTTCTTGTTTTCTCTCCCTTATATGCCCTTTTCTATCTCGTCTCCCTTCAAGTCCTCTTTACCACACTCCTTTTCTCTCTGTGGTCTCCTTAATATCCGCTCGCGTTTGCCGTGCGGTAGCGACCTGTGTCGGAGGGGAATGAGAATCCTGGTGATTGAAGAGGGCCAGCGCTCTCAACACATCACTTTGGCTCGGACCTCTCCTAGACAGGAGTACACTTTGGCCCCGGTGAACTAATCGGCTCCCCTTCTTGAGCTGTGTCAAGACGACAGTTTCCCCAACAGGCCAAGTTAACCCCTGCAGGGCTCCCAGCTCTCTGTCCCCGGGAGTTGATCTGATCAGAGGGATATGTTTGGTAGTTTCTGTTTGTCGTATAACTCTCCCGAAGCCGTGAAAGGGTCAAGACATTGGTTTCTTAGGGCCTGGCCCCTTAGGTTGGACTCCAAGTGGGTGGGTAAGGGAGAGATGAATATAAAATAAAATACACATGGCTTTTTCAAAACAATCCCCCAAAAAAAGAGGAAGGCTGCATCCCTATTTCAGGAAATTGATTCAGATAGTGATTCCGATAGAGTACGACAGAGACAGGATTCTGAGCTTCCCTGGCCGTGATTGGAAGTGACGGAGGCAGAAAGACCCCTTTCAGCTCTGAGCCCTTTCGCCAAACAGAATGCTTTCAAGCCTTTACAGTGACCCTCGGTCCATCAAGAGGTTGAGGAATGGTTCATTATCTTATTCATTAAAATCACCAAAGCAATCTGAAACAAGCAGCAGAAGGCAAGAAACATGTGGACAGGGAATCAGGGTAACTCCCCCACAAACAGTTGAACTCATCAAAAGGGCTTGATCCTGCAGAGATTTATCTGGTGTATCAGAGGCTGAAATTAAGACGGAAGCTGGCATCCCAGGGTGAGACGGAGGTGCGCAGGGTGACAGTAAAGAAAGGTTCAGAGAGAGTGCCACCAACACCCTCTTTCTGACCTTCTGCAACCCAGTGCTGCTCCGTCATCAAAGATGGTTCATTGAATGTTCAAGTTCATTTATAAGTTTCCCGTCCCCGTTGAGGTGCTTCAGTGCCAGAAGTTTGCCAATGTCAGGGACCTCGCTGTACAGGCAAAGAGTATGCGGTGTTTTGCTGCAAGGCAACCCATGATGGGCCCGGTCAAGATCCGGCACATGTGCCTAACTGCGGTGGCGCATCCATCCCTCCACTACACGAAACTGCCTCTTTGATTCAGGAATCCGCTATTCAAAGAATCAAAACTGAAAAGAAAATTTCTTTTAGGAGGCCCGAAAGCAGGTTGTGGGCATCAGACGCCGACAGCTTCTCATTCTTCGTATGCTTCGGCCGAAAGAAAGTTTCCCCACAAGTTCCAACACTGTCAGTCTGCTGTCAGACTGAAAACTTTACATTTCGAAGACATTGCAAGGAAAAACTTCAGCTCTGTGGAAGCAGTTCCACCACCTCTATCAACCCAAATTTGAGTGCCCCTGGTGGAGGCCAAAAATTCCGCCACCCCTCAGACTGCCAGCAGTCTACAACATCCAGCTGCCTGGCAGATTAAAACACCAGCACCCCGACCTCGAACGTCCCTCTGTCCAGAGCCCGTGCGGGCAAGGGAGTTCAACCCAGTTTGGAGATGGTGAGATAAGGAAGAAACCTCCACCGTCCACCCAACCCAGACCTACTTCACGCTGTTGGCCCAAAAGGGTCTGCCCAACAGGTTCTGCAGATAGTCCAGTGAAATTAAGTAACAAAATTACAGCTTTAGCAGCAATGTTGAGTGAGAGAATGACCTGATCTCTCTCCTTTTCGGCCCTCTGCCACCATGGATATACAATATTCCCATTGAATATCCGTGGTCTAAAATCTAACTTTGAGAGCTGCAGCTTCATTCTGTGTCAATCAATGAAACCATCAGTCGTGGCTCTTCAAGAAACCCAAATTCAAGCCAGAAGACCTTTACTCATTCTGGCTTTAATATACTTTCACAAAACTGCCACAACCAATCCACGTTGGGACTGTCGGGCGGTGTTGCCCTTCTCCTTCATCACAAAACTTTGATGTATAGACCTGTCGCTCTGTCTACCCCCTTCAGGCAGTAGCTGCGGAGAGTCACTCTCACACAAGACTTTCACAATCGTTCTCTTTAACTACCTCCATCTGTCCCCGGTTTGTCCGTCAGGAAGGACCTTGTCAGACTGTTTAGGGGAACTTCCCCCGACCTTTTTTGCTGTTGGGTGAACGTTTTAACGGTCACAACCCACTTTGGGGTAGTACCGTTCGTCATCCAGAGGTCTGCTGATTGAAGATGTCCTATCAGACTAGGTTTGTGTTGTCCTGAATGACGGTCTCAACTTACCTCCACTCTATCCACTGGTTCACATTCGTTGTTTAGATTTGTCGTATTGTGGACCCCACGCTGTCCTGGACTAGAGTGGTCCTGTCCATACGATCTGGCACGGAAGTGACCATTTCCCTGTCCTCTACAAACAACCTGTAATAACTGAACACGTCTCTGTCCTCTCAGTCATCTAAATTTAAGAAAGCACACTGGGATACTATTTGCAGCCTCTAAATTTTCTAAAGAATTCCAGGAACACTGATTCCCTCAGAGTCCGGATCCAGCAGAAACTCTGACTAACGCAATCAAACAAATGTGCTAAGGGCCTGTATCCCAGTGTCTTCCGATAAACTCCAAAGCCAAAAACAACCCTGTTCAATACCGACTGCAACAAATATCCAAAGACCGAAAACGGGCTCAGCGTCAGGAATACCATCGACCTTCGGACCCCACGCTCGAGCCCATCAAAAACTCCGAGCCAAATCAAGACCACAATTAAAATCATTAAACGTCGGTCCTGAGAAGCTTCGGCTCCAGGCTGACATCAAAACTTCCAAGAAAAAAGTGTGGAACATCATTAAGAAAATCAAAGGGAAGACCACCTGACCCACTGTGAACCATCTCAAGTTACGATTCTATAATAACATAGAAGAAACAGTTTGCTAATCTGCTTGCTTCAACCATTGAAAGAATTCCGCTCCTCATCTAATAAATCAGTCACTTTTGTCATAAAAGACAAAGCCCAAAAAGAAAAATCCTCCTGCAACTTCAGCTCGACAACATGGAAGTCAACAATCTTCCTTTCATTAAACGAGCAAAATCTGCCTTACTCTCTGCAGCGATTCCTCTCCAGGTATATATGACATTCATTATCACAATTGAAACATCTATCCCGCAAAAGGTCTGAACATCCTGTTACAGGTATACACCACGTGTGGACAACAGTTTGCTTTCCGTACCACCCTCGTTGCGAAGGCCCTCATTAATCCCATCCCCAACCTGAAAAAGATCTTTCTAATCCATCTAACTACCGTCCCATAGCTTTGACCACTTGTGTCTGTAAATTGATGTAAAAAATGGTCAATTGCGAGCTCATGTGGAAACTCAACCGATGGCCTTTTTGGCGAAAGCACAGTGGTGTGTTACCGCAAACATCGTAGTACAGTGACCATAAATGAATCGTCTGAATTCTACACTTAGGGAAAACGCTTTTTAAACAGACAGCATGCAGTTAGGCAATTTCTCGACTTGGAGAAGGCCTACGATACCACCTGGAAGTGGGTGATACTTCAAGATCTCCACGATCTGGTTTTTCGAGGTCATACTTCCGCTTTTTTATTCTAAATTTTTTTGGCAGACCGACCGTTTCAGTCCGGTTGTGCACCAACTCTCTCTGATTTCCACGAGCAGATTTTGGGTGGTTCCCCAAGGGAGCATACTGCCCTCCTGCCCACTTAGTTATTAAATCACACATGTGAAATCAGTTAGCATGGATTCAACTGCTCCTTGTTTGTGGATGATTTTGCTGTATACGCAACTGGAATCCTGTACCCGAGTGTCATCGCGAGGGCTCCCCTTTTGCGTAGATAAAATCCATCATTGGCGGATGAAAAGTTTCCACCTTATCTCTACAAAAACCCAGTGTAAATTCCCTCCATAATTTCCGTCATTTTTTTTTCCAGATCCTGAAACTTCACGTCGGGAATCTCCATTCCAGCTGTTAAAGGGCCAAATAACAGGGAGTCCATTTTTTGACCAGAAGTTCTTAACTTTCTCAGCCACATCAAAAAAAAAAAAAAAACCCCCCCCCTTTCCCCCCCCCCAAAAAAACAACTTGTCCAGAAAGCTCAGAATATTCTGCGGGTCGAAGCGCAACACAGACTGGGCGCTTGCAAAATAAAACTTTGCTGCACCTCTACAAGCCCTGGACCCGTTCTAAACTTGGACTAATGGTTGTGCGTCTAACGGCTTCCGCAGACCCTCTTAACCTCAAACTTTGGACCCTATCCACCATCAAGGGCTTTCGTCTCTGTCTGGAGCGTTCGCACCAAGCTCCCTGGTGTACAGCTGTACGCAGAGGCGGTCGAACCTTTCGTTGTCCAACCGCAGGCCTGAAACTACTGTCTTTGAAATATTCATCCGACTGTTTCTCAGAAACCACAGTCCCCAGAATCCTGCCTATGACTGTGTTTTGACCCTCCGATCCAAAGTAAGTTTTGAAAATACCCGAAATAGTATTCCGCCGTTTGGCTTCGTAATGCCAACCCACACGTTCGGAATGCAGTTATAGAACTGGGAGTAAGTTTTTCCCGATTTTTTCCAAGTTTCCGGATCAACCTCATGGACCTTTTTTCACATCGACACAGAGATTCGTTTTTCGATCTCGCAAGCCTTTCCGTAAGGAGTCTAACCACTCTCTGGCGTACAAGGCTTTGTATGCCGAGCTCTGTTCCAAATTCCCATCCTTACCAACAAAAAAAAAAAAAAAAGGTTTCACAGACGGTTCCAAGTCTGATGATGGAGTGCCTGTGCAGCCTACTTCCCTGGGCGCCTTCTCAGATAGTTTGGAACATATACATTCAGATGCTTCTTCTATTCTGCTGAACTTACTGCACTATACTGGCTTTAAAAATCTCGCCATTCGTCTAGGAGGGACTTTCTGTTCTGTCGGATTCGCTGTCAGCTTTGAGGCCAAAGCTGGCCGCAACCTTCAGCATCCAGAACTTTTAAACTTTTTTTGAACTTTACAAGTTGAAGGCTGACGGTTACACATTAACTATTGCTTTGTTACCTGGCCATGATGGCATCGGCGGGAACGAAATGTTGATCGTTAGCCAGAAACGCCACAAGAGAGAAACTGTCCAACACTTATATCCCCTGCTCATATGTGAAACCCAAAATTAACGATTATGTGAGTAGACCACTGGCAGGAGTGCTGGAACCCACAGACGAATAACAAACCTCTTTCCGAACCGTCCAAAACCTTAAAGACTTCCTCCATCTACTCTGGTGGTCGAAAGAGGAAACGGTCCGTGCCGGCCTGTACACACCGTCCATTCGTAATTTACCCATTCTTACCTTTTTAAAGAGGAAGAAGCACCGTGTGGCATTCCATGTCAGCCCACTCTCATGAAACATGTTCTTTAAGTGTTGGGACTTTGCACGATGTGAGAACAACAAACAGTTTTACAGCGGAGTTCACCCCATGAAGACCTGTTCAGGATGTCCACGCCTGACGTATCCTTAAGTTTTGAGAGAAATTAACATTTTCACTGAATTTAAAGATTTACGGAAGAAAGATTTTTAACAAAGTTTCTGTGCGTTTGTAGACGATGTCATATAACGAGATTGTGTGAAAGTGTGTTTTTTTTTTATTTTTTTTTTTTTTTAAATGACTGGTGAGTTGATTTTAACCGTGGTGACAGCCCTGATGTGCCCTCTGCGTCGGCTGGCTATAACAACATTATCTTATCTTATCTAGACTTTAGATATTACCTAGTACAACGCAGAGCCGCCATGAGTCTCTCTTCGTGCCCTCGATACAGTCCTTCCATCAGTGTAAATCTAGTTTTGTAAATGTTGGTTGGTCAGCATGTTCAACCTACAAAGGGCGTGAAATTCACTTTGGTGTTCTGCATGAAAGTTTACAACATTTTGTACGCAATGTCTGCATGTTTAATCTCATTACCATGAAATTAAAAGTAACGCTCTGTAGAAACAATTCCCATCCCTGGTAATTTTGTCCTACAGTCACTGTCAACTGTTATACGTAAGTCTTGACTTTGATCAAGCTCAAGTGCATGACTTTCTAATATGTTCATAATTGTCTGGCATGCACACATGCATCAAAGTCCGCGAGAGATTCCACAGGAAGAAATTTTATCGTTCAGTTGAAGGATTATTTTTTTTCGTGCACATAACCGGTCCGTCACTACGCAAGTGAAAGTGATGCGACTATTTATTTTCCAACACTTGTCCAAAAATCTTGGTCCAATTACAACATCACTGTTCCATTTTAATGAGAAACCAGTTGAATATATTAATGATATTGCAAGACAAAGAGTTTAAAAATGTTGTCCATGTGACCGCATGCCTTGCCTTTCTCCTTCAATCAACATATTGCAATTGCGTTATCTATTTTTCTCAATGAGTTGGTTATAACTATCAGAAACAAAACAATAGTCCTCCAAATGGAAGAAAACAGACAAAATCACACTACCACTCTTCCGAATATGCGCAAATTTTTGACCTCGTAGCCATTTTTTTCAAGTGAAGGAGAAGAAAAAACCAAACAATACAAATGAAGTGGATTCCATCTTTGACAACTGACCAATCAAAGGAAAAAAAACGACGTCATACAAATATGCACAAGGCTTGCAAAGGTCCTGCTTGAGTTGTATGTGTGTACATATGGTTGTGTGTCATCAACAAGGAAATAATTTTTATAAAAAATAATTATTTAAAAAAATAAAAAAATAAAAAAAACGTCACCTGAGGCACTAGATCAAAGACCCAATAACAAGGACGAGAACACTCAAATAAATCTCAAATCGAGACTTTCCAGCTATCCAGTTCCACTCAATAATGTACATGTGAGTTGAGTGTTTGGAGAGAGATAAAGAGAAGGAATAAAACTGTGTGCGTGCATAAGGACATGTGTACGCGTGTACAGACAAACTGTGAATATGCCCGGTGCCCATGAGTGGTGCGTGACTGAGCAAGATAGCTTTATGTGTTTGGAGGGGGTGCACTCGAAAGTCCGACTGTATATTTCCTTGTGATAAACTGTACCTCAAAGTATTAATCTGATTTTCACTATATACTGTCCATGTCGTTGTCCTGGAGGGTAACTAATTGCATTCAAAAACACAATACACTTCATAATCACATGAAAATGAAATCATAGGATAATGGTTATGTAGTCCTATCCTGTGAAGAGAGGTATTGTTAATTTTAGTACAATATCATGGTTGCCAGAGTGCTGCAAAATTAGTGCGCATATGTTGTGAGTGGCAAATGTGGCGTGAGCAACCATATTTGCATGCATGCATTGCATACATATGGCCTGCATGCACGTGGTGTACAGAGATGTAGGTATGTATGTAAACGTATGTCTGGTAGCGGTATCGTACGGGGAATAAATTAAAATGTGTGTGTGCGGGGGGGGGGGGGGGGGGGGGGGGGGTCCATTACTATGGTTGTAGTGTGTGACGTGTGTATGACCATGACCACTCAATTCCATGACTTCCAACATCATAATTTTACATCGTAAAACAGACCACTCACAAAGTATTTGATGAGCTATCAGCAGCATGACTGGTGAAAGATTTTGCCTTGTTCGACACTACGCGCACACACACAGCACACACACACACACTGTCACTCGGGTCCACAATACTTTCTTAAATCACACTTCCCGAACAGCATGCTTTGTTCAAAGCTC
>CM031613.1:54400222-54427722 GCA_018398815.1 Conus ventricosus | reverse complement strand
GAAGGGTCGTCGGCGTTTCAATCCTGGGCATTAAAGGCCGAGAAGGGGTCATCGGGGTTTCAATCCCGGTCACCAAGGGCCGAGAAGGGGTCGTCGGCGTTTCAATCCTGGGCATTAAAGGCCGAGAAGGGTCCTCGGGTTTCAATCCCGGTTACCAAGGGCCGAGAAGGGGTAGTCGGCGTTTCAGTCCCGGGCATTAAGGCCGAGAAATGGTCGTCGGGGTTTCAATCCCAGGCATCAAGGGCCGAGAAGGGGTCGTCGGGGTTTCAATCCCAGGCATCAAGGGCCGAGAAGGGGTCGCCGGGGTTTCAATCCCGGCATCAAGGGCCGAGAAGGGGTCGTCGGGGTTTCAATCCCAGGCATCAAGGGCCGAGAAGGGTCGTCGGGGTTTCAATCCCGGGCATCAAGGGCCGAGAAGGGGTCGTCGGG
Organism: Conus ventricosus; assembly: GCA_018398815.1. Taxonomy (NCBI): domain Eukaryota; kingdom Metazoa; phylum Mollusca; class Gastropoda; order Neogastropoda; family Conidae; genus Conus; species Conus ventricosus. Next base: position 54,427,293 of record CM031613.1, on the reverse strand, counting down.
GTTTCAATCCCGGGCATCAAGGGCCGAGAAGGGTCGTCGGGGTTTCAATCCCGGGCATCAAGGGCCGAGAAGGGGTCGTCGGGTTTCAATCCCGGGCATCAAGGGCCGAGAAGGGCTTCCAAGGTGCCATACAACTGGGCGTTCAAGTACAGGTGCTTGTCCTAGAAAGACAAGACGCCTATATTAGTAAAATAAATACACACTTACTTTAAGTCGATCACAGGATCCAGATCCGACCTATCGAGTGTGTGAACAGGGTAGAATTTGGAAATTATACCGATCACGAGCAAAACATGATTTAGAATTTAAAAATCGCGAAAAAAAGCTTGTACTGGAAGTTATCTAAATTTGCTCACACATCTTAACTCGCCCAGAATCAACAATATCATAACTTTTCTTTTCTGTCTTTCCTTCCTGCTGCCCCCCCCCCCCCCCGCCCCCCCCCCGTCAAAGTGCCGGGCAACCTCCTTTTTTTCCAAGAGCAGAAATCACTAGCTGCCATCTCTCTTCTCACGGCGCACGACAGTGAGCTAGCAACCAAAAGCAACCCTCCCCCTCCCCCACTCTTTTTTTTTCCACGGGGCCCACGACAATGGATAGATGGATACAAAAACCCACCAAAATACACCTTGCATAAAGTTACAAGAACACCTTTCAAACCCTAAAAAAGCAGAATATATCATTATGCAGACAATTAATCATAGCACTGAACCTGATGACAGAAAAAAAAAATGTTGGTGCTTAGAGCTACATCTAATCTGCTGAGCGTCTGACTCCCTTAATGAAAAAGAATTATCAAAACATCGATCAAATATAAATCTAGTATTGAACAATCGAAGCTAGCCGCCCGTTCCATTACTAACATAATACACTCACTGAAAGTAGACCTCTCGAAACATTTTTGAAACGACTATCAGAAAAAATATGAGACGAAATTTCATGTGAATTCCCCAAAAAGCAGAAAAAGGCAGGAACTCCGAGATTAATAGATCACTGGAATTTTGTAGCACACCGAATTTCTGGAAAGTAGAAATAATGCTTACAACGAAAAGAACCCCACTCACACCTCGGCAAGTATACGTTGATGGCTAGAACAAAGTATCCCAATGTGCAGTGTACAAATGCAGACAAATCTAATGAGGATTCATAAAACTATACAGTCTCTAGCTTCATCTTCGCTTCAGAAAAATGTCCAAGTTCTCCATCTCACAAATCAGTTCACACGCCAAACCAAGGTCATCGGCAAAGCGCGGAATGCTGTAAAACCACCGAGGCGATCCAGATTTTCAGCACTGCTTGAGGGTGATTTCTGGCATTCATTCCCACTGCATTTACAATTTTCACAGCGCTTTGGACATTTCTGTTTCAGTGGTCTGTCGTTTAGCATTAGCTCGGCATCTGGATTTTTTTTCAACCATGATGTCAAAAATCCTGATTAACATACAAGGAGTCATCTATTACAAGGATGACATTCGTAACCATGCTGCAGATCACAAGTCGAATCCTCATACACAGTAGCAGTTCATGTCACTGCAGCGCAAGTTGATTCACATGCTAACCAATCACATTATAAATATGGCACGAATAGAATAACATGCTGCCCACAAAAAATAGTTCATTTCATCATGGCACAAGTAAAACACGTACTGCCCATACGCAGTAACCATTCAAATCATTAGGGCACGCGTGAAAACACATGCTGCCCCCCCCCCCTCCCCCACACACACACACACACACACACACACACACACACACACACACACACACACACACATACACACACACACAAAGATCTTGTCAATAAGGCACACGGAGAAAGACATGTTGCCCACACACAATGACGGTTCAAGTCAATTAAGGCACAAGGAGAAAGACATGCTGCTCACACACTATGACAGTTCATGTCAAGGCACAAGGAGAAAGACACGTTGCCCACACACAATGACAGTTCATGTCATTAAAGGCACAAGCAGAAAGACATGCTGCTCACACACAATGCCAGTTCATATCAATTAAGGCACAAGGAGAAAGACATGTTGCCCACACACAATGCCAGTTCATATCAATTAAGGCACAAGGAGAAAGACATGTTGCCCACACACAATGCCAGTTCATGTCAATTAAGGCACAAGGACAAAGACATGTTGCCCACACACAATGACAGTTCATGTCAATTAAGGCACAAGGAGAAAGACATGTTGCCCACACACAATGACAGTTCATGTCAATTAAGGCACAAGGAGAAAGACATGTTGCCCACACACAATGACAATTCATGTCAATTAAGGCACAAGGAGAAAGACATGTTGCCCACTGACACGACTTGGGGAGTGGATGTATGGAATGTGTATGAAATTAACACACTCACCCGCCTCCAATTCACTCTATCGGACACGAGAGCCAGATAAACAATTAAATAAAGATTTAATAAAGAAATAAACAATGAATTGGTGAACTGGACGATGCGATTATTGGCGTGTTGATATGTATGTAGATAATATACACAGAGTTCTCATTCACTCTCACAATCATTCACTCATTCACGGCCACATTACAAAACGTTACACATAAAACTATATGTGTGCGCGTGCGACTGTCAGTATATTGCTTCACTTAGCTGGTTTTCGTTGCTTGTCTGAAGTGATCTTCTCTGACGTCCCGTCGATGATGTCCTGATCCTCAGCAGTTACAATATCGAAACACACAACTCCTTGAACAGGACGCAACCGTTCATTCGGCTAAAGAATCCGCCGTACACCGATATATATTACAACACGATTCGCACATCTGTTGTATCCGTTCTCAGAAAGGTTAGTATTGTGTCCAGTGTTCAGGTACAATGTCACAATATACGATATAAATCACAAATCACTCTGTCTGCCGTACTATTCTTGAACAATTTCTGGAATATCTTGATACTGAAGAATATGTCCACACAGAGTAAATACTTCCACAGTAATGACGATGTCCTTTACAAAAATTCACGTAGATAAACGCAGGTGGGATAGGTGAAATAAACGAAATAGATGAATAGGTGAAATAGTTGACATAGGTTCAATAGCTGAACAGATTGCAATAGCTGACCTGAAACAAATCAAATAGTCATCCTTAGGATTCAGAATGAACAGAATAATAAGCACGCATATAGATATACACACACGCTTTTACATCAACACTGCACCCTGGTTGTGGCCCCTCTCAAATAGATCTGCAAAAAAAAAAAAAAAAAAAAAAAAAACGTGGGATGATGGCTGGACATTGGCTTATTGGTTGGAGCACCATACTGGAATAATTCCACTAGGCCTGCACAGATTGACGAATGATTACCACACACGACTGTTAGACTCCCCTGTGATCGATCGGTCTGCCGTCCTGCAAGAGAACATCGATTAGTACCATCGATCTGCTATATTTACCTGACACAGGCCGTTAATCGTTCCTACACAGACCCGACCGACTCTAGAAGTGAACGTTGGAGACTAGGCAACAGTGCAGTCGCTGTTGATTGGTCGTCGTCAGCCGAACTCCCTTACAAGCTTGTAGATTGGGCGTCGCTAGATCTTAATTATAAACCTGACTACAACTATGATAACAACGTCACACGATGACGACAAGGAAAAATATTCATTTTACGTACATGCCTATTTCTCGGCCGAATCATCAGCTGTAGAAATGTGACACCCACACACAGACGAGTGTTGGACACCTGCAGCCTGGACACAGGGAAGACACACCAGGTGACCACACGGTGCTTCTATAACTTGGACAGCTAGGACGCGGCAATACTGGCATAATCAAAGCACAGGCAGACGCCAGTTCTGTCTTTGCTCCTCCCGCAGTCTTTATCTGTGCACTCGCCAATTTACACGCCTGCATCACTCCACTGATGACACACACCAGCGCACACACGTCTACAGGATACACTGGCGTCCCTGAGAGATTCAAAGTCTTATCGCATTTGACATGTATTTGATAATTTGTGTCTGTTATTAGACAGGCCCAGTATGAGTTTGCCCCAGTCTCTAGGAGTCTTCACAGTGTTGGCCTTCAGACTATTCCAATGTTTGTTTGGTTGGTGATGTTTTTTGCTTTTTCTTTAGGGCTGGATGTGCGGTCACTTCCTCTCTTCATGTTCAGATCTGAAAGATGGTCTATGACATTGTTGCTTTGCTCTTGTTGCTCAGGTGATCCTTCAGATTTCTTATCACATCAGATCAGTCAAGCTGTAATCTAGTTCTTATTGTTGCCTTGCCAGCCAGTGTGTCTGCTCTCTCAATTCCTCTAAGTCCTGCATGCCCAAGGCAGTACATCCATACAAGTCTCTCCAATGGAAGGTTGCGCATTACTTCATGCCAAGCAGGGCTTCCCATTTCACTCTCAACTTTTTGAAGTAGGTTCATGGAGTCAGTCAGTATTATGGCTTATTGAGTTTTAAACTGGCCTGTGGATGATGGAGTTCTTATGTCACTACCTCTGCCTCCATTCTTAGACTTTAAGTTGTTAAACTGTACGCGCCATTGTCTTCCTGGATAGTTCGGCCATTTTACTTCACTGTGTATCCCCAGCCTGACTTACCTTTGGCGACAGAACCGTCAGTGTATATAACAATGTCATCTGTAGTGCCAAGGTTTTCTATCTGCATCTTAATGTCTGTGTTGGTTTGGTCTTCTTGCCATTTTCGACAGTGTCTTCCAAGTTCTGGAGCGATAGCAGTTTGGTAGAGGTGTTTAAAGTGATCTGGATACATTTCCCATTCCTTTGTTTCCTCGAGTTCTGCTAACTGGCACACAAGCTGTATATTGTCTTCTGCCAATTAGAAATCTTTCCTCCGTAAAATCGGTTTTGTGCCGTTTGCATAAAGGTCACTCCTTTTACACCCATTCTTATGTTTTAAAGGGTGAAGAAGCTCCATGGTGCATTCCATGTCATGCACCACTCACAGTGAAACATATTCTTTTAGAGTGTTGGGGATTGCATGATGTGAGACATACATAAACGTTTTACAGCAGAATCAATGAAAACCTTGTTTAGAGATGTGACCTTTGAATTTCTGAAGGAAATTAACATTTTTCATCTGATCTCAGAATTTACAGAAGACAGATTTTTAACATCAGCTCCGGTGTGCTTTTAGGTGTGTATTAAAGGGTTGTGTGAATGTGTTTTTTTCCCCCAATGACTTGTGAGTTGACTTCAACGCGGTGACAGCGCTGATATGGCCCTTTGCGGTCGGCTGGGCTGTAAGCAACATTAGCTTACCTTATCTGTTCCACTGCACTGAACGAGGGGTTGCCCTGAAGCTTGTCAGCTCGCAGCAGTATTGAAATGGGACGGAATGATTGGAATTACTAACTGCAGGAATACGTACGCCAGGAGTACGGGGGGTATAGCCCCTGAATCAGTATGGGTCATGAACAGCCTGCACACTGCAATGACAAAGTGTAGGCGCTCCGAAAGTTTACTTATCTGTACTCCTGACAGATGGTTCATATTGGCTCCAAGCTGCCGATCGTCTGAGCAACGATGTTCTGTCAACAGAGAGAGGGAGAGAGGAGTGTGATTGACTTTGATGTTGTAGCCTTCCATCTATGCGCTATGAACGTAACTTGAATTCCAGACAATTAACTGTGGATTTTTTTTTATTAAACACCTCTAATTCGCTTTGATCTTTCTTTTTTTGTTTTTTGTTTTTTAGAGAAGAGCTTCTCCGGCTCTCCGGCATACAAATGAGCTCAACGGCACCCACAAAGAAATGTTCAAAATACACTGCTTCAGAAAAACCCATCTGCGCTGCTGAGCTCACTGTATTGTTCTTGGCACTTTAATGGTACCTAAAACATTGTATAGATGAAAGAATTAAAAGCAATTGTTGAGGGTTTGTTGGGGTTTTTTTTAAGTTTGGTGTGTGTTCACCCAGCTCATGGCGGAAAATCGGGTATCTGACTTTATCTGGGGTTTTTTTCCGAAATTGGTGATAGATGTTTCTTGTTCTGGAGTGTAATCATGTAAGGCAAAGCACCACTTGCTTGCTCTTGGGTCTCGTCTGTCTTGTTGAGTTGTTGCTGCATACAGCAACAGAGAAAAAAAGAGAACGTCCTCGCTCTTGAAGTCTTGGCTTGAAATGACGACCGCTGCGCGCAAAATGTTACCGCGCATGCTTGTGTGTCATTTATTTCGTCATTTATATTGAAACGTCATAAAAGTGTCATTTTAGTATTTATTTCGTCATTATTGAAGCTCAGTGTACAAATATTGTCATTAGTGATGTAACGTGTTTTGACGCCATCAACGTTACTTGTAAGCGATCAAGGTCGCAGGTGTTAATATGACCTTCGCAAGGCGTCTCTCGATACCCCCAGATTTCCATTATAAACCTTCAATGTCAAGACAAACGTTTTAATATGACGAACTTCATTTTATCATGACGAACCACACACTATAGAACAGTTCTTGCAGTGTTAGAACATACACGGTGTGGTCAAAAACACTTTATAGCAGACTGAAAATCCTGTTCAGAGATGTGTGTGTGTTCAATTTCTTTTTTTTTTTTTTAATTGATACTTTTTATTCGATATAAGATTTTATAGACGAAAGATTTGAAAGCAATTGTTGAGTTGTTTTTTTTTTTTATTTAGTCTGGTGTGTGTGTGTGTGCGCGCGGTGTGTGTGTGTGTGTTTTAATGTGTTAGGAGCTGCCTTTGACAAAGCTATGCCCTCATATGGCTCCTAGTTGTCGACTTGGCTATAAACAACATGATCAAGTGTATAAAAGGAAAGTCACCCATTGAAGTTTGGTGCAGATACAGTACAAAGAGTAATCCATGATGGTTGGACTTTACATAGGTCTGCGCTCTCCCTGCTGCCCTTGTATGTGTATGTGTATGCGCGCGCGTCTTTGTGTGTGTGTGAAACTCATCTTGAATTAAAAGAGCAAAACAAAAAAACTTGCTGGTACACTTCAGTTTATTCCCGACTTCTTTCTTTTTTTCTTCCTGCATTTTCGGAGTATTGTAATGCCTCGAGGTAGGCCTGTAAGAGCTGCTTAGATCAGGTTACGAGTTAATTACCGTTAATGATTCTTTGTACATCCCGCGCTAGAGACAGATTTCCATAAGAATGCATTGAAAGGCAAGCCTCACAAGAAGAGCCGTTCTGACTTTTATTGTCGTATGTTGTTTTTCTTTTCAAGACAGGACATTTCCTTCACTGCTTCAACGCGGTGACAAGCCCTGATGTGGCCCTTGGCGGTTGGCTGGGCTATAAACAGCATTACTTACCTTTCCTTACGTGGTACACCAAGGCTTGGATGGTCGGTTGAGCTATGACAAGATGATTGTGGCCAGCTTCGCGATAAACTTGAACCATTTCCTTGAGTTTAAGAGCAATAGGAAAAGATCTCCACAAAAACCATATTTCTGTGTACAGACTGAATGCTTTTATCAAGTCAGTTTTAGCCAGGCAAATTCATTGGAAAATCACGTTTGTTCCACCAAAGCTTGTTCGCGTCTTTATTTTTGAGATCACCCCCCCCCCCTCCCTCCATGCTCCTCTCCCCAGTATCACAGCTATAAAGTTGCTGAAGGTAGACATAGAACAACTTGGATCGCGTATTGAATGACCACCATGTTAGGAATTATAGTATTGTAGCGGTTTCCATAAGAATGTTTCAAAAGCAAAGCCCACATGTATGAATTGTAGCATTAAGCGGTTTCTATACTAATGTGCCAAAAAGCAAAGTTCATGGGGTAAGGCGTCTGGAGCTTCTTGTTATCACGATCCGCAATGTGACAAAAAAGAGGAGGAAACGTTTTTCGGACCAAAAAAAAGTATTAAAAATTTCCAAGCTTTCCTCTTATCCAATCGAGCTTGGGACAAATTTTGCCTAAAACTGTATTGCTATGTATTCTATGTGTGTGCATATGAATGTGTCCTTTGTGACAGTTTCCAGATAGATATATTTTTCATTCGACCTAAACATCTGTGTAAAATGCGTTAGGTTCAAATCCGCAGTGGGAACGTTTGGGATGAACTTTCTTTCCATGCTTGTTTGGAGTCGATTTTGACATGGTGACAAACAACCCTGATACGACCCCACGCAAGGCGGTTGGGTTGAAAACGAAATGAATATTACTATTATAGGGATCCACACATTCAGTTGTCATGTTCTGTATTAATGCTTCACTCATTCGTGTGTATTGAGAAACTATTTGGTTATATAAATATTAGAAATATACTGGAATAGCAATACGCTAAGGAATATTTTATTTTCAAAATGAAGAAGCTGCGCCAATTTGTACGTGTACTAACAATATGTTGCGGAGTGGGGAATATGGTCTCAAATGATTTGCGTGGGTTCCTGGTCATATCGGCTTTCGAGTGTTCAGAAACGAGTTACAATGTGTACAGGTCAGTGAATTTGGCTTTCACGAAAATCTTGTTGAGTTGCAGTTACTGGTCTAAGATTTACAGAAGAATGATTTTTAAGTTTCTGGTGCGTTTTTAGAAGTTTCTGGTGTGTTTTTAGGTGTATTTTATAGAATAGTGTGATTTTTTTTTTTTTTTTTTTTTTGGGGGGGATGATTTGTGAGTTGGCTTCAACGTGGTGACAGCCCTGATATGGCCCTTTGCTGTCGGCTGGGCTATAAGTAACATTATCTTACGTTACTAGGCTTAGGATCAGTAGCTCTGGCAGACTGATGTTGGTGCTGGAAACAAAAAATTGACTTAAAAAGTATTGTGGGCAGGATATAGAAAACTTGTTGTATAAGAATTAATGTATTACTGCATTAAATCTAAAATCTAAATCTATCGTATGACCGAGTCACATATACGTACGCTGGTGGCTCGGTATGGAATAGCCAAGGTTGATAACACTTCAGAGGCAGATCTCCGTGGACTCTGAACTGTCCCCGTTGGATGCAGATGATTCTGCTGTTCTTGCATCGCGGTCGGACTGGTCAGTTACGTCTCCAACGAAAAACCGATTGGAAATGGGATCTGATTCATGTGTAACAGTCTTTGCGTGGATGACGCGACTTGTGGTTTATAAAGTTTTGACTGAAGACGTGTCAGCTGGACTTTCAAATCTTGATTTTTCCCTTTGAATGTGTTCAGTTGTTTTTTTTCTAAATCCGATATTCTTTTCACAATACTTTACATCTTAAAATTGCCAAAAGCGTCTGGGATATGCTCTGATGTAGATGTGATCGTAGATCTGTGATCGATGCTTTGGGCAGAGCTAATTTTGAAGCGTGTGTATTGTTTTTATGGATGGACGAAGACGGAGCTTCGAGTTTGGGTAAAATAAATTTAGGACAAAGAGCTATGGAGGCAGCTGGTTGTGCAGTAGGAGTAGCAATCATATCAAATGAAGATGATGGCAGTGACGACGAGAGGACTTTTGATAGATAAGTAGGCGCGGTGTTGACACCAGTGCTGAGTTGTGATGTAGCATCTTCAGTGTCACGGCTTCCTTCAGTCGTATGTGGCTGACAGGACAGAGGGACATCTGGGTCAGCAACAGTGATGGCTGTGTGTTGTAAGACGATACAGAGACGGATTTTAATGTAGTCTCAGATAAATTTGCCTCCAATGTCCCCGATGACACAAATGAAGCGATGAACTCGAGCGGAAGACGTCAGCTGTCCTCCAAGACAGGTGCAGAAGACAGGGTTGTGGCTGCTCAGCAGGAATTGGGGCAGCAACAGATAAACAGGAAAAAGGTCCCGGCAATGGCGGAGAGGACGACGTGACAATGGAAGGGTGGTGCTGACCTGGCTGTGGCTGATGAGACCAGTATGGAGTCCTGTTTGCAGCACGTTATCGGGAGCTGTTGGTGGGCTTGGAGAACAGTATCACCGGTGACACACGAGGACTCCGTCAGCTTGTCAATTTGAGCAGGGAGAGAAAGATCCTGGATGGCTTTGACTGATGCCTCTCTACCTGCACGCTGGTCATATAGAGCCTCCACCAGAGCTTTGAGGAACTTGAATTCTTCAGTAACCCAGGGTGTGCAGCTTTTCCCCTGGACGAGAACTTTATCAGTGGAATAATACTTGGTGATGTTAAGCCTTTGTTCATTATTAAAAAAATAGTGATTTTTGTCCTGGTCCTGCCAAGTAACGGCGAATCCCGGAATGGTCTGCACAGTCACGTGATATTGGAGAAGACGAGTCCGTCTCCAGAGTCCCAGATACCTCCGTCTGGTGCTGAAAGTCACTTAACGATAAGGGTCAAGTGTGTGCTTGATCTTGTGAAAATAAAAAAAAAATTGTTGTAATTTTGTTTTTGTTTGTTTTTTTATGACTTTTCGTATTGGAAATGTCTAAGTGAAGGTAATCAGTTATTAGACTATAGACTCAACTGAAAATGTCATTTTGACGGTGACCGAACCCAGAAGAATAAACGCTGTAAGTTACACTTTTCCTCCACGTAAAAGAAAAGGTGACGTAATAACGTGTATGGAATTACGTGTACACTAAAAACAGGAATTTCAGAATTAACACACTGTGTTACATATTATTATTAGTCAAGGAAAGCGTTGCATGACTTGTAACCTGTTGTAACCTGTTCTAAAAGCTTGGTATCAAAATTAAAAAAATATGTCAATGTGCATCACAACCGCCCATCCAGCAAGTCCTAAACCACTGATCCGAATTCAACGTTTGAAGACACGAAGAACATTAATGTTGAACTCCGGACAAAAATAAGTATCAACAGAAGACCGCAGCACCAAACTGAAAGGAGTGTTAGTGTCAAAGAAGAAACCGACTCACCGCTCACAATCATTACACAGGGAAGCACAGACATAACAGGTCACGGCGAAGAACGGCTCTCAGCTCAACACGAACGGCGCTCAATAATTTGAATGGACCAATCGACGACGTTCGCTTGATAATATTCTTTCATTTTCTTATTCCGACATAAAAGACCTGTCCCTCGTGATTGCCCCTCATCTGGAAAAATCTTCTGGTCAATATATTAGGGGAAGTCGGGTGTCCCCAGACCCCTCCCTAAGAAATCTCCTGTCTGTCTCATACTTGTTTTACGCTGACATCCCCCCTCCCCTGTTGCTAAACCTCAATACTGACACAGAAATCTGCCGTCTATTTTTGTTAAGTTCGGAAAATTAAAATAAACACCAAACACAGCGCCAATTGTAACGACTGTCTCACCCCTTAAATTCCAGAATTGATAGCATATCAACTCACGTGACATTGTTACGTAGCCTTTTATCTTACTTTAAATTTCCACATGTCCCTTTCGCTCTTTACTTAGCATAATAAAGGATAATTTGATTTTAAAAAAAAAATAGGAGTGGAAAGAATAGGGAGTGGGAGGTGAAGTGGTGGATGGGGAGTGAGTGGAGAATGGTTGTAGCGTAGATAGATCGTGAGGGAAGGAGAAGGGGAAAGACAGAGAAGCATTCAGAAGAATGAGGGAGGGGAGGTGGGGGGCTATAGGAAGAGTGGTGTAGGGAAATGTGATGGGGAAGGGGAGGAGGGGGGGGGGGGTCCGTCGAATTTTTGTGGCCTAACTGTTTTGATACTGGACTCTTCGTTGGATACATGCATTTAAATCCTTTCTGCGACTGAGACCTGTAAACAATGTACCCAAATTGGCCTGCCAGTATAGCTCTCTGCGAGGGAGGTTTGCAATTCCCCCATTCACTGACTTGATTGGACAGATGGACAGAAATGGGACTTCTTGGTTGTCTAGGTGGGGTGTCGTGTTCACATGGTGGGCAACCTTGCATTTGTTGGTCCTGCCTCCCTTTACATCACTTTTATGGTTGGCCCAACGCAATTTAAGGTTTGTGGTTGAGCCTACATACCACTGCTGTGGGTGCAGACTGCACCTGATAACATATATCACATTGGCAGACGTACGAATGAGATGTTGTAGCATTTTCCACGACCGCCCATCCCAAGGAGACACCAGTTTATGAGCGTCTTCGGCATGCTTACAGGTTTCACACTTCCTCGTACATCTAAAGAAGCCAGGACACTTTTTGGGTCCATGCTCTACAAATCGTCTTGGTACAGTGGGTTTGTAGGTTTCCCCAAGTTTTTGAGTCTCCTGTCAGTCGCAATGATACACTTGAAGGAAAACACCGATTTGTTTTGAGGGTTGAGTACAGGAGATGGAGGTTCCTTTTAATTATGGCAGTCATCGACGCAGCTCTATGGTCAAATTTTGTGAACCAAGCTATCTTTTTGCTCTGCTTTTTACGGGGCTGATGGAGTATTGTATCTCTTGATTTTGCGGCTCCTTGAAAGATCTCTTTGAGGACTGTCATAGTGCCAGCCTGACAAGGTTAGGTATCTTGCGTATTCCCTTATCCTCTCGTTCGGCTGTTCATCATTGCTGACTAGCATTTTTAGTCTGGTACCAATGCTTCTCGCTATGCCTCTGAAGACTGACTTGGGGTGGCAGAAGGAAGGGGGGAGGTAGCTATGGCAATTCTTCGAAAATACATCGGTTTCGATGAAGCCAGCGTTATTTATACTCACCCTTACATCTAAGTATTCTGCTTCTCTGCCACAGGAAACAGTCCATTTTATACCCGGGGGATGTAAATTCTGTGTGTTTCAAAAGCACTAGCATCAGCGGAGTCTGGCAAAATTGCAAAACCGTCATCTCTGATTGCTTTTCAGAGGGACAAGAACCTTGTGACATGCTTGTGAGGTCCAAGCTTAGACCGCAGGCCACCCAGTCAACCTCACCAGGGTGCAGACCTTGTGGGGACAAAAAATGCAAGACGTGCCCATTCATAGACACTTCAGCTACAGTCGTGGGACCCACTGGCACATTCACTGTGAGGTCCAGTTTAAACTGCCAGTCTAGGGACTTAGTGTACGTCTTGACCTGCACCCTCTGCTCCAAGCTGTATATTGGGGAGACCTACCGCTCATTGGCCGACCGCTTTTCAGAGCACCTGAGGTCGATGAAGCTGGGCTACAACAACCCAGTCGGCCAACATTTTGTTGGTCCATATCACAGCTACAGCCATGCGAAGATAGCAGCAGTGTGGCAGAACCCCAGAGACCGTGTGTACAGAAAGCACATGGAGAACCTTGTCATCAGCCGCTTGGGCACCACACAGCCAGCTGGGATGAACATCAGAGTCACTGACGTCTAGCTGAGCCAGGGCCCTTCTGCCTTAATCTCTCTGTCCTGTCCTTCTTTAGCCTCTGTTTCTTTTTCTTTCAGTAGGCTAAATAGTGAATATTTCCATTTATTCCCCTCCTTTTGTGTGTGTGTGTGTGGTGCAGGGTGGTGTGGTGTGTGTGTGTGTATGTGGTTTGTGGGGGTTGTGGTGGTAAAGGGGGGGGGGGGGGGGCGTGTGTGTGTTGGTGTCTTTGTGTGAACTGCAGTGTGTGTCTGTGTGAGCTCAATACACCTGAACAGTGATCAGTGACTTTATTCTGGTCCAACTTAATCATTAAATGAAATGTTCTCACCCAATTCTCACATAGGCTTTCCTGTCTACACTGTCCTCTTCTTTTCACTTTGACAACGGGCCTATGGCTTGAAACGTCAGTTTTCTCACTAATGGATTTGACTACCACCAAAAGGTTTTTATAAACTTTATTATTTTTTCATTTTGCAACGAATCCTGCAGTCAACTTTTGTTTCTTCCTCGTCATCTCTGAATCTGCTCCAGTTGAGGGTTTCTGTCTCTAAAGGCTCCTTGTTCACCACCAGAGAGGAAATCAGTGGAACTGGAGTTTCTTGGACCAGTTTCTCATCCAGTTCACCCATAAAAACATCCACATAGTCGCACGCATGACAGGGCCCATTGTTGTCCCATGATTGGGAGCTGCAATCAAAGACTTACCTTCACCATCTGTGTATGCACAGGCATTGTTGTCAAGCGCTAGTTTCAGTCCTTCAAAACGCAGTCCGTGGACACATTCAGTGGCGAAGGATGGTCACTGAGCATTTGGGCAACAGCTGGAACTGCCATAGCATTGTCCACACTTGGGTACAGTGAGACAACATCGCATACCGCCAAAGTAGCTGATGGGGGGAGTGGATGCCTCTTCTTTGTTGATAGTGTCCATTTTTTTCAGGAATTCTTTTGTATCTATAATTTGATGGGGTAAATAACTACTTAAGTGGCTTATGGCTGTCAGGATAAATGTTGATAGTGGTTGTATTGGCGTTCCACTGCCTGATAGGAGTAGTCTGTATGGATAGGGAAAGGATTTGTGGGTCTTGACCAGGGGCTTACATTTGGCAGGATGTGCATCAGGATTGTTTGTCACAAAAGCGAACACTTCCTCGTCAATCGCTCCCCTCTTGAGCTACTTGTCTGCCCAGCATTTGACTTTTTTTGCTGGTGTCTCTAGTTGGGTCTTTTGTTAAAATGTCAAACTGGTTGTCGTCTGTTAATGCTTGTTGTATTTTCTTATCGTCATAAGATAGTGGGGTGATGACTATTGCAGATTCGTCTGTAAACCGACAGGCTGCTTGATGTGTTTGAGGTAGATTGCGAAGCTCTTGCAGGGCATGGCGTTGGCTTTTGGTGAGGTTGTCCTTGATTCGCTTTCGATTTTTGATGTCCATGAAATCCCTAGTGCACGCTTCAATGAATGCCTTTAGGGCAGGATCATCTCTCGGGGCACTTCTTGTGGTAGGTCTATACCATGGTATTAAGGACTCTTCTTGGTCGTCATCTTTCTCAGCTTCACCCATCCCTTTCCCAGCCCCACTCACCCCTTTCTCAGCTTCGTCCACCTCTTTGTTAATTTTCTGTTTCTCATGGAAGCGATGCCATCGGAGATGCTCGGCCCAAGCATGGGTGCCTAACACTTGGTCGCTTACATCCATGGGTTGTCTTGGGGTTGGTGCAAAGCAGTCAGACATTCTGCAAATGGAGATCTGATCTTCTGTCAGAGTTACGTAACGTTGGATGTCAGTACTGTAGGGTCAAACTGTTACCGGTCTTCTTCTGACGGGGGTGTATCCTTTTAAAGAAATTTTCTTGGCTTTGAAATGGTTTTTTTGTGCATCCTTCTCCGATGTGGTCCAGTTTTCCTGGGCTGGGGCTTTCTTAACGGTTTCGGATTTGCACTTTGTGTTCCACGTGCTTCCAACAATTCTTCTGCTACTATTCTGAGTGATCCTTGGTGATTAGTTGGTGTTGGGTGAGCAGCAGCTGTCTCTTTCTTTGTTTGTTTTTGTTTTTTGTTTGAAAACCCTTAGCTTCTTCCAATGTGTTTGGCACACCTTGGTGATGATGGTTTTGCAATCTCTTCTTACCTTTTCAAGTATTCTATTAGTATTGTTGTTGCCAATTTGGGTTCTCAGAGTGTCCATATACTCTTGGAGCATATTGTATTTCAGATCGATACCGGCATTCACTTCAGAGTGGACAAGTCGAACAACCTGTGAGCTTGCATCATTTAGGAGGTCTTTAAATTAATTCACCAAGTTGCTGTCATTGTCTGGCTTCAAAACTAAGTTCAAACGTAATCTCAGTCCATGAGGCAGCACATTCATCTCCAGACATCTGCACAAGAATATTTCTTTTTGCACGCATTTCTGGTGTTTCACGTAAAGTTTCCGCAGTGTATAGTATTCTGCAGTGGGTATCATGGTGGCATCTACTGAAGGGGGCCAGTTGAGGGTTGAATCTACTTTTGTAGAAAAATAATAGTTTTCAGGAAACCCTGTTAGTTGTCTGACTCTGCACCTAGCAGTAGAAGGGGCAGGGACAGTTCCATATAGGACCATTAAAACAAATAAAGAAGTCCATACACCGTGCCTGTTTCGTCCACTTTCTTTTCAAATTTTCGGCTTTTCAGCCTTCATCAGGAATCTGCACATTCGAAAAACAGTAAGTTATCACAACATTAGCGCTCCCATCCATTTTACACTTTTTACATTTTTATATTTCTATTGTTCCTTCCACACACGCATACACAAAGTATGCACCACCCAGCAAATCACACACACACATTCACACACACACACACACACACACACACACACACACACACACACACACACACACACCAAGAGAGAGAGAGAGAGAGAGAGAGAGAGTAGCATACGAGGAAAATCTTACATGAACACACACTCACTACAGTAATCACACCCCACTGCATCCACCACAAGCACACCCACACGCACTGGGTTTGCTGGGTGGTGCATACTTTGACTGTGTATGTGTTTGTGAAAGGAACAATAGAAACGTAAACATGCAAAAAGTGCAAAATGGATAGGAGCGCCAATGGTGTGATAACTTATTGTTTTTCTAATGTGCAGATTCCTGATAAAGGCTGAAAAGCCGAAAATTTGAAAAGAAAGTGGAAGAAACAGGCATGGGCGTGTGGACTTCTTTATTTGTTATAGCTTTCCAACATGGAAATATCACTGCCCCTTCTATTGCTAGGTGCGGAGTCCGACAACTGATATGGTTTCCTGAAAACTATATATACATATACATATAGAGACACAATTGAAGTAAAAGGCAAACAAGCAATATAAACAAATATAATCCAATATTTCGAGCGGCTGCTCTTTTTCAAGGACGACAGACTGTGTAGTCACGTCAAAAGTGGAGTGACATCATCAGGTCGATGCTAAAAGAAAACCTGCGTCATGACAGTAATGTCATCACCAAGTGATGCAAAGTCTAACACACCATCCTGTTGTTCTTATTTTGTCACTCCCCACCCCCACCTTGGACTCAATTCAAGTTGCCATTTTCAGCAGACGAAAATTGTTCCTGAGGGCAGTCCCTAATGATGCCCTCTGCGGTCGGCTGGGCTATTAATGCAAACTAAAACTGAAGTTGACTGGGAACATACAGCCCACCTATAAAAAGTCGAATTAATTTTCGCCTTAAAAGGTACTCTAGAAGCCTCATTGCTGGCCATACTTATCTTCAGAATGAACTATCGAAACCTGAAAGGGAAGGTAGTGTCCAGTGGGTTGTTGTTGTTTTTTCGCAGAATCGACAAAAGATGACGTCTTTTGCTGTAACTCAGACCTGATAAGTCATCCAACCGCACAATGTGCATGTCAAAGGCGTTTGCAGGGCTTCCACTTTTCAAAAAACAAACAGCTTGGAATCCGCGAAAAGAAACAAACCGGCGGTCAAAAACATCAGCGCTGAATCAGCAGGAGTGCTGATTGCGTTTTCAGTACTCGATACTGATGTCACTAGACCGACCTCAAACAAATTTTGTAGTTGCCGTTTTGTCAGCCCGACGGATGGCTTTGCGCTTAGACACAACTTGACACAACTGTAGAGAAAGAGAGTAAATGCTGTTCGAGCGGTCCCGATCGGACAGCAAGGTAAACGGTAGACGATGCACCACACGATGCTCAGATTCGCATCAGATTGATCGCACCACGCAAGGTTGGACCCCCCCCCCCCCCCCCCCCCCTCCTCCCCTTTTACGGGGCAAGGAGAGGAATGGTGAAGAGAAGAAGGCACGGCATGCTGTACTACAGGTTCCCTTCCCCAGCTCATGAAGTTACAGGGTTGGGGGGGGGGGGGGGGGGGCGTTTCTGTCAGTGGGAGCCCTAATCTAACAAAAGGTAGAAGGTCCAGTCATGAACGCGAACATCATTATATCAGCTGTCGACAAGCGTCGGTCATTACAAAAGTTTAAAAACGAAAAAAAAAGACAAGAAAAGATTTAAGGTGATCTACGAAGTCTAATTTTTAATCGCGTTACTGTAATCACTGTCATAATTTGTATACTGTCAAGCAGGATAGGAGATCTACGAAGTCTAATTTTTAATCGCGTTACTGTAATCACTCTCATTATTTGTATATACCGTCAAGCAGGATATGTTGAATGTATGCTATGCACATCCAAAACTGCTGGGTATTATCTGAGATCAACCGTAAACACTTCATAGAACAGTACATGAAAACTTCATAGAACAGTACATGAAAACTTCATAGAACAGTACATGAAAACTTACATGAAAACTTCATAGAACAGTACATGAAAACTTCGTTGAGAAACGTCCCACCTAAAACGATTTTTCAGTTCCTGAAAGAGACGCAAAGTTTTCATTTTTACGTAAGGTTTTATGGCAGAAAGATTCTTAAGGAAGTTTTACATGTCATGAGAAATTCTGTATAATGATTGTGGAATTATTTTGACGTCTAAGAAGACGAGTTTGACGAGATCACAGCTCTCATATGACTACCCATGCAGTAGGCTAGATTAATGAACACCTTGTTAGGCGTCTTTTGTCTGTGAAAGTAGAATGAATTTTGCTAGAAGCGCGCTCGCGCGTGTGTGTGCGTCGTGCATGAGCACGCCTGCGAACTGTCCAGGCCAAAACGTTGTGATATATTTCAGCATTACATATACCATGGATTTTTTTCTATTGTATTTCATTTTATTCATACAAATATCAGTGGAGTAACAAACCCACGTGCGTGTTATCTTTGTAGTCCGCTGATGGCAGTTGCGAGGCAATGAAGATGTCGATTTTCCGATGTATAAACTGGGCGTGCAAAATACAGATCAAAGGTGTTTAGTACAATGTTCCTGCACTTTACGGGATGGCGGTCCCATCGAAGCCTTGAGAGCAGATGAGACCCACAGCTTGCGTTGACAAGGCGTTGTAAGATTACACGGGTTTTCCATTGCCCTACCCTTTCGACTTCCTTGCCCGTGTTTCTTCCTTTCCCATCCTGCACTGACGCCAGCTCCTTATAAAATCGTCTGGACTTGGCACAGGTCTGAGCTGAAGCTCAAACGGCTCGTACATGTATCCCTAGTTGAGTGATTGTACTTGTCTTAAAGGAGATGGATAATGTATGAGTAACGGCGGTAACTGTGTTCCGTGGGCTAAGCAGTTACGGTTGTCAGAATGGAGAACGGCAGGGTGTGAATTATCAGTGGTGATTGTAGTCCAAAGGTTGCATTAACGAGGCACTTTCTCTGAAGATGCTGATTCTCATATGTCTAAACTTGTGTGAGAAATGCAAGCAAGAGATGTGTATAAATGTCCCTTCTGCACATAACACGATGGCAGCCCAATCGACGCCTCGAGAGCACGTAAGACGAAGGAGAGCACGTGATGCCCTGCACAGCTTGCTTTGACACAATGGTTTAAATACAGGTCCGAGTCCGCAGTTACGAATTAGCCGCAAACGCTATATATTATCCATTATACTCATAGCTACATGTAACTTCTCTCAGAACATGAGCCTTTATTGGAATCAATTCACTGCACATGTCAGCCCTTGGGATATACTGTGCCTGCTTTTGAGACGGCCCCAATGTTTTGTTCTCTTTATGTACAAGCACAGTCGACATGATCCCAGGGTGTTGGTGTTTTTTTTTGTGTTTTGTTTTTTTTTGTTGTTGTTCTTGTCGTCTGCAAGGCTTTTCACTCCCAAATCCCTGTGCAACAATAATAGCGTGAGAACACAAGAAGTCAATGCATAATTATTTCCACTATTCTTGTTGACATCTAGCAATGAATTAGTTCATAAGCCAAAATCCAAGGACAGAGTCTTCTTTTACACACCACGCACACACACACACACACACACACACACACACACACACACACAATTCTATTCACAGAAGCAATGCCATTCAAATCTATTCAAACTGCATCGTTGCTGCTTCACTTGTGCCGTAACCCCGACCAAATTAGACTGCTCAGCTTTTGCCTCGCCCTTTGCCCTTCTTTATCCCACGCTTCTTTTCCAATAGTGTCCTTATCTCCTTGCTAACTCTTGTTTACTTTGCATAATTCTGGTATATGATAAAATGGCTCTTGTGGGTAGCAACGAGTTGAGCAGTAATAGTTGTCCTAATTGAGCTTGGCAAAGTGTGTTCTGTGTATAGCCACCCAGAAATGATTCACAGAACATCTCCAATATAACTCAGCAGCACCAGTCTCCTTTGGTAGATAGCCTCGTGGGAGCTTGACGTTGATAACCCGAGTCTCTTTGTGGACGTGTACAGAGAAATCAGAATGAGTGGCGCTAAAGTTGTGTCCTTGGGAGGTACAGCAGATGGGACAGCAAGCAAGAACGTATGAATAATAACAATTGAATAAATACAAACAAGAAAAAAGCATGGTAACTCCTGGGACATCCCAAATATTGGATATCCAGACTTGGACGAAGGTTTTCGCTGATCGGATGGGTTTTATGTCTGGGCAGGGGATTTTATAACAGCACCGAATGTTGCAGCTGGGGCTGGCGTTTACAGCACCATGGTGAGGTGCTTAGATGTGAGGAGGGTGGTCGTGTTCACACATGGCCCATTGTGTGTTCTGGGGCAGACACGTGGTTTTACGACTTCACCAATCCTGAGGGGCCTATCTGATGTTGGCCTTCCTGTATAATTGTTTTCGTCGTCTTTGTTTTCGTCGTCTTTTTTTAAAACCATAGGGATACCCGTGTCTCTCTCTCTCTCTCTCTCTCTCTCTCTCTCAAAAATTTGTTTAAATAAACATTGTTTTCCAAGCGCTAAAAAACACACACAAGTAAAACGTATACCATTATACAAATCGGGGAAACATTGCTGATCTGCCCATCTATGGATCTCTTTTGAGTTTATCTATTCCTTCGAAGGCTTTAGAATAACCTGTCAATAAACCCCATCTTCGTCTTTTATCGCTTTACGGCAGAATCCATGCAAATGTTGTTTAGAGATGTCCCGCCTGATGTGATTCTTTTAATTTCTGAAAGAGTTTAGCTCTTTTTTTTTTTAATCTAATCTAAAATTTTACAAAAGAAAGATTTTGACGAAATTCAGGTGTCTTTTTAGAAAGTGTTTAAAGTGTTGTGTGCATATTTCTTAATCCATTGTGAGAGTTCATTTAACCGTGTGACAGCCCTGATATGGCCTTTTACAGTCGGCTGGCTATAAGGAACATTATCTGTCTCTAAAATACCCCGAACACACCCCAGTCAGTCTGGATTCAGTGACAATCACTCTTGCCAAACACCTTTTTTCCGAGTTCGTTGACCCACGGCTTTCACACATTAACAAGCTCTTTGCAGAAGGATTGCCCACGTGTGGCATGTCAGTTCGTCTTCATTTGCCGGCAGTCGCCCATAATCGCACGGCAGTTCTGCATGAGTTGATCGCGATTTTACATACACTATCGTCGGCACCATTCTCTACCACCACCACCCCCCACCCCCCCCCCCCCCCCCCCCCCACCCTTGAAGCTGTCGATTTTTTTTTTCTTAATCAAAGTGATGCTTGATCTGCATTGTTAAGTGCTTTTTATTTCTGTTATGAGCGAGTTAAATCATGACAAAACCAGACAGCTCACTGACTGATACCCACACCAATAAAGTGGTTGCAAAATGATTTTTAAAAGACAAGGGACCTAAGGAAGAGAGGATGGGTCAGGTGGTGGAGAAAAGGGGGGGGGGGGGGACAGGAAGAGGTTAACAGAACAAATGCAAACGAAAAATCAGAGTTCTCAGATGCAGTCAAGTTTGCAGAGGAGGGGCGTCTTCCTGCGAGTCCATGCACAAAAGTCTCAG
Organism: Conus ventricosus; assembly: GCA_018398815.1. Lineage (NCBI taxonomy): Eukaryota > Metazoa > Mollusca > Gastropoda > Neogastropoda > Conidae > Conus > Conus ventricosus. Next base: position 54,405,794 of record CM031613.1, on the reverse strand, counting down.
ATAACCCCAGCATGCAGTTTCCACAATGTCCTGCTGATGCCCAGGTGTGGATGCTAGGCACTGGACTGGAATTCTGTCTGTGAAAAATTATGGGTCTTCTTCGAATACCTTCCCTTCACACTCTTCACTAGGCCAGGCCAATCCCCCACCTCCAGTTTTGTGCAGCAACTTGTACAGACTATGAACGTCTTGCACAAACCATTGCAATTTTTGTTCCCAACCTATCACCTCTTTGGAAACATGGTCCTCCCTTACAATACATCGCACTGCTAAAAATTCGTTCCAAAACAAATCATAATTAATGTGTTTTTCTCATTCTTTCCACTTTATCTATGTATTCCTATTGGTTGTTTGGTTTAAACAAGGCTTGTCTGGGGCAAGACCGCAAACACAAATAGCGGCATAGCCTGATAATTGCATCAATATCAAATCAACAGAATTATTAGGAACACAAATGTGATAGGCTATTTCATGCTTGGGACATGAGAAATAAAGAGACCACTCTATCCTATCTCAGGTTTTCCGGGGAATCAGTCACTGAAACACCTAACAGGTGCATCACATATCAGGTCCAGACATCACTAAAGTTCAGTTCCGAGTTCATCTCATGATAGCCGTCTGTCTGTCAGTATGCACCTTCATAGAATATGAAAGACGTTTAGCATTTCATACGGACAACATACGGTGCTGACTCAGAATGAAAATTCACAGATCCCCTAATACATACGAGTGCTTGAGAACAATATTTGGTAATTCAGGTAATGAGAAACGGTGGCAAGATTGTTCACTCTGTGGTCATCAGTACTTGGTCCTTCATGGTGTACACTGTAAGGTAGTTCAGGTCTGTAACTCAACGATCACATGGGTCAAAAACTGCCACCATCCCAAGCTAACCACATTAATTAAAATGCTATTCTGCAAGTAGCAGGCGACCTGTTTTTCTCACAGTCACAAAATGTCATTTTTTCCGCGTGTTGTTATAGCACCAAGAACGCCGGAACCTTCGCTGGAAAAAGCCTGGCTGTCAATCGGCTTCTTGGCAGCGTCTTGGGCACCGTCTGCCGGGTCAGTGTCATGAGAGCGAACAGACGAAGTGCTGATAAGAAAACTTTGCTACACTTTACAGAGCCTTGGTCCGTTCTAAAGTGGACTATGGTTGTGTTGTATACGGCTCTGCGAGACCCACTTATCTGAACTTTTTTTTTTTTTCTGCCCCGACCTCTGCGTCACCTCAGAGGCAGTGCACCTATGCCGCTCATTCCGACATCCCGTCAACAGCCACAGCCCGGTCGGCCCCGCCGCAGCCACGGCACCGGTGTCGTATATAATACTGTCGCCGTGGAATTGTATCGCAGCGACAGCATTTCACGTGAAATATTGTTGCAGCGACAATATTTGCTGGAAAAAATTGTCGCGCGACAACTTTCACGAAAAATGTCCTATAGAATATTGTAGCTGTCCTTAAAATACAGACGCTCGAAATTTTGCGACAGCTTTTGCGACAGGACACAGTGAAAATACTTGAATCAGTGAATACTGTCCGCTTGCGACACATTTTCACTGTAATCCGTTACTGCGAGAGTTAATCATTTCGCTGTGAACTATAGTCCGCAGCGTTAATATTTCACAGCGACGAAATTTTTCCTGCAAAGGTGAAAAAACGTCGCCGCGGGTGTTGTAGCGTCAAAATATCACAGAAATAATGCAGCCTGCCATAGATAAATAAAAATTGTCGCAAGTGATTTTTTAATCATAAAGGTTTTTCGACGAAAGTCAAATTTCCATCGTGTATGTTGGTGTGTGTGTGTGGTGGTGTGTGTGGTGTGTGTGTGCAACGTTTTGTGAACGGTGCTCGCAGGCGCGGCTTGTGGTGTGTGTGTGTGTGTTTGTGTGGTCTGTGTGTCCTGTGTGTGTTGTCAGTTTGTGTGCTGTGAAATGGATGTTTTTAGTCAATAATCGTAGGCCTTGGACATTCAGCACAACGAAAGTATGGAAGATTTGTAATTAGAACCCCTAAGAAAATGCAGCCCTACCTCCTTCACTAATTTCACTTCAGCACGTCAGGTTATTTATTTGTAAAGCTTACCACAGAGCTTCATAAGTACAGCCATCAAATGCTACCTTATTGTAAAAAAGTTCTATATAAGAAATAAAAAATATTCTAAAAGGAAAAGGAAGCCCCCTTTAGACATCATTTTCGGGGTTTAAAAGGAATGGGTGTGGTAAATATTGGGCCAAACGGGCCCTATTTAACCGACACACGCATTAGTCATCAACCCAAACCAATACTGAATTTGTCTGTGGCATAATAAGATGTGATAGAGCTTGTTCGATAATCCATTTAAGACACCTACGGTCCTTCAACACATTCATAAACTAAACCTTAAAAAGTCAATTATTGATCCTTAAATTTGGTCCAGAACATAAACACAAACATAATAAGTCACAAAAGCTAATACAAGAACCAAATCGCAGAAACAGATACTTCAGTTTGATGCTAGCTTTAATTCGAGCTTCAAGGGCGACTTGAAATCATGACTTTACAAACGAGGTCAAAGTAACGCCATTTTTAGTCACAAGTAACCCCAAAAGTTATAGACAGACCATAATGCAGAGCTTCAGGCATCAATTTTTGGCTTTGTTTTACTGCAGCCTTTTAAGGCATTCAAAGCTCCAAGAAGCCGTGACATGGATTTGAAATAATTAACATAGTATTTTGGTTGAAAGGATAATTCCATTTCTTTTCTAAAGCATTTATCCGATTAAATGAAACAAACAACGCAGAAACAAATGCAGAACGTGACGTATCACAATGGTTTTCTTTCCTTACGCTCGTTTTAAGGCACCTAAGCCTAAATATAAATCAGTTCAAAATGTGAAACCTAACACAATTTTTTTTACAATAACGTATCCTTTTGGTTTTTGGAATGGCTTTTTGAAAAAAACAAACGAATTAATGTTCGAAACAAAAAAGAAACATTGCAAAGCACCGTCAATATTTTGGATATGTTTCTTCAAAATATGTGGATGCCTCATACGTGCATGCATGAATGCATGCATGCGCATGCACGCAGACACACACACACACACACACACACACACACACACACACACCACACAACAACAGCACAAACACACACATCAGGCTCCATCAATAATTACTGATCACTGAGAAAAACAACCGCTACAACTTCTAAATGAAGTGGGTATAAAACTGAACACAGTAGGCTTAATTGAGCTACTGGCCCAACTTAGCCCAGTGCGATGTTGAGTTCATCTTATCCCATTTTCAAACCATGGTCATTAAAAATCCTCTACCATGGACAAGCAACATCAAAATATTACTCTGATGTTTTGTTTCAAGGGCTTTATGAATATGTTAGAATTCGTTGAAACAGACAGCAAACAATTCCTATTATTTTAGCCATGTCTGATTTAACAGAACACATAGTAAAATAAGTTACAACATTTTTCCACTCTTACTGTTGGTGTCCTTTTCCGCGCGTCCCAGCCATGGTTTTCTAGCAGAGGACGTTATGCATGCTTACAATGTAGCACACAAAAGATCTGAACTTATCTCATCATATTTTTCTTCCAAATTAGGCGTCAGCCCAATTTATCTCACTGCCCGCATTAACCAATCTTTCCCTACAGAGTAACAAACACACTGAAAGTAACGAAACCTTTCAATAGTACTCACCACATTTCATGGGACAAGACACATTACTTCAAACTGAAGGCTAAAAACATCTTTCATTGGAGAAATTGTTTACTGCAGCCTAGTCTGGTGTATTTGTTTTTTACAAGGGGTCATTGTCGGCATACTTTTAAAGAGTGAGTAGAGCACTCTGCATTTAATCATTTTACATACTCTGTTTCATAGAAAGGAAAACTGTGTAGAGGGACCTTTTTAAATGAGTCACAATTAGGCCCTTCGTGAATTATCATCATCATCACAAATAACAGATGATTTGCCATCTGTGGACTTTAATGATTCAGCCAGTATACACACACAACACACACACACACAACCACACACACACACACACACTTCGCAAACACACACACCCACGCACACACACACACACCCCACAACACACACACACACGCACACGCCACACACACACCAACTCAAACACACACACACACACACACACACACACACACAAACACACACTACACACACACACATTCGACCTCTCTTCTCTCACTCTCCTCCTCGTGTCCCCCTCTCTCTCCTTCCCTCTGTCGTCCGTCGTCCCTCGTCGGGGATCTCTCTCTCTCTCTCTCCCTTCTCTCTCCTCGGGGCAAATCCACCCACAACTGGAAATTTCCTGCTGAAAATCGTTTATTTTTCCTTTTTTCTGATCTTATGAAACCATAGCCATGGTATAAACAATTGTTGTTTGTTTTTTTTTTCTCTTCCACAATATGGAACCAACGATACCGTACCAATGGTGTTTTCATGTTTCAGACTCCTTAACACAAAATGTTTGGTTAAAATCAACGCTTGTAAATTCTGAAATTCAAAGCATTTGCATCATCCTGCAACCGAGTGTCCTTTAAAACCAAAAAATGTTTTACCACTTTTTTAATCGACATTTAAAAAGCAAGTGTGTAAAATCCTAGTTCTTTTACGCTATCCGTCTCCCCTCCGCGCGCGCGCCCCAGCCGCTAACACACCACCCAGCACTAAAATCTTAGTGGTTTTTGTAAAAATGTTACAATCCCGAACACACATTGTTCATATCAGTTTCAAGCCATTTCAAAATCTAGCAGCCATAAAACTAAAGCAATAACTTTTCCTTACTTATTTAAAAAAAGGACAACGCTAGGGTTTTACCTTTCTTTCTGATTTGCCCATCAAAATGATCAGTGCAACCTGCTGTGCATTAATGTATATATTTAGATCAAGAATTAATTAATGCGTATATACAACTGATCGTCGTGCATTCTCTAGACAGAAGCCTATTACAGACCTCCTGTACTTGTAGTATATCCGGTTTGTTTCATAATGTTTTACCACAAAACAAAAAAAGAGAAAAAAATATATGAAACAAATTCGGCTTATGTGTGACCGCCAGTTTCTGAAAAAAAAAGTCTTTGTACCTAAATTGTTTCATGATCAAAATCAAGTACAAAATCACCTAGAATTTTGACAGTTAAGTTTTTAAATCACTCTAGGGTGAAATCACCACATTGAAATGACAACAGGAGCGATAAAGCAGAAACGTGGATCTGTCGGTGTCGTCCTTCTGTCGAGTGTGTAGGGGGGGGGGGCGGTAAATGGGACGTGGAAGAGGGTTGTAGGCAACCCAACACTCAGAACTAGGATTGCCCTGGTTCTCCATGCCCATCACGAGCAGTTGAGAAGACTGCCGAAGGCTGATATCTCAATGTCCGTTTCCCCAGTGCTCCTTTTTTCCATTGTTCGCCGGGCGTTGCAGGTGTGCCAACGTCTTTTGATATGTACCCTTCTATAACGCCCAGCATGCTCTGAAGATCCCTGATCTGTCTTTGCGCATGAAGTCCATGATGGCATTTCTTCTCAGGCGGGGTGTAGTCTCCAACT
>CM031613.1:54397499-54400122 GCA_018398815.1 Conus ventricosus | reverse complement strand
ATGGAAAAATTTTTAGAAAAATTATTATTCATCAGAGAACGGGAAATACCAATCCTGGTTCTTCGCCAAACCCTGGTGATGAGGGCGGAAGTGGCCCAGGATTGGTATTTCCCCGTTCTCTGGTTCCTAATCATGACTAACACTCGCCTTCAAACATGCTTTCCTTTACGCAGATAGTAATGCAGATTTACTCAGGGGAAATTTTTTTTAATGCTGAAGTAAATTCTGGACAAGCAGATAAGTTGACAGATCCTTCAATTAATTGAGTCTCCATATGTGATGGACAGAAGCCAGATTTCACAGGAAAAGTAATCAACCAGGCTTTGAAGAAGATGCCGATGGGTTCAGGGCTGCCGTTATTTGATCTGGGTGGTAAATAAGATCAACTTTAAAAAGTATGGTTATGTTTAAGATTCATTTTGAACATCTTTTATCAGCTTGTAGCGTCGCAGGTTCCCGGCTGGGGGGTGGTTTGTTCGATTCTTGTCACAGTCATATATTTGTGGGATGTTTCCTGCCCAACCGGTTCTACCCAGAGTTGGGTTTGCAATGGGCTCAGCTGGAACGACAGGCATCATGCTGCCGAGTTTCATCCTTTCCATGCATGTGTCTCTGAGAGTGTTTGCATAAAGTGCCTGACCAATTTTGCAGGTGTCTGTTTCTCTCCGGGTTTGGTCGACGCTTATAAAAGTAAGCATAGAACACTGCTTTCGTATGCAGTCACAACCGAAATGGAACTCCATAGTGTCATCTTCATCCTCATCACTCGGCAAGAACCTCCACCTCCACTCCCCCCCCCCCCCCCCCCCCCCCCCCCCCCCCCCCCCCACCCCCCCCCACTCCTTAAAGTTTCACAAATTCTGTGGCGCTTCATGTCCAGCTCTTATGGTAGCCTCAGATCCCTTTTCTTATCTACGTCTGTGCCCTTGTTGAGTTTGAGTCGGTATTGGCTATGTTCATGGGACCGTGGTTGGACGGACGTGGTGGCGTCCACTTGAAGAGAACTTTCACCCACGGTAGCTCCGCGACCAAGCAATCCCTGTTATGTTGTTTCAAGGTGCTCTCCTGCGTATGCTGGTTCAGAACACCACACTAAACACCACCAAAGTGACTTGGCAGCTGTGCAGTGTCTCCTCTGGTGGGTTGCCACATAACGACTTGACATTGACCGTTCTCTGTCGATTGCATGTGCCAGGGTTGCGGCAGGACAAGCGAAGGTCTGTGCTGTGGACGAGGAGCCGGAATGAGTGGCATTGCGGCAATGCTACTGGCAAAGAAGATGACGCAGCAAAAATAAAAAATAAAAATTCATGAAGGGAGCAAGCGTTACCCTACTTGTTCTTAAATTACTGTTTACTGTCCCCTGACTCATTTATTTATTTTCTTTCATTCCAATCAAACCGAGGTTACATGTATTTGTTACTGTTCGTCAGCGTGTTTGACACTAGAAGATCGAAAAGGCTGTGCCAGTCTTGAATAATTTTTGTTGTAGTTGTTGTTGTTGTTGTTGTTGTTTTTTGTTGCTGTCCCAATCTCTGCGCCACCTCAGAGGCAGTGCACCCACGCCGCTCATTCCGACACCCCGTCCACAGCCACAGCCGGTCGGCCCCGCCCCAGCCCCAGCACCGGCAATCCAAAGGGAGCAGTCAATGTCAAGTCGTCAAGAGGCAACCCCCCGGAGGAGACACTGCACTGCCGCCGAATCACTTCAGTGGTGTTCAGTGGCGCCTGTTCTGATCTGACATACGCTGGACACCACCTACTAAGCCCCCTACTGACGACAAAAATTGCTTAGTCGCGGAGTCGGTGTGAGTGAGCTCTCCCTTCGGACGGCGCCTCCGCGTCCGTCCAACGACAGCCCCCATGGACTCGCCGATACCGGTGACCACGACGGAACCAAACCAAGGCCACAGACGTGGAGAGGACATCGAAATTGAGGTCACCATGAGAGCAGAGCATGAAGGGCCACAGAATTTGAGACATTTTTTAATGCTGATCAATGAGAATGAGGATGATTAAGATGATGCTACGGATTTCCATTTCGGTCTGAGACTATATGACAGGGCTGTACTCTACGCTTCCTTTCATAATATATCCCGGCGTCAACCAGGCCCGATAGACAAAAGCACCTGCAGTGTTGGTCATGAAAATTTGAGCAACACTCTCAGAAACGCATCCATTAAGTGGATGAAACTGAACTGTGTGGTCCCAGTCTTCCCAACTGAGTCCGCAGCAAACTCAACTCTGGGTAGGAACCGGTCGGGGCAGAAAAACCCTCATGACTCCGATGGGATTCGAACCCAAGACCTCCCAGCCTGGAGTCCGCGACGCTAACCACTTCGCCACGGCGGCTGGTTTGAATATAGGTTAATTTGTGTTTGTTCATTTCTCCAGTTGTTGTTGCTGTGTAGATGTGTCAGGCACATGATATATGGGCAGGCTTAGATCATCCTTTTGAAGGGGGGTGGGGGGGGGGGGGATATCCCCTTGTGTGTTCTGTGTGCTCTGTGTTGTCATTTTTTCCAGGCGAATGGGTGTTGTATACAGCATTCATTTGGAGTTAAGGACGTCAATTTATTTCATCAAGGGAGCAAGAGTTACCGTATGTGTCCTTTCATTACTG
>CM031613.1:54387499-54392499 GCA_018398815.1 Conus ventricosus | reverse complement strand
GAAAAGAAGGAAAAGAAGATGGTATGATCATGTATCAAGACCCACAGGACTTGCTAAAATCATTCTCCAAGGAACAGTGCGAGGAGGGAGAAGGAGAGTAAGACAGAGAAAGAGATAGGAGGTCACATCAATGCATGGACTGGCCTCACACTCAGCGGCTGCCTGGGGGAGTGGAGGAAGCTGGTTGCGAAGTCTTCTGTGGCGCCACAGCGATCTTCAAGACTACGGATAGGCGATAGGTGATAGGTGATGGATGTATTTTAACACCCTCCTCCTACTCCTGGCCCCTTTCAAGCCCGTTCTCCCCCCCCCCCCCCCCCCCCCCCCCCCGCTCCCCCCTCCGTCAACGTCACACCTCTTCAACGTCCCACAGGTGGAATACAGTCATATCAGCGACCAGCTGCCAAGTTCACAGAATCCGGTGAATCATTTAGTCCGGAATTGACAATATTAGAGTCAAGATTTAAAAAAATGGAAAAAAAATCGACTTGCTTTTCTACACAAACAAGTTAACTGTAAAGTGCAGGGGTCGAAAAGGAAATCCTTCATAGTTACGTAAGTTTCAAAGTGAGGTGACTGTAGGCGGAATTTGAAACACGTTTCTAAAGCACTTTAAAGTAAATGCACCTGCGAACAGTTCATGTTGCGTATCTTGCCTGAAGAAGACCTAAGAGGTCGAAACGCGTCGCGTTTTGTCTTGTAACTTGTTTGTCCGTGTTAACTGGCGGATGTACTTTTAACTGCTTTTCAAAATGTAGTTATGTGCGCCGATACTGGTTCTCTGTGACCAGACATGATAACATGGTCTGTCTGGCAGATAAAGCGGTCTGAATTTCCCTCTCTCCCTGACCTCTCTGGAGTGGACGCTACTTGCTGCCTGCAGGGCTGGAAATCAATCACAAGTGAGGTTAATGGCTGACCAAGGTCCTGCGTGCTGTGAAGGACAGCAGTGTGCGTGCGAAGGGTAGCACGATGAAGTCGTTGACCTGTTCGTGGTCCATATGTGAGAGGCAGTTAAACTTGTTCAGCACGCTTCTTAACGTCCATGGTGTGTGTGTGTGTGTGTGTGCGTGCGTGCGTGCGTGCGTGCGTGCGTGCGTGCGTGCGTGTGTGCGGCGCGTGCGTGCGTGCGTGCGTGCGTGCGTGCGTGTGTGTGTGTGTGTGTGTGTGTGTGTAGTGTGTGTGTGTGTGTGTGGTGTGTGTGTGTGTGTGTGGTGTGTGTGTGTGTTTCAATTGCATGGTGTTCTGTCTAGTTCCCTCAACACACACACACATACATGACCTTTTCGAATGCTGCAGCAAATTAAACTGTCATTTACTGGGAACGGCGACAGCAATTTCCCCCATCTCACTCTTTCGGATAACATCTAACTCACATTAGGCCCCCATCTCCGCCTACGTACGTACCTACCTGTCTCGGTCTGACGCCTCCCCCCCCCCCCCCCCTGTCCCCTCTATCTCCCTCCTCCTCCCCCGGAAATTCAGCATTTGTCAACTTGTCTTTTCTATCAGTCTGCTTGGGGCTTGAAATCGTTTTGTGTGTGTGTGTGTGTGTGTGTGTGTGTGTGTGTGTGTGTGTGTGTGTGTGTGTGTGTGAGAGAGAGAGAGAGAGAGAGAGAGAGAGAGAGAGAGAGAGAAGAGAGAGAGAGAGAGAGAGAGAGAGATTGCATGTTGTTCTGTATGTTTCCTCTCAACAGACAGAACAGTGACCTTTTCGAATGCTGCAGCAAACTTAACTGTCATTTACTTGGTATGGCGACTGCAATTTTCCTCATCTCTCTCCTGTCGGATAACATCTTGCCCACATTAGCCGAATTTCTTTTCCTTTACCTTTACTTGATTCAGCTAAAAAGAGCAGAAAGGCAGGGAAATCACCTAGATTATGATTCATGTTTGTTTGTTTTGGGCGTTAATTTACTCGTTTGTTTGCTGTTAGACTTTCTGAATTTAGAGAACTGACAAGTTTGCTTGAACGATGTACATCTGATTATATCCTGATCTGAAGCAACCACGTGACTCTGTGTCATTCCCGCTCTTGTTTTGTGTATTGAGTGTTGTTATAGAGATCTGAAAAATGCGGTTGAGCAGGAAAGGTCAAAGCTATTTCAAAGAGAGTTCCTGACCGAGCGATCAGACGTGCTGCTAGTTGTTATTGTACGCTGGGAGCATGTTCGGTTGAGCACCATTTTTCTCACATGTCAGTTTTTTCCCTCTTAAGTCCCTTTCGTTATTGCCATTTTACTGACATGTCACTTTATTCCTGTGTTCCGCCTTGGCTTAAGGCTGTGTCAGACCAATTGACATGGGCTAGAACACCAAGGTTACATCAAAACGTTGTTATGCTCAGCATAGTTATGCGGGATTGTCTTCATTGTGACAAGCTCCTAGCATAACATTATCAGTTTTCGAAATCCCCCGAAGTCGGAGTGTGGCTGCCCATGGGCGGGTAATCAAAAACGGTCACACACGTAATGTTCTCACCCCAGCTGATGCATTTTTACGTAGTGTTCAAGTACTTCAGCTGTTTGGATGACCCCTGGTGTCTTTAGCCAGGGTACGACAACAACATCAAACAACAACAACAACAAAAACATTCCTGTGTCACTTCTCTTAGTGTCACTTTTTTCTAATGTGTCATCATTCTTGATAAATCACTATTTCTCACACATCTCTTTTTTCATTTTTTTCTTATGGTCACCTTTCCTCATATGTCAATTTGTTTTCTCATATGTCAATTTGTTTTCTCATATGTCACATTTCCACAGGTGCTACTTTTCCTCATGTCAGCCGTCTTAATGTCATTTTTAATCACTGTCACCTTACCTCCCATATCACCTTTTCACATATTCGCCTTTCCTCATATGTCATTTTTGCCATATGCCACCTTTCCTCATAATCATTTCACTTTTCCTCGTTGATTATTGTCCTGGTATGTAACTGTCTCTCATGGCTTGTCTTTTCTAATATTGACTTCTCCTTGGTAACATTTAGTTGTTGGTCACTCTTCCTTGCCATATTTCTTCAAAATTCTTGGTCCTGTTCGGTAAGCCACTAGACCACACGAAGACCTGTTGTCCACAGTGAAAAGAAGGAAAAGAAGATGGTATGATCATGCATGTATCAAGACCCACAGGACTTGCTAAAATCATTCTCCAAGGAACAGTGCGAGGAGGAGAAGGAGAGTAAGACAGAGAAAAGAGATAGGAGGTCACATCAATGCATGGACTGGCCCTCACACTCAGCGGCTCGCCTGGGGAAGTGGAGGAAGCTGGTTGCGAAGTCTTCTGTGGCGCCACAGCGATCTTCAAGACTACGGGGTAGGGGATAGGTGATAGGTGATGGATGTATTTTAACACCCTCCTCCTACTCCTGGCCCCTTTCAAGCCCGTTCTCCCCCCCCCCCCCCCCCCCCCCCCCCCCCCCCGTCAACGTCACACCTCTTCAACGTCCCACAGGTGGAATACAGTCATATCAGCGACCAGCTGCCAAGTTCACAGAATCCGGTGAATCATTTAGTCCGGAATTGACAATATTAGAGTCAAGATTTTAAAAAATGAAAAAAAATCGACTTGCTTTCTACACAAACAAGTTAACTGTAAAGTGCAGGGGTCGAAAAGGAAATCCTTCATAGTTTTCGTAAGTTTCAAAGTGAGGTGACTGTAGGCGGAATTTGAAACACGTTTCTAAAGCCTTTAAAGTAAATGCACCTGCGAACAGTTCATGTTGCGTATCTTGCCTGAAGAAGACCTAAGAGGTCGAAACGCGTCGCGTTTTGTCTTGTAACTTGTTTGTCCGTGTTAACTGGCGGATGTACTTTTAACTGCTTTTCAAAATGTAGTTATGTGCGCCGATACTGGTTCTCTGTGACCAGACATGATAACATGGTCTGTCTGGCAGATAAAGCGGTCTGAATTCCCCTCTCTCCCTGACCTCTCTGGAGTGGACGCTACTTGCTGCCTGCAGGGGTGGAAATCAATCACAAGTGAGGTTAATGGCTGACCAAGGTCCTGCGTGCTGTGAAGGACAGCAGTGTGCGTGCGAAGGGTAGCACGATGAAGTCGTTGACCTGTTCGTGGTCAGTATGTGAGAGGCAGTTAAACTTGTTCAGCACGCTTCTTAACGTCCATGGTGTGTGTGTGTGTGTTGCGTGCGTGCGTGCGTGCGTGCGTGCGTGCGTGCGTGTGTGCGGGCGCGTGCGTGCGTGCGTGCGTGCGTGCGTGTGTGTGTGTGTGTGTGTGTGTGTGTGTGTGTGTGTGTGTGTGGGGTGTGTGTGTGTGTGTTGTGTGTTTCAATTTGCATGGTGTTCTGTCTAGTTCCCTCAACACACACACACATACATGACCTTTTCGAATGCTGCAGCAAATTAAACTGTCATTACTGGGAACGGCGACAGCAATTTCCCCCATCTCACTCTTTCGATAACATCTAACTCACATTAGGGCCCCCATCTCCGCCTACGTACGTACCTACCTGTCTGCGGTCTGGACGCCTCCCCCCCCCCCCCCCCCCCCTGTCCCCTCTATCTCCCTCCTCCTCCACCCGAAATTCAGCATTTGTCAACTTGTCTTTTTCTATCAGTCTGCTTGAGCTTGTATCGTTTGTGTGTGTGTGTGTGTGTGTGTTGGTGTGTGTGTTGTGTGTGTGTGTGTGTGTGTGTGTGTGTGTGTTTTGTGTACGTGTGTGGTGTGTGTGTGTGTGTGTGTGTGTGTGGTGTGTGTGTGTGTGTGTGTGTCAGAAGAAAAAGTTGTACTGTGCATTCATTGATTATAAAAAAGCTTTAAGATTCTGATGAGGCATGCATTAGGCTTAACTCATAAAGAAAAAATCATGAAAAATCCTGCGATCAAATGCTATTATAGTAATTTGAAGTCTCCGTATTTATGAACCAATTGCAACTTTTTTAAGCCATAATTTAAAGGGAAAAAATTTTGAATGACTGAAAATCTCACTGGTGTCACCATTAGAATTATTTTTTAAATAGTAATGTGAATCTTTTAAGC
>CM031613.1:54350867-54384457 GCA_018398815.1 Conus ventricosus | reverse complement strand
ATGTATATTGTACTTCATTTTAAATGTCTTACCATGAATCCCTCCTTGCAGAAGAAAATCTAAAATGTTTCGTTTGTAAACACCGTCAAAAGTTTTGGGGAAACCAACAAAAAGAATGTAGAACCTCCCCTTGCATTATTCTCTATTTCTGAACTATTGATTGTGAAGAACATACATAATCTATTGTACTATACATTATCTATTGTACTATACATTATCTATTGTACTATACATTATCTATTGTACTATACATTATCTATTGTACTATACATTATCTAATGTACTAGGGCCTTTTCTAAAACAAGCCTGTGACTCGGGAATTTCGTCGTAGCAGCCCCCTTCCCCACCCTCCACACACACCACACACACACACACACACACACACACACACACACACACACACACATGGTGTGTGAGTTAAACCTCACAAAAGGACCGACTGTATTTATATTTCACTTCATCTTATGAATTAAACAAATACACACACATTCTCTGTCTGTCTGTCTGTCTGTCTCTCATACATACGCAAAAGCGAGCATGGGCAACCGAAGGCACATAACAAAACAACGTGCACGTTATATTGAGCGTCACCCCCCCTCCCCAACCCCCTTATGTGAGTGCCGCTCCTTCCTCTCACTCTCCCTTCACACACACACACTCTCTCTCTCTCTCTCTCTCTCTCTCTCTCTCTCTCTCTCTCTCCTCTCTCTCTCTCTCTCTCTCTCTCTCTCACACACACAACACACTCTCTCTCTCCCTCTCTCTCTCTCTGTCGTGCGTGCGCGAACAAACACATGCCGCTATCTGTGCACATGTACACCGCTACATGTGCTTGCACGGGCGCTGTACACCACACAACACACACACACACACACACACACACACACACACACACACAGAGAGAGAGAGAGAGAGAGAGAGAGAGAGAGAGAGAAGAGAGAGAGAGAGAGAGACAGACAGACAGACAGACAGATAGACAGATAGTCAGACAGAGAGCAGAGCTGCCTACTGTATTGTTTTTGTTTGTGTTTGTGTTTTCTCCCCCGAAAGCCCCTAAAAAGAGTCATAAACAGGCGGCAATAGAAGCTGTCACAAACAGCTGCTGAGGCAGGGCCGCTCTCCCACTGCACACTCCCCCCCCCCCCCCCTCCCTCCCCCTCCAACTATCAGGGCTAGAATTTCACGGGGATTACACTCCGAGCAAATGGAAACAAAATTCAAAGTAACACCGTGCGACAATTTACGACGCTCGGAGTAAGAGGTAATGGTTTGCCCAAACTTGTTAACACGCACAGATGAGAGCGGGCTTTGCAAGCTGCGTTCTGTTGGCCTGTGGTGTGTTTGTTGCTCTCTAAACATGTGTGTGTGTGTGTGTGTGTGTGTGTGTGTGTGTGTGTGTGTGTGTGCGTGCGTGCGTGCGTGCGTGTGTGTGTGTGTGTGTGTGTGTGTTAGGGCTGGGCGATAATATCGATATGTAGTAAAATATCGGTACGGACATGCCACGATACGATATATCGATACGGGTTGCGGCGACCCGATGTACCATAACAGAAGCAAAACCGAAACTAGAACCAAAAGCACTGTTTCTAAGAATTTGTGGGCTCTTCTGCGAACTGCACGGACTTCGGTAGGCGTATGTGACAGCTATCTTCTCTTGTCAGCTGATATTTCGAGAAGTGCGAGAGGACCAGAAGATGGAGGAGTACACAATTGTGGCAAATACTAAAGGAAAAACTGACGTATGGCGTCACTTTGGACTTCGAAAACGCAAAGCAGACGGAACAATTGTGGAAAAGACAGCTGTGTGCTTAACGTGCAATACTGTTGTGAAAACGTCGGGTTGACTCTTTTTACCTGAGAAAAGTTTTTCAAGAAATCGAACTTTTATTTTGTTCATACTCAATTGCTTTGTTTAAAGAATTTATGATCTTTAACTATCCTGTGATCTTTTATTGTGTGTGAATGCTATGAAAATGTGTGCTTAGCATGCTTGTAATTTTGGTTTATAATATGAATCACTTTTAGTTTATTTTACTAGGTATTCAAGTACATGCACGCACAGATTTCATTCTATTTTGATACTACTTTTGATCCCGTTTCCTGAGAAAGGACTGTTAAGAAGACCACGTTGTACTTTATTGATTCTCAATTACTTTAGTGTTTAATTACCTAGTGATCTCAGTTAATGCCGTGAATGCATGACTGCGCATATGTACAGGTGTTTCTACTAGTTTGTAGTTTTGTACGTGCATAACATCTTTGAAATGATCTTACTTGCAATGGTGCATTTTTTAAAATTTATTAATTCGTTTTTGATGTGTACTAATTACGACGGGTGTAGTATACACGCACAAATAAACGTTTTATTTCTAGTCATTTGTGCTTGTACACTTGGAATAAAATACTGCCACCACTATATTTTGTTTCTGTCTCTATGTAGACATGCTTTTGATGCTTTTAGCTGTAACATTCATCATGAAGAAAGGTATTTGAAATTTGCCGATATATCGTTTGAAAATATCGATACGGCCAAAAAATATCGCGATAATATCGATTCGTTTTTGCGACGATATCCCAGCCCTAGTGTGTGTGTGTGTGTGTGTTGTGTGTGTTGTGTGTGTGTGTGTGTGTGTGTGCGTGCGCGCGCGCGCGTTTGCTTTTCAGCTGTAGTTCTTTTTCATGGTAGCCACCGCACCACCACCCCCAACCCTCCCCCCACCCCCGACCTCCCACCCCCAGCCTCTCTCTCTTCTCTCTCCTGCAGTTATCCTTTCCCCCCTCCTCCTCCCATGTAGTTTCCCTTCCCTTTCCCCAAGACCCATCCCTCTCCTCTCTCTCTCTCTCTCTCTCTCTCTCTCTCTCTCTCTCTCTCTCTCTCTCTCTCTGCTGGTCTTTTCTCTTTCAAACAGTTTGGGCAAAGGTCACTCTTGAAAATGTTTGTCACAGGCCTAAGTGTGTTATTCGCGACCAAAAGCAGTTACTAAGGAAACTAAATGATGATAATGATGATGATGAGACTAATAATGATAACAACAACAACAACAACAACAGCAAAAACTAATATCTGTGATATGACTGCTGCTACGACGGCTACTACTGTTGCTGCTGCTGTTGCCATTACCTCCACTACTAGTACTGCTGTTCACTATAAGGGTAGCTTTCTTGGGAATAGGCCAGTTCGCGAGACGAGCTGTACTCCATCTTTACTACACCTGTGTGTCTCCCCCCCCCCCCCCCTCCCCTCCCCTCCCCCCTCTCTGTCTTTTCTTGTTCTTCCCATTCGTTCTGTCCTTCCTCGCGCACTTCCGGTTCCATCCTTGCACACTTATTAAAATTACGTATTTCGGTTCAAGATGGTTTCCCGGAGGTGTCCGGGCCTTTCTGTCTTCCTTTAAAAAAAAAAAAAAAAAAAAATCTATTTTTACATACGGTGTGAAAGTGTCACTAACACCAAACACTAGATAAAAAAAAAAAAAAAAAAGCCCTGAGGCTCTGTATCAACGCCAAAACATTGAAGTCAGCAGGAAAATGTTCATTTGTGGCAATACAACATACAGACTTGCATGGTGCGTGAAGTGGAGAAAAAGAAGAAAAAAAAAAAAGGAAAAAAGGGAAAAAAAAGGAAAAAAAAAGAGACCGCCTTTACAGAGAAAAACAAAGCAAAAACAAAGAAAAAAAGTAAAAGAAAAAGGAGAGAAAAGAAACAAAATAACAACAACAACAACAACAACAAAAAAAAAGAAAGAAAAAGCAAAGGCGAGGGTGGTGGGGAAAAAACAACCTAGTACTGCTGTTGCTGCTGCTGCTACTTTAATTACTAAAAACACAGTTTTCTACCTTTTGTACCTGGTTAAAACAAAGAATAAAAGCAAAATGCCAGCACATCTAAATATACCGCAGGCAAACAAGAACAATAAATGCGAATAAAAGAAAAAGAACACACACACACACACACACACACACACACACACACACACACACACACGCACACACACACACACACACACACACGCACGCACGCACACGCGCGCGCGCGCGCGCACACACACACCACGCACGCACACGCACGCACGCACGCGCGCGCGCGCGCGCGCACACACACACAACACACACACACACACACAACACACACACACAGAGTGAGAGACAGAGAGAGTAAAACAACAACAACAGCAACAAAACCCAGCAAGTATTGTTTTGATTTTAATATTGTTTATGCCCCCTCCCCCCCCCCCCCTCCCCTCCCGTGTCCCATATAAAAGAAAATCAGTGGCAATACAAATAATTGTTAACTCTTTGACTGTCTCCTAAAGTTACGACTTGGGCAGTTTCTTTACCCATAACTATGCCACTAAACCTAAATAGAAGCACCTAAAACTAAACAGAAGCTAGCTGAAGAATATCAGCTGTCTAAACCTGTTGGGTTTCTTGTTCTTTCTCTTTGTTATTTCCTCTTCCTTCTTTTTTTTGTTGTTTTTGTTTTATTTTGTTGTTGATTAAGCACAAGTTTGCTGAGAAGATGAATCGGTATGAATGCGATGAAGTCGAGTCTAACGAAACGGAAAACGTGTGGGCCAAAGTCTAGTCACGGAAATTACTGGTTATTTCGCAACTCATCTGCTTTCAAGAAAAGATTGATTTGTTTAAAACTTACTCTCCCTAAAGACAGTCACAACACATTAACTAGATCGGTTAATCTATCTTCTCTATCCCTGGAAGTTCACCCATTTGACCTGTTACCTTTGTCTTTCTCTCTCTTTGTCTTTCTGTCTATGTTTTGCATCTCGATGTTATGATATATATCCTCCGAATAAAGATAACCGGAAGTTCGACGCAGTTAGTAATACTTGGTAAAAAAAAAAAATTATTGAATGCGAACAGCACCACTGAACGCCATCGAAGTGAATCACAATGAGGGCAAGCGTCCTCTGGTGGGGTGCCCCACGACAGCTAACATTGATAAACCCCAATGAATCTGGGGACTGAGATAAAAAGAAGATGAGTGTCACTGTGCAATGGAAGAACTGGAACGAGCGACTTGTGAGTAATACCTCGGACGAGACACGTGAAAAGCTCGCAGTGAAATAACCAATCAAAAACTACTTTGTCACGGAGATTCACTGCTTTACTCCGGATGGTGGACATGCTATCGAGGAACATTCCCTGACATCTGCCGTCTGCAATTGTCGTGCGCATTTGGCAGCACACGACATCCCGACGATCGTTATCGGTCCTGCATTTTGGTGTCAAAACACATGGCGTGTCGACGTAGCATCAGTAATATCACTCGTATCTTCACGTCTCTCCACGTCCTGAACGTCCGGCGATAACATGCGAATGGTAAGTATGTCTGTTGATGTGGTAGTTATGTGTCTAGTTGAAAAAAAATGTGTATGTAAAACATTAACACGAGAGAGAGAGAGAGAGAGAGAGAGAGAGAGAGAGAGAGAGAGAGAGATAGAGAGAGAGAATGCATATTTAAAGGCAGAGAGAGACAGAGAGAAGACAGAGAGAGAGAGAGAGAGAGAGAGGTGAGAATGCTTATCTAAAAACAGAAGAGAGAGAGAGAATGCTTATATAAAAACAGAGAGAGAGAGAGAGGAGAGAGAGAGAGAGAGAGAGAGAAGAGAGAGAGAGAGAGAGAGGTTTATTGACTGGAGGGGATGTTACATAATTAGAAAATATCATACGAGCGTTCTGTGTAAACTTTGACGTTCATGATTAATAACATTGAATAATAAATTGATGAATACATGCATTTCAACGCGATGTTCGTTTGCTCACCGTTCTCAGCATCAAATCATATGAATGTCTTAATGTTTGAATGCAACTGTGAGAATATTTCATACTGTATTCAACGGTTTTATCATTCTTTCTGAACGAGTGAACGAGTGTGATGAGCTCAAGAGCATGATATTTAAAAAAAAAATGAAACATGAAGTCATTAATGCAAAAAAAGGAACGAAAAATAATGTCTAATGTGGGGATGGGGTGGGATGAGGATAGAACTGATTATAAGTTACAGCTAGGTAAAACACGGAAACGAAAGCATAGAGTGATAGCCAGACACAACACACACTTTCTTCCTTCCTCGTGGTCCATGAAGAAAGAAGCCTGCTCTGACGGGCGATACGCTTGTATGGGATGTAAAACGACACCGTACACCTGGGTGACGTCCCTTGTACATCCCAGCGAGATTTGCCTCCCTTAATGACCCAAAATGGTGACGGGGATTTCGGGGAGATCAGTGCGCGAATTGGCTTGTCACGCCTCAACCCTCCTGTCTTTCCTTCCTCCATCCCTACCAAGCCCGTTCGTCTCTGTCAGGTAACAGCGCTTGGTAGCTGAGCTGTTTAGCTCCTAAACACTTGTAGATGAATACAGGAACAGTGTTTTGTGGCCAACTTTAAAATAATCTCCGCGCACATGGTGGTGTTAGGTCTACGTGCGTGTCACGTGGATTTGACCCTTGCTTTGTGTGTGCGCACGATTGTGTGTATGGTGTCTATACATGGGGCAATACAGTGCATGTGTGTCGGAGTGCATCGTTTTGATTTGCGTGTGCGTATGTACATTCGTTCATGCGCACGCACGTATGTGTACGATGAGCGTGTGTGTGTGTGTGTGTGTGTGTGTGTGTGTGTGTGTGTGTGTGTGTGAGAGAGAGAGAGAGAGAGAGAGAGAGAGAGAGAGAGAGAGAGAGAGAGAGAATGCGTGCACACGTACCTGTGTGTATGTGCAGATGTCATGTGTGTGTGTGTGTGTGTGTGTGTGTGTGTGTGTGTGTGTGTGTGTGCTTCTCTCACTCTCTGGATGTGTGTGTGTGGTGTGTGTTGTGTGTGTGTGTGTGTGTGTGCGTGTGTGTGCGTTCCCGTGCGCGTGCTTTACAGATGGGCATAGACTGTCAAAGAGGAAGAACTCAAAGGCTCTTGTGCCAGACAGAAGTGCAACAGTGAAGCCCCCGCAGCATGCGCGTGACTCGGACTGTCTCCTACAGCACCATGGCCAGTGGCAACACAAACCAAAGCCGGTTACTGGTTATTCAAAGGACGACAGGTTTCACTCGTAGGCAACAGACTACACACACCGTAGGCCTACTAATACAAAGTGGACCACTACCCACCCAAAGCAACAAAAGACGCCGTTCTGTCGCGACACAACGGCCCATTAAACACCTATCCCTAGTTCGTCACCACGAAAAATCCCTTTGTGAGGCTGCCAGCAGGACATGGCTTATGTTCTTTGCTGATTTTGGGGTGCATAGACACTTGTCCAGGAGAAAAGAGGTGGAGTTTTTTTTCTCCACTGTTGATGTTCTTTTTATTTGTTTGTTGTTTTTTTTTTTATGCGTTGATGTGTAAAAGAAAGCCAATGTCGTCACAGCGTGCGGAAAACGTCACTGAGTGTTACAAAGTCGAGAGAGCGCCATCGTTACCCATAGGTGGCTATGTATCCCCCCCCCCCCCCCCCCCCCCCAACATATCAGAGTTAAAATCTGTGTGTGTGTGTGTGTGTGTGTGTGTGTTTCAGTCGAGAAGCCTGAGGAAAGAATAGTAATTCATTTTAAAACTATTCAACGTTTAACATTTTTTCCCCAACAGATGTTGTTACACACACACACACACACACACACATTTTCCCTGAACCTTCCCGTTGAATCCCTTAGAAAGAACTATTCTATCACCGGTTTTTTTTTGTCTTATCTTGATACCATAGGTTTGATCGGTCCTAACCAGTCTGCCTACAACAGGTTGCGGCACAGACACCACCCAATTCACCATTGTATATGAGATTCATCGTGCCCTTGGTGATGAAAAATAAGTCTCCTATATCGCTCTTTCGACCTGTTAGCTGCTTCTGACACCATGCATCATGGCATTCTTCTTTTCAGACTTAAAATTCTTCTGGCAAATGCGACTCGGATTTTCAGTTCATCGCTAGTTCATCTTAAGGCTCGACCCCAAAAAGTCTGTATTCAACGAGCTTTCCCTCCCTGAGATTGGGGTCCCAAAAGGCCCGAGCATGGCTCTTTTTATGTTTGCGGGGTGGTCAGCCCCGTGTTGATTTAATTTATCGCTTTCAATTTTTTCCTTTTCAAACTTACACAAATCTTTTGCACCTCGTCTTTCTTTGAAAAATACAACTACTAATTCACACACACGCACGCGGGGCGAGCACGTGTGTGTGTGGGGGTGTGTGTGGGGTGTGTGGGGTGTGTGGTTGTGGGTGTGTGGGGGGCTGCGTCTTGATACTTGTGTGTGTGTGTGTGTGTGTGGTGGTGGGTTGTGTTTTGGTTGCGTGTGTGTTGTGCGTGTATATGTGCACTTGCATGCGTTGTGTGTGTGTGTGTGTGGTGGGTTGCGCGTGCGCGCGCGCGCGTGGTGTGCGGCGTGCATCTTGCATAAATGTGTGGTGTGCTGTGCGTATATTATTAAAATTTATAATATTATAAAAATTACATATATAAATTAACAAAAACAAACTATAACTTCTGAAGGCTCTTTGGGAGAAGCATTTTTTATTTTTTCCCCATTCACCCATCAAGACATACTGTTAGTTAGGCAAATCATCTCCCACGGCAGAATGAAAATCTCCCCTATTTCTTCAATCAAAGAAAAAGAAAAGGCTTTTTTTAAAATTCAATTATACAAATAATATATATACAAATAATTATATTATATATAATATATTTAAAATATATATAATTTAAAATTTTATATATATTAATAATGCCCCTATGTGTGTGTGTGTGTGTGTGTGTGTGGTGTGTTGTGGTGTGTGTGGGTTTTGGAGAGATATTTTTTGGGTTATTTTTGGTTAGTGAGGGAGGGGGGGTGGGGGAGATTTTGCTTTACTGTCTTTATCATATTTATTCTCATCATTATCCTCATGAGATGATGATGATGATCATCCATCATAAATTTTCTATTATCATAAAGCGCTGAGAGCATTTTAAAAGGTAGAAAGAAAAGAACTAATATTGAAGGTTTTTTGCTTATGTGCTTTTGCTTTTTGGTTGGGGGGCCCCTTTCAAAGGGATTCTTTACGATTTCTCCAGGGGTACTACCGATGCGTCATTTTCGCCAAAGGACTTGCCCAAATGAATAGTGATTTTTGCGAGTTAATTTAACCCGAAAAAAAGTTTATTTTTGCCGAGGGAAACTTCCCCCGAAAAATGGTTTTTTTGCTGAGGGATTCGCTGAATAATAGTGTATTTTCGCAGTATACTATATCAAAAACCCGGGTAGATGGAAAGGGGGGGGTCTTTTTTTCCCCAAACCCTTTCCCACGAACGAAAACCGTGAACTCTAGAGAGTGTTGCTTTAACAGTCAAATTTAATCATGTACTCAAGGGAGTTGATCTTTTCCTTCTGACGTTTATTCATTTACAAAACTTTTATCAAACAATGCAGTAACAGCCACATTTGCATCCAGCCCAAGAACCTACTTATTTTTCCCCACTCATTCCCTCGATTTTTTCCACGAAGGTGCCATCCACACCCCCGGCCAGACTGATTTTTTTTCAAAGGGAGGGAGAGGGGTTTACATAGCCAAAATTTTACTCGGCCGAAAAAGGATCCCCCCGGTTACACTAACACCGAAGGGATTTCGAAAAGGGAGTCAGAACCAATGTTAACTCCGAGGAAGCCCCTCGTACTGAAAGGGCCCAGGGAATTTAAACCGGAGCCAATCACGAGTCCGTTTTTCTATCAATTGAATGTTCGGCCCTTTTACCCTCCGGGGGACAAAACCCTTTCCCGGGGTTTGGTGGGGTGGTGGGGTGGTGGGGGGAGGGGGTTGGTGGTGGTGGTGGTGTGGGGTTTTGTGTGTGGTGGTGGTGGTGGTGGGTGGTGTGTGGTGTGGTGTGTATTGTTGTGTGTGGTGGGGGTTTGGGGGGTGGTGGGGGTTGGTGTTTTGGTGGGGGGTTTGTGTGTGTGAAGGGGGAGGGTGAGGAGGGGATGGGGAGGGGGGAGGGGGGAAAGTGAGAAGGAGGGCCGGGGATAAAAGGGGGAGCTAAAGGGGGGGGGGGGTGGAGGGAGTGCGTTAAGCTTTAGCGACAAAAAAAAAATTTTTCCGGCGACACCTCCCTGTCTCTTTTTTGGTGTGTCAACGTCGTAAATCACTCCCCCGCAAAAGGGAGGGGGGCGCGTTCTCCTCTTCCTTTGCACTCGACTGCTTTTGGGGGGAAAGTGAGGTGGGGAACTAGGGTTATTACAGGAGAGAGGAGAGAGAGAGAGAGAGAGCTGTGCTACCTTTTTTTCGGTTTTTTTTAGGGGGCCTATTAAAAATTTAGATACAAAATTACCCGGGTTTTTTGACAGAGGAGAGAAGAGGGAAAAAGAGAGAGAAAAAGGGGGAAGGGTGCTTCGTTTCCCTTTTATTACGCTTTTATTTATTAAATTCAAAACGAAATTACGTTTGTTGAGAGAGAGAGGAGGAAAGGGAAGGAAGAGAGAAAAAGGGGAGAGAGAGAGAGAGAGATTCCCCGTTTTTTTTCTACCTTTTTGTTACCCCGGGGGGTTTATTTTAAATGCATTTAGACAAAATTTACTTTGTTACCTAAAAAAAGGTCCCATAAAATTGCTTTTGGCGGTTTGAGCTGCACGAAGCATCAAAAAAAAGTGGGGAACGAAAGATAAAAAGGGGGGGCAAAGAGGGAAAAAAAAAAGTAAAAAAAAAACCCGACCCCCCCCCCCCCCCCCCCCCCCAAAAAAAACAAACAAACTAACAACTAAAACAACACGCTATTTTGGTTTGGATTGGGACTTTCCCGGGGTGAGTGCATAGATCTAAACATACCATTGCTTCACATTGAATAGATAAGGCCTACGGGTATTCTGACCCCCCGGGCCCGAAGGTTTTTTTAGTTTCGAAAGTGAAGCGGGTTTTACGAAGTTTAAAAAAAAAAATAAAACCAGGGTGAAGTATAAATCGAACTTATGGGGCTTATAGTGCTCGGTTTTTTTCAGAAAAGAGGGGGGGGGGAAAAGGGCCAAAATGTGCCCTGATGTATGAACATGTTATCGGGGCTCGTTTTTTGAAGAACGTGTTTGAGCGATGTGATCTTCTGGTTGTTCCGGTGTAACGAAAAGTTTTTAAAATCCCCGAATGGGTTTTAACTCCCAGGGGTTTTTAAAATGTTTTATTTTTAAAATTTTTAAATCCCGGGATTTTAAAATAAAAAAAAAAACTAACTCCCTCATGTTTCAGTTTTACTCCGGGGATTATTCGACATACCACCCGAATGACTCCCACCCACCCCCCACTCCCCCCACCTCGCTCCACCCCGCATCTTAGTATATATATTTTCGAAATGTGTGTGTGTTGTTGTGTTTTGTGTGTGGATTCCACACTAAATTGCAAGATCAAGACGTCAGGTGGGAAATTTTTTCCCCTTTGATATTATTGGTTTTTGTGAATTAGTCGCGTGCCTAAATTTTATTGAAAAAAATGTGTGTGTGTTTTTCGATTTGGCGGCCCACTTCATTTTTAGCTTGGGCCCCGCACACCCCCACACCCTTTACGAGTCACGGGGCAACTTCTCAGATCGGTCCCAGCAGCCCCCCCTTGTACAATTTGAAAGGGGTGGCGCTTGGCACCATTTTCCCCCCCCCCCCCCCCCCCCCTTTTTTTCCCTCCCCTTGTCCCACACACAAAATTTTTAACTACCAAACCCTTTTTCCCTTCGTTTTCTCCTTAGCAGTCAATACAAACAATTTTACGTCACATCGCGACTACTCGTCTTCCTTTCCCCCCTTCCTTACCCCCTCACCCCCCCCCCCCCCCCGCCCTAATTTGGGACAGAACCCCAAAGAAAAATTGAAAATTTCCCTTTTTACACCATTTTTGTGTAATGGCCTACACTTATGGGGATGTTTGATATCCAAGACCCTGAGAGAGAGGAGTGAGAGAGGAAAAACGCCAAAGACTGAAAGGGACAGTATTTCTAACAAAGGCCTCAAACCATTAAACATGATAAACGACTTTTCAACAAATTTATCAAAAAGTTGTAAAAGTCAAGGGCAGCAAGATAACCAATGAAAGTACCGGACTTTTTTTCCCTTTGATGAGAGTCATGAACATTTAATCCCCTTTCCCCCATTTTCTTACAGAAAGACATCTGGGAATAGTGGGGGGGAGTCACTTGTCTGAAAACAGATTACGCCCCCCCCCCCCCCCCCCCCCCCCCTCTTTACAAATAACCCCTGGAGTAGAAAACACGGTACACATTTAAAACCAGGGGTTTTTTCTAAACAAAAAACTGACCCCCTTTTGGGGGGGAAACCCCGGGGGTTAACTGGATACGGACAAAAACTCCCAGGGGGGCATTCTGTTAAGGGTGGGAGTTTGTTATATATGTACAAATATCCCCCCTTAAGTTTTAAAAAAGTGTTGTTGAACTTAAAAAAAAAACGATTTTGAACATTTTGAATTTTACTGATGGAGTTATTTTGGACAGGGTGGGATCATTCTAGTTTAACTCCCCGGGAGTTAAAATTTTTCATAAACATTTTTCTCCCTGGGGGTTAAACCCTCGGAGATTAATAATTTTGTGTTTTCCAGCAACAAATAGGAAGGACGGGTTTTTATAGTCGTTTAGATTAAAAACCAAAAACAACCCGGGGTTTTAATGAGTGGCATATCGAAAACGTTAACACCATTTTATTTAAATATAGAAGGGAATTCTTTTAGATTTTCCGCCTCCCCCCCCCCCCCCCCCCCCCCCCCCCCCCCCCCCCACCCCCGCGCTTGTCTTGCTCTGGTCAACATTTGTTGAAGACGTGAGGCCTACGGTGTGAATGTGCATAATTCATGCTATCTTTTGTCATGTAAGAAAAACTGCAGTTGTCACAATGTAGACATCCAATTTCTTTGCGTTAAATTTGTCCCTATCACCTGCAGATTTTTTTGGGTAACAGTTTCAAACTAGATAGTTGATTAGTAAAAGCAACCAACACTGTGTTATTGCAATTTTTCGGTTTATTTAAACCTTCCTCAAGCTAGAATGCAGAAGACCTGCTAATTGCGATAGATAAATGATGTAGTTTAAAAAAAATAATGTTATTTTCTAAACTATCCCGTCCATTTTACACATTGCTTTGCTTTAATGTTATTTTCAACTACACAGTGATAGCACACTCTGCATCCTACGGTAAACGTCAGCATAAGAAGAAAGAAGCGAATCAGATGAGCATTTTCAGGATTTCTGACTGTCTTCCTAACACATGCTAATATTCGTGGTCTGTAACACAAAAATGTCGCATAGTCAGTATCTTCTTGTAAATCCCTCTGTCATATGACGTAAACTGGCCAACCATCTCTCGCAGAAAATTTCGGTTGTCATACTTGAATAACAAAAAAAAAGACAATAACATAAAAGAAAAATATTATTCCACCAAACTAAAGCGACAAACAAATCACAAGGCAAAACGACGCGTTCGACCTCTTTGGTCTTCTTCAGGCAAGACAAACAACATTCTAGACAATGAAAACGAAGAACGAACAAGCACTTATCTTCTCATATTGGGTGCAAAATGAATGTGGAATAAAGAAGACCAAAGAGGTCGAAACGCCTGTTTTGTAATTTGTCGTTTTCGTCATTTTCTTTTAGTTTCTTTTTTTCCATTTCCGCCTGCAGTCACCTCCTTTGAAACTAAAAAAGAAAATACCTTTGCTTGCAATACTTAAAAAGCAAAAAAAAACCGACAACTTTTGCTCCCGTGATGCGGCAAGTATTATACGCGTAAAATTTGTCTACAAACTGATGCTGATTACTGCACCAAATGCAACGGTTAGATGCAGACAGAAAAAAAAAAGAAAAAGAAAAAAAAAAAAAGGAAAAGAAAAGGAAACATTGGTCTGCAATGCACTCTTGTATGAACGCATTTTCGTGATCTAATAATGTTTCCAGATTTGAAAAATCTTCTAGAATATTGTTTCTACAGAAGTTCTGCTCAATTTCGAAGGAAAGTTTTTACAGAATTTTTTTTTACATAAGATTCAAATAAAAAAAAAATTATGGCAAGTTAACACCTCTGTTCACGAAATTTCTATTTTTGAGTAATGTTAACAACACACGTTCGGGTCCATACTTCTTTCTATTAAAAAAAAGAAGAAGAAGAAGAAGAACAACAACAAAAGACTCGTTATTACATATATAAAGCGCCTGCCTGCGGAGAGTTTGAACCGTTCATGGGGTCGGAGTTTTTTTTCTCTTTTTTTTCCCCAGTTAGTTAGTTAGTTGGTTAGTTAGTTAGTTTTGCTTCGAAATCCTCTTTGTCCACCCAGTAGGAAACGGGTAAGCTTACCTGTTTCAGGTCGAAGAATGTTAAAAGGCAGCAGAAGGAGTGGGGCAGGTTTGGCAGTCCTCTGTGTCCTACCCTAGGGCGACCCACTGACAGGTCATTGGCCCATTAGGCTGCGGGACTTCACCTAACCTTAATCACATAATATAATGAAGCTGAGCGAAATTCCGCGGTGCAAACGTTTCCATTCATGACTTGTTGCGTGATTTCTCCTGAACCACATCAATTCCAACGCTGCAATGAGCGTTTTCAAATGTGGCGATATAACATCTCTGATTCTTTTCCTCACATATGCTGTTTTTCCTGGTCATATTTTTTGGGTGTGCTTCCTATTCCTTACAAATAGACAGCACAAGTTCTTAAGTTTGAAACAAAACAAAACAAAACCCAAAACAAAGGAAAAAAAAAAAAAAGAAGAAAAAAACTTTCGAAGGGTTGGGTAAGTAAATCCACAGATATACCATTTGGGAGAAAATGAGAGATTTCAGTTTTACCACTTTACCAATGACGGTCAGCTATCTCCTGTCAAAAATCCCGAATAAATCATTAGATAATGCATCTTTCCTGGTACTTAAAATGCAATATTTGTTTTCTCCGAACGCCTAATAATTCATTCTTTTATGTGGTTTCACTCAATTGAAAGGAAAGTTGAGGTGAACTTTTAAAGTCTGTTTACCAAACGCTACTATTTTTTTTTCATCGATGGATACGCAGCCCTAAATATACGTAACACCTGAATACATGGCAAATAAAAACAAACGCGGGGTTACTGAAACACGACAAAAAAAGCAGAAGAGCACACAAAACAAAGTGTGAAGTAACGACATTTAATGCACGACACAAAACAGGACAAGAAATTTTCGGCAAAATGCCTTCCCAGCGACAAAAAAATACAGACATAAACATGCACAATACTCCTCTTGTGAAGCCAGAAGTGGCAGTCAGTTATTGACAGTCGTACAGTTTCATCTCTGTGATCACTTTCAAAGTGGGGTCACTGCAGGCGGAAGTTTGAAACAAACCGCCGAACGAAAGAGACAAAACAAATTACAAGACAAAACACGACGCGTTTCGACCTTTTTTGGTCTTCTTCAGGCAAGACAATAACATTCAAGACCAAATAAAAAACGAAGAACCAACACATTCGCGCCCATTTGAGGAGCTACGTGATCGTTCTTCGTTTTAAATCGCCTTGAATTTTGTTTATCTTGCCTGAAGAAGACCAAAGAGGTCGAAACACGTCGTTTTTTGTCTTGTAATTTGTTCGTCTCTTCTGTTCAGCTTTTAAGTTTGTTTCTGTACAATTATATACAATTGCCGGTATTTCAACACATAGTGTGAATGCAGGCTACTCGAGTCCTTAACAAGAGAGAAAAGAGAGAGAGAGAAGAGAGGAGAAAAGAGAGAGAGATTATTCTGCCAGCAGACAGCAAGTATTCAAGTTACTCTGCTACAGACCAGCTGCTGCAGATGGCATGTAGCTAACATTAACTTAAAGGCTTTTAATGACGTTTTAATGTCGGGGTTTAAAGGGTTTGCTTCTGTGTGCGTGTGACTGTGTCAAAATTTTATACCTTCGCGTGGTGGGTGGTGTGGTGTGATGTCGTGTGGTGTGATGTGGTGTGTGTGTGTTGTTTTGTCAAGTACGCGCGCGCGCGCGCGCGCGTGTGTTGAAATGGTGGGGATGGTGTATCTTTTTTGGGGTTGATCGTGTTGGTGTGTGGGTAGTGTGTGTGTGTGTGTTTGTGTTGTGTGTGTTGTGTGTGTGTGTGTGTTTGCGTGCGTGCGTGTGTGGTGTGTGTGAGCAATAATTTAAGTAAAAAACAAGTTGGGGTCTCGGGAAGAGAGAGAGAGAGAGAGAGAGAGAGAGAGAGAAGAGAAGAGGGGACAGACAGACATAGGTGGAAAGGGTTGACAGAGGGGGTTTGGGGTGACCCAGAGGGCGAGAAGTGTGGACGAGTAGGATATCAGGTGTGCTCTTAAAGGGAAGGACTCAGAGTGCTTTCTGGATAGAAATTATATATTTTTTTATATCAAACTTAACTTACCACGCTCTCTCTTCTCATAAACGGAAGGAATCAATTTTGCGGATCTAGTCATCGAAAGAAAATGACTTTTACCCGGAACTGTTAAAAAAAACTAAAGAATGGCTCAGGTGTAATGCACCTTAGGCTTATGCACTTAGAAGTGCTTGTATTTCCAGTGACTGACAGGTTTAGAAATAGGTTCAAATATGAAATGGATATGGACAACGAATAACCAAACAAAGTTAATCGCAATTTCACACACACACAACTTAAAAACAAACAAAACAAAAAATCTAGAATTATCTCAAAGAAAACAGGCCTCATGTTTCTGATGTCTGCCAGATCGATAGCTTGTTAGAGAAACATGGTGACCAATGAAATTATTACAGACGGAAGGGAGAGCATCTGCAAGGAGACGCCACTCAACACGTCAGTTAACATAGCACAGTTTGATCAAAGATTAGTTTCTTCAATCTTAGAAGTTTTCAGCCTCAATTGTGACACGCAAAATTTACGCCCCTAACATTTTTCTCAACGTGCACGGCAAGGGGTAACGTCACAGGAATTCCGAGTACGTCACCCACTAAGCTTGCCCAAACACGTCTTCCCATATGAATACCACAGCAAGAATGGAATCTACACGTTTGTGCATATGACAGCCAGTTTTTCTATTAGTTCATCGCTTTTTTAAAAATTACACTTTTTTTTTCGATTAAGTTTCTGTACATATAATTTCAATATTTACAATTGAGAAGATGAGGGAAAATGCAAACTGGACAGAATAAAGGAGAGTCATTAAGAGAAAAACAGACTTAAGCCACCACACACACACACACACACACACACACACACACAAGAAGAGCAGAATACCTGCCACCGGCCATTCCCATAAAAATTTATATATCATTATAAACTGATGGTATCAAGTATCAAGAATTAATTTTTAATGAATACGCAGACATTATAAATTACATACTCTTAACTGGCTTAGAGGTTTTTTATTTTTTATTTTTTTAACTTTTTTTTTAAATGAAGCACATAGTTTTCGTGTTTCGTTCCTAACGCTTTTCAATTAATTCTTATAATTATGCCAGTCAGTGTTAAACTTTCCCATGTTAAAGTTAGGATAATTTATGCCCACTTCAAACCTGTCTTTTAATAATTTAATGAACATATTTACATGGGGAAATTCGTTTTTTCATTTGCATTTGTAAATGCAGAAGTTACAAACAGTAGGAGAAAGTTTAACACGCTGTCAGTTTTTAAAATCTGCATCGTGTCTAAACAGTATTATTTTTCGTTTAAAAAGAAAGAGGTTATATGCATACATCTATCTTTAATTACGTGTTTAAATTGTTCCAAAAAGCATTCACGTGTATACGCCCTCCAGAACAAAAATTTTATGTTCTATGCAATTTTTCCTGCTGACGAAATGTACATTTGTATCAGTTTTGACACCCTGCACATCAACACTACATTTTTGGTAGGATTCTATGTATTAATCTCATCTGAAGCCACCTCTTTCCTTGTTTCGTGAATCTCTTGTTTTAGTTTAAAAGTTTTTTTTGCCATTTTTTAATTCTGAATTCAATTTATAATTCCTTTTATGCAGTGTTTTGGTTTTGAACCGTACACTACAAGGATATCATAATAAAACCAGCCGCCGTGGCGAAGTGTTTAGCGTCGCGGACTCCCGGCTGGGAGGTCGTGGTTCGAATCCCATGGGGGTCATGTGGGTTTTTCTGCCCCAAACCGCTCCTACCCAGAGTTGAGTTTTGCTGCGGACTCAGTTGGGAAGACTGGGACCACACATCGAGTTTCATCCACTTAATGGATGCGTTTCTGAAGTGTTGCTCAAATTTCTCTCCAACACTGCAGGTGCCTGTATCTCCCCGGCCGGGTTTGACGCCTGGGATATATTATGAAAGGAAGCGCAGAGTAACAGCCCTGTCATGAAGTCCACATAAAAAAAATGTCTCGTTTTCTTTGGCCCTTCATGCCCTGCTCTCATGGTGACCTCAGTTCGATGTCCTCTCCACTCTGGTCTTCGTTTGGTTCTGTCGGGTCACCGGTAATCGGCTAGTCCATAGGGCTGTCGTGGACGACGTGGTGGCGCCCTCCGGAGGGAGAGCTCACTCACGCCGGCTCCGCGACAAGCAATTATTGCCCGTCCAGTAGGGGCTTAGTAGTGGTGTCCTGCGTATGTTTGATCAAACGGGCGCCACTGAACACCACCGAAGTGACTCGGCAGCAGTGCAGTGTTTCCTCCGTGGGTTGCCTCTTGACATTGACTGCTCCCTGTGGATTGCGTGCCATGGCTAGGGCGGGCCGACCGGGCTGTGGCCGGGGTGAACGGGGTGTCGGAATGAGCGGCTTTGGGTGCACTGCCTCTGAGGTGGCACAGAGATTAGGAGATTAGGACAGCTTAAAAAAAAAAAAAGGATATCAAAATATAAACTGCTCCCTTTTCACCCAAATTTTATATTTGTACAGTTTTGGAATCCTTAGATTTTTTTGTTATTTTCCACACAATGTTCAGTGGTGAAAAAGTTTTTTAAATTTTTTTTATATATTTTAATTCTTTTTATAAGTGCTGCATAATTAGAAATTTAAAGCCCGTATGTTGAACTTGTCAATAACTCAGCATAGGTCAAGTAATTCTTTGCACAGATCTCCAATAAACTGCATTTTCATTAATCCAGTCGTTCATATTTAATACAATACTATCTATCTTATATTTGTTCTGTCATTGAAAATAATGGCTCTTTTACAGTCTCAGACGAGTCAGTGGGTTTAACTTTATTGAAAAATATTTCATAAGCTGAAATGTGTCCTTCCAAAACGCTTTTTTTCGTCCCGACGAACAGCCAGTTCGGTTCGAGTTTATCTAGTTTTTGTACTTGGGGTGTAAAAAAAAATTACAATCCTTTTCTATTATGATTTGTTGTCCTTAGTTTCCTTATCCATCCTGATTTCAAAGCTTGCATGAAACAGTTTAAAAAATTTGGAAATCCAATCCCTTTCCCTTACCTATTCTTTCCGTACATCTTTCTACAACTTCTGTCTTGTTTATTTTCCATACAACTTTAGACATAGAAGACGCAATTCCGTTAAGAATTCGTCCGGTGGATTCGGTAGAAGTGTCCATAAATACACGTTTTAACAGTATTAAAGATTTCAAAATTGCTATTTCTTCAATTCAGCGTTAAATTCTTTCAACCCAAACTCTGAAAACTGTTTTATTTCTGAGAACTTTTCGGTAAAATTCATATTCGTCATCTGTGAGCTCTGCTGTAAGCCATATTCTTATTATCTTAAATTTCGGAGATTCCATTCTACCTAGGATGTGGCATATACTTCTTTGCTGAGTTTCTTTCACTTATCAGCCAAAAGCAATGTCTTTTTGACAATTCATATTCAGACCTGATATCCTTCCAAATTATCCAAGATCTTAATACTTCTTCAAAAGATAATCGATTCCCGTTTGAAAAGTTGTGTGTCGTCAGCAAATTGAGTAGATTTATTTTCAATAGTTTATAACTATTCCCTTGATGTTTTTGTTTGTCGGTCAGGTTTGCTAAAATTTCAAGACATAAAACAAATCAATACGGCGAAATAGATCACCCTGTGCACAACCCTAACTGATTTTAAACCAAATTTAAGTTGGTCCATTTATAATTATAGTGCTTTTGTATTTCCATATAACGTTTCTATCCAATTACATATATCATCTCCCAAACCAAAGGGTTTTTAAATACTTGAATATAAAATTCCAGTCAATGATACTCGAATCAACACATAACAGTAAACCTAAAAGATGTTCTTTAATTTTATTTAATTAATTAAATTAATTTAATTAATTAATTTTTTTTATTGCTCTTTGTGCATAACAAATAACGAATTTGTACGAAAGGCAGTACGTATTTTGTCAGGAACTGATCGTTTCTGGACTGCATTCCCGAAACCACTGTAAGATGAGGATTGTGTGACGGGCCCTTTTTTTAAAAATAGTTTTTTTGCAATTTCCAAGCGAATCCAGTCCCTGAATGTTCCTAGTCAAAAGAATTTTGTTGTTGCTAAAAATAAATGGATGCATTTAGGTTTGCATAATTTGTTTGATCACCATATGCCAAATCTTGGCATTGTTTGTTCTGTCGCACAGGCAGTACTATGGGCTTGTGTCTGTGCATGAAAATAAAGATCTAGTGTGTGGGGATTTGCAATGTAGAGGGGTAAGAGTTGGTGTCAGCTGTGTGTGCTTGGTGTGTTTCAGTGCACGCGCGCGCGCGCGTGTGTTTGGTGTGTGTGTTGTGTGTGGGGTGTGTTCTCTTCCCATGCCAAAGCAAACTCGGAGCTATTCATCATATGCTGAATCATTCATCTGCCTCACGGACAATTGCTTTGTCAACAAAAGTTTTTGGAATGCCAAGAATTGCTTTTCAACACTTTGCAACTTTTCATGCACAAAGTGATAGAATTAAAAAAAAAACTTACATTTCTTGTGCAAATGTGCAGACACTATCTGTTTTATGAGATTTCCGCCTAACCTTCACGGTTTCAAGCAATTTAGGTGAAATAGCTTTAGTTTAATAAAGGACATAACATTTTACATTACTCCTTTGTCTATCAGTTGCCATCAGGCTTGGTGCAAATCTAGATAGCCCGCTTCATGACGCCTATTAAAACAATAATCCACAAAACCCGAAATTGTGCAAATAGCAAAAGTGCTTTCCATGCATCAAATTAATAGATTTTTTAAAATAAACCTTTTGTTCACCCTCGCTCCTTTTTCCTCTTTTTTTTGTACTCCCAGCTCTTATAGAACAGGAAGAACGTTACAATGGGAACAAAGAAATGCTGTGTGTGTGTGTGGTGTGTGGTGTGTGTGTTGGGGTGGTGTGTGTCTGGTGTCTGTCCGTTGTCAAAAGTGTTCCTCTCGCTCCAGACAAAACTTCTGGGGCCCATCTTTCTGAAAATTTGAAGGGATGTTCATTATGGGTCACGGATGAACCCGATGTTTATTTTATCACAATAGCCTTTCTAACGGCTATAACGACCCAAACGGGTTTTCTTCTTTATGGAATATCTCAGAAAGTACGTACTAGTGACGAAATACCCTTATGACGCATGGTTGATTGTGACTTTAAAAAAAAAAAAGAATTATTATGACGCATGTTTGATTGGACGTTTTTATTTATATATATATATATTTTTTTTTTACACGCGTATTCAAGATTAAATTGGGGCCCGGGGTACGTTTTTATGCTTTGCATCTTTTTTTAACGTTAAGACTAATACACCAATGTGAACAAACTCTAGAATAGGAACCCACTCACTCACTCACGACGCCTACGCGTGACGACAAAATGCTACCCGTTCGCGTTGCCGTTGTCGTTTACCGTTGTCACATTTGGAACTCTCAGAATTGCAACTGTCGGCATCCTTTGTAGTGGCTTGCGTGGCAAAAGAAAAATTCAGGTGGTTTAACGATAATCACAGCACGATCAGATGAGGTGGGAAGAAAAGAGGGGTGGTGTCAACTTCCGCTATATTTACGTCAAAATTTTCTACAAAGTTGTCGTCTAAGTCACATTTTATCCTCTTAACAATACAAGCTTAACGAGACAGATGGAGGGAAGAGAGATGAGAGAGAGAGAGGGGTTTGAGGGGGTAAAGCATGGCATCGTGAAATGACGTGCACTGACAAAGCTAAGGGAAAATGGGCATGTATGTAAGAAGAAAAGAAGAGAAGAGAGAGGGGGCGTAACTTCATCACGCCACTAAAAAGAGAAAAAAAATAAAATAAAATAAAGGAAGTGAAGGGGTTTTCCTGAAAATTGCTGAATCAAATGTTAGAGCCCAAATTGTCCTTTCCTTGACAATTTTGGAAAAGGGTTTCTGTTTTGTGGGGAAAAAAAAACAATTATTACCATTTTTCTCAGTATAAAACCAAAGGTTAATCTGACAATAAAACGGTGTCAGTCATGCATGACCGTGTTTGTGAATGAAATGCTTTCTGTGTGCACGTGCCATGTGCCTTGCGTGCCTGCTTTTGAATTTTTTATGACGAGAGAGAGAGAGAGAGGAGAGAGAGAGAGAGAACGTGTGCTGTCGTCGGTTTAATGTCCTTCCACTACAGTGATTCAGACAAGAAAACTGTGTGTGTGTGTGGTGGTGTTTGTGTGTGTGTGTGGTGTGTGTGTGTGCAAGAGCGCACGTGCGCGCACGCACACTTGTCAATATGCCTGTCCCACAGCTACAGAGGAGCCGTCGGGCCATGTGTCCTAAGGACACACACACACAAAACACACACGCGCGCGCGCGAGCGCGCGCGTTCTCTCTCTCCAGGACATCGGGTGAAAACAAAAAGCTGATGAAGTTTAATTTACTTTCATTTGCATTATGAGTCCATTTTTTTCCTACCTTTTTCTCTTGCACGGAGAATGAAAATCAGATGGACAGCAGAAAGAATAGAGAAATTTGACAGACTAATCCCCATACACGTGTTCATTAAAACAATAAGAATGGTCCAGCATCAGCAAGTAACGGTCGTCAAGCAAGAACGGTATTTGTCAAGCAATTGTTTTAATTGACGAATTGTTATACCATAAGGTACTAAAAATTGCCCATGATAGTTTCAGTTTCAATATAGCCATTGTGAAAACAAAGCCTGGTAAATACCCCCCCCCCCCCCCCCCACACACACACCACAAACACAAATGAAGAAAGAAATAAACCCCAAACCACACTTAAACAGATAACACAACTGACAAAGCATTATGGGAAAAGAAAGTATATACATGCAAGCGTACCGCACCTATATATTCCACTTTACAGTCATCGACACACTACTATTTCCCCCAACCAAGCGAGTAAATCACCCCCATTTGCGACTTTCGCTTTTTAAAAATTTTAACCTAGCAATTAACTCATTTGGACGCCACTGGCGATTAAAAAAATTTTAGTGGTTACTCGTTAATCATCTAGAGCAAAGATTTAAACAAAAATCCACATTCTCTGACCATAACGCGAAATCTCTAGTGCACATGGGGAAAAACAGCTATTGGTGCATATTTTTCCCCCTCAAAAATCGTTTTTGATCTTAACCCTAGATAAAATAGATAAATTCAAACGGAAAAAAAGCTGAAAACACGCACAGACCGGCTGTTTAATCTTTCTCTGTTTTCCATTTGTGTTTTCTTCATTTATATATTTATGTAAAATACATGCGTCGAACGGAGCAATTCGCCGTATTTCTGTAATCATCTTTGCGATTGGGCTGATCAAGATCTCGATTTACACATTTTCTTGTGCCCGTGTGGTGAGAGAGCTGACGTTTTTCCAAAGCATCATCATGTGTGAAGGGGTTTGCTAGCTGGTGTCACCGTGCACACTTTTACAACGCTTTGCATGCTTCGTTGAAAGTAATGAAACCCTCTAGCAAACTGTCACATTTAGATTGTTATCGTGTCTAGGGAAATAGGGGAAAAACGACCTGTTCTTTCAAAACTCGGTGAGCCAAAACAAAGCCAAGAAACAAAAGCAAACAAGCGTTGTGTGGTGTGTGTGTGTGTGTGTGTGTGTGGTGTGGTGTGTGATTATCTGATTATGTGTCTCCTCTTTTAAATCAAAGCGACTTTTCTCTCGATATTAAATTTTTAAAATGACTAAATAACCCTTTCCCCCTTTGTTGAAGAAGCAAACGATATTATCTATTCCCATGGTAATATTACTAAAAATGAAATCCACTTTTGCTTGCTTCTCTGTTTTAAAAAACTGATATTCACTGAATATAACTAATTTGCATATTTTCACTGATGGTTTCAGTTTCGAGTGCCTCTGAGTTGGGGCTGCTTTTGGATACCTCCCCTTAACATTGGAAAAAGATTTCATATTACCAAAGGTTCTATTTTCAAACCTCGAGTTATTTGCTGTCATGAAAGCTATTAATTTCATTCTTGATATGCAACTGATTTTGTCAGATTCCAAGTCTGTTTTAACAGCTTTACAACTTCAAAATACATCAAGTCGTCAGTTTATGTGTGGCGAAATGAAGAGAGAGAGAGAGAGAGAGAGAGAGAGAGAGAGAGAGAGAGAGAGAGAGAGAGAGAGGAGAAAAATCAGTTAGATAAAAGAAACTCGTAAAACAATACATTGTAAAGACGGGCGACACAAGAAAAGAAAGAAGAAATCTTCGCTGAAGAAAAGGATGAGTTAAACCCATAAATGCTGACAATTTAATCATAAAAATGTATCTATCACATGGAAGCCCAAAAATCAACAGTCGAACAAAAATTCTTTAGATAATCAATCGCAGGGTAAATGGAAAACCGCCTTGTATAGGGAAGTAGAAAACCAGACAGAACCCCCGAAGCCACAAACAATTTAAAATCAACACAGGAAATCACAAAGCAACATCCAGCAGGACACGGACTATAAACACACACACACGCGCGCGCGCGCGCACACACACACATACACACGTGCATATGAATGAATTGCTTAAACTCACATTTAGATGAATACTGAATAGCAGTATAACAATCATGATAATGAATACCAGTTGAGTGTTATCTTCTCTCTCAATCGAAGCTCAAAAGTCTTCATAACTTCAAAGTAACATGGTAGTAAACTGATGATAAATTTATGTACAAATAGATAAACCGATAACTGAGAAATTAATTTGATGGACAACACACACGATTCCAAGAATGGCTTGATTATTCTACGATTCACAATAAAAAAAAAGTAATTATCTATACAACACGGCAATATAACAGATCGGAAAGTTTTCCCAAAATCAACCGCAACCCCAACAGAAATAAAACTCGTGTTGCATATAACGGCCACCCAAAAAAGATGAGCAAATCTAACAATACCAAAGTAATACACTCTCACAATAGATTTCTAAGCTAGGAGTGAGGAAAGGAAAAACCATACACTGTGGCTTTATGAAAGTGCGCATACTGTTCACATAGTAATGTCAGTGTGAACATAATAGTCCAAAACGACATCCACATAATAATTCAGTCCTCGCCTCTTCATTTGGCTCGGCTGGAATATGAACATCAAATGACTATTGAGAATATAGATTATGTAATTACCGGAAAACAAATGCATTGTGAGATGAAATATCTGAAACTTTATGACTTCGGATGAAGTGATAACCGTTTTGTTTCTTCCTGTATGATTTACTGCGTCGATTAGACAGCGTTGTTTTTCTTTTCTGATTTTGTTATTCTACCGCGCTTACATGCAAAATATTTATGCAATGCTTCAGTGGCAATTTTTGAAAACAAGGTGACTGGAGTTTCATTCGGTATAAAAAAAGATGAACAAGCCACAACCCATTTGTGGAAAAAAACTCTACTGTTCAAAATGTGTATAACGATATCCGACAGATGAACAGGAACATATTAATATATCTTCTACTTTGCATTACAGGCATCTTTTATCTGGTATAACAAAGAATTTTTTTAAAAAGTTGTTTTGTTCTATTTCATATCAAGAAAAAAAAATGCAACACAGAAAACACAATGCTCATTACATAACTCTTTCATGGAGTGGTAAGAAAATGTCTGCATGTGGACAATTTTGAACAAGCTGATGGAAATTTTAGTACGATCACAAAGCGCTGCAGCGCTTGCCAAAGTACAGTAGACATAGTAATTGCGGATCTGCTGCCGAGTTTACTTTTTTGATCCCATAATTGTTAGAAAGAACTTTTCTTTTTAAATGCAACATTTACATTGTCGTACCGTTTTGAACAACAGTTTGAATCATAATTATCAGCTGTCTAAGCAATGTTCTATGATCCATATCCTTCTTCTTTTCGCGAACTTAAAAAAAAAAAGATCTGTAATATACAGTTTGAGTACGTTGCAATTTTGAAGTCTTACTTTACGACATATGAGATGATGGTGATGACAATGACAATGACGATGATGATGATGACAATAGCAATAATGATAGTAATAATGATAAAGATCATATTGTTAATAACAGTAATTTTGGGGAATCGTTTAGCGCACTGAAAAATGGGAAATCAAACTCAATGAAATTGCCATTCGATTTAAATTCTTCTTTGAAAAATGGTTGCTCCTCAACTTTTCTGAACGGAAAGCGCTGATGTGACATGCTGTGAATATTACAACTTCGAGTGTTTAGCGTGTCCACTCTGAAGACTATGGAAGCGTTTTTTCCTCTACGCCGTAAACACTATCTTTACGCTCCGAGAACTCTAACCAACATGCTTTATATCTACAATACGCAAGCAAAATACACTTTTATACTCCTTGCTTCTCCAAGCGTCTGTTCCACGAGCTTTTCTCATTAATTTCCACAAACTCGTTTTACCTGCGGTAAACAATTCAATATTTCAATGCGGAAAATACAATCATGGGGCACTACTCCAGAACAACTACTCCAACTTGCAAAAAAAGGATGACTGCTGTTTGTTTGATGTCTATCCCGTAAAACGTATTAAGAAGCACTGAAAGATCTGCCAAGTTAAAAAAAAAAAAAATTCGGGTGGATCGGACGATGTTCTTTACTGTCACCATGCATGAAGAAGATGTCAGCGTGTGAAAGGGTAGTGTTCATAGTTCCGAGGCTGTACGATCTGCATGTGTTGGAGTAAAGTATAAGCGTACACTGTAAAGATAGTAGTGTTTCTGGTGCACGCCGCAGGCACTACAGCAGTTTATGAAAGCGTCAACTACTGGATGCCACGGTGGCTTTGCTAACTCCTCCTGTACAGAATGATTCCGGCGTATTACGGCGCCGAGCGATCTCACAGACGATTCAGGCACAGAAGCTTCTATGTATGCATTGCAGTGGATAAGGAAGAGATGTGTTTTTAAAGCCTGTTTAAAAGGATCTGACTGCCTGAGAGACACAAGTGGTTGGTGGTTCTATGTAGCTAGGACTTGGGGGAAAAAGAAAGAACTTTCATCATTGGTCTTTGTTTTCAGTGCGTCCGACTGCAGGAGGCAAGTGTCCGGAAGAGCGTGACCGGCGAGGTGTGAAGATGTGAAGTAATTCGGGCAGATAGTCGTGTGCAGAAAAAGGGTTGCCAGTATTATTGATCTTGTCTGAGGTTGGAAGCCAGTGGAGAAATGGAGTTAAAGTAAGAAAACCTGAGCACCGACAGCATTTAAAAAAAAACAACTTCAGAGTCTATCGAAAGGGTGCCTGGGAAGGCCTGGGAAGAAAAATTACAACGATTTATTTCATAAAGGACACAGACACCAACCAAAATCTTGGCAGCATTAAACAAGAGATAAAGGAACTTCTGTTACCAAGCTACAGGTATGCAGGTCAACTGATGTGTTGCTAGAAAGAAAAGCTTTAATGTAGTCTGACACCCAGACTGCCCACAGAAAGAAGGAGGGATCAGAAGTGTTGCGTCTGTTACAGATTCTGGACGAGACGGATCATCGACTAATTTCTTGGGACAGACCGGCGTTAGTTTAGTCTTATCATCATCCAGTTGCAGTTTGTTGACAATACTTTATTGTTATCATTATTAAGTTGCAGTTTGTTGTGGGATTTCCGAATTTTAAGGTATGTAGTGCATGTATGTGTCCGTGATTCAAGCCTGATAACTTCAGCAAGAGAAACTCTATATCATCAGAATTTGTACACAGCCAACCACATTGCAAAATAAAATATGATTGTAACTTAACTGTGATCAAACAACCTTCTTTTTTCTGGCAATACATTGTTTTTAATCCAGTATTCATGAAACGCTGAAGGGACCTAACCATTAACTCAATAAACATGAATCTGTAGAACATACAGCACATCGTGTGAGGACAGAATTTCTCAGTGTAATGCTCAACATATAATTCAACATGTCAGCAAACCTCAGAACAACATCATACATAATTTAACACGATGTCTTTCAACAAAATAATTCAAATGGTTCAACTACCAAGGCATGTGGATATACTCACTGCAGAAAAAGAAACGTCAGGGTAATAGGAACCCATCTAATGCCTGATCGGCACTGCATATCCAGTCCCTCCATCACTTCGGTTTTCAACAAATAAACGAAGAAAGTAACGAGCATACGCAACATTAACACACATAAAACAGGGGAAAGAAACCCCACCATGGCTTATTTCAGCCATCCCCAACAACGACAGTATTACTGATGTCTGTACAAACTATATAGTGAACAGAATCCTCCATCCCGTACCCCACCCCCACCTCCCTCCCCTCACAAAACTGAGCCAAAATATTAGTGTCGTGGATCTGGGTGTCTGTGCTCAGCAAGCTACGTTGAAAGTCGAATAAATAAGGAAATGTTCGTAATTGTGTGGTACCCCTCCCCTCCGCCTCAGAATAACAAAAACAAATCCCGGTACACTGTAACAGAACATCCCTCAAGCCCAAGTCGAGCAACTGACCATAATGACGGACTAAAAACTACCGGCAGATAAGCGGAACCACGAACTGTTACAAACTTAAGCGCAAGAAGAAAGCTGGTACCTACAAACAAAACATTCTCCAACCGCGGGGTCGACACGCTCACGATCACGTCAGCCCCAAAGGAAATGACAAACAGGATATTCCGACTGCCCGCAGCATTAGAACTTGTGGTCTTAGGCGAACAGTCGGTGTCATCATGATCACGCACTGGCAATAAAGCATCATATATACAGTCTACTTGGTACCGCAAAGGAGGGAGGGAGGGGGAGAAAGGCAGAGAACCACGATGATGTTTTCTTTTTCACTTTGGCTACAAACCAGATGAAGACATTGATCCACGCTGCTGCAGTTCTCCACACTTTGGCCATACCATTTAAACGGAGATGGTGAGAACCACTGTTTGAAGACTGAGCTTGAGATTTCTGACGCAAGCGTTTCTCGTCACGAGTAATGATTGCATGTGCGCTGCGCCCGGTCATTCGAGCAGTATGGACAAAAAATTAACCAAGACAGAGGTAACATGTTCAACTTAGACCATTCGGCCTATATTTAAGCCTGGATGCGGAAAAGAAGATGGCTGGACGGGGAATAAAGCAGAAAATCCTTGAATCATGATGCGCATGTCTTCATTTCTCCTTAATGACCACACACGCTGATTTCTCCTTAGTCATCATGGACACCGATATTTCATTTTCAATCACCGCAAATATTGACACCTCAGTCACTAATCTCTCATCAGTTTCTGAAAACACTGATCACTCCTCGGTAAACTTTACGCAACAGTCTTTCTCTTCTCACTCCGGACACTTGTACTTATTTTGTCACTCTGTACACGGACCTCTCCTTCTTCACCACAAAACTGTTTTCTGTTAATAGCAACACACATTGATTTCTCCTGATTAACCACCGTGCATCAATACTGATCTAATTACTGTTAGTCACTATGTTCACTGTTCCATCTTCAGTCACTGCAAATGCTGATTTTTAAAAAAAATTTCACGTCTTTATTACCCAGTATATTGATCTCTCCTTAATCACCGTGAAAAACACATTTGCTTCATTATTTTAAGCATTGATTTCCCTTATCTCCACACAGTATCTATGTCTCTCTTCAATGACCAGTAGAATACCTGACCCCCCCCCCCCCCCCCCCCCCCCCCCCGCTTTTAATCTCGTTTTAATTACATTGTCAGTTTTGGTTTACATTGACGAAAAAGCTCCTCTTTTAATTACCTCAACATTGGTCATTTATCATGCACATGATTAGTATGTCCCAATCATCGCAAGTAACAATTTCCTCTCAATGTCCATATGCACAGGCCTCTTCAATGAACATTGTATACTGAACGTTCCATGTAAAATGAATCCCATTTTCTTTCCACGTACAGAGAACTCTTCCTTATCTAATACATGAACTGATTTCTCATTTTTTTTATCGAAAAACAACGGATTCTTAGTCACAATTACCTCTCCTACACCGATTTATTATAAATCTCTATACACACTTATCCACTTGTTAATCACCATGCATATGAATGTCTCTCCAGTCAACATACTCAAGAGAAATTTATCTTAATCTTCAGGCAGATCTCCTTTCAATCACCGTGCACATTGATTTCCTC
Source organism: Conus ventricosus (assembly GCA_018398815.1). Lineage (NCBI taxonomy): Eukaryota > Metazoa > Mollusca > Gastropoda > Neogastropoda > Conidae > Conus > Conus ventricosus. The sequence continues at coordinate 54,354,067 of CM031613.1, read as the reverse complement.
CTCCTCCTCGTCCTCCGAAGACAGGTCGTCAAAACTGACGCAGTCCACGAGACAGTCGCTCTCGCTGACGTTCGATTTGACGTCATCACACACCGAGCTGACGCGATCGTGGCGACTCCGTTCGTCACTGCCATCCCCGCGGGAAGCAAGGTTCTCATCCATGTCCTGCCGAATGTGCACGCGCCGATGTCTCTCCAGGTTGCTCTTGTGGCTGGTGGCGTAGTCGCAGACGTTACAGAGGAACTCCTTCTGACCGCTGTGGACCGTCAGGTGTCGTTTTAACAGTGCCTTGCGGCAGAAACGGCGGCCGCAATAGAAGCAGGAGTAGCCGTGGTAGTGAAAGACCAGCGCGTGCTCGCGCAGCGCCGCCTTGGTGCGAAACAGCACGCCGCAGCACTCCAGAAGCTTGGCTGATAGCTGGTGCATGGTCAGCATGTGGCGCTTGAGGTTGTTGCGCCTGTCCGTGGCGTAGCGGCACTGCGGGCATGGGAACACCTTCCGGCCATACGGTGACGTTGCAGACGACGACGATGACTCCGAGATCGTCGTCGGGGAAAATCCGGAGACAGTGAACGTATCCTCTCCCAATTCTCGGCGCGTCCTCTCAAAGCCACAGCCGGACAAAACACTCTGCATAACAGTTGGATCAGCTGGAAGAGGCGGTGACCTCATCGGCAAAATCAGTGACGATTTGTCGGGCAAGATCACTTCTGGAACCAGTCTCTCTGACATCACAAGACTGTGGTGATGACGTCTCAGTTGCTGGAAAAGGGCGAGAGGGTGAGGGAGTGTGGGGAAAGGGGCAAGCATTCCACTCAGCTTGCTGGTCGATGTGCAGAAAGGAGTCGTCTTGTCAGAGACACTGTGAAAGATCTTGCTGCAAGAGAGGTGAAAGGGGTTCGCCTTCTCAGTGTGGAGAAGAGGTCCCTTCTCAGAGGCAACAAGGAAGACACCGTCCATCTCGGGTATTGGGTGGAAGAGAGCTCCCTTCAAAACGGCACCGTAGGGAGGAGTCCCTTTTTGAGAGTCAGTCTGGAAGGGGATCACTTTCTCAGGTGTAGTGTGGACAAAACTGTCGAAAACAGTATGGAAAGGAGGTTTCGGCGGCAGACGGAGGTCCAGACCCATCGCAGGCAATGGTACAGAAGGAGGGAAGAACATGGGATCCAGGCTTGGAGATCCTTGGCAATGCAGAGGAACGGGTCTGAAAGCAAAGAAAATAATTAGAAAGCTTTTAGTCTTTGGGAGAGACACTTTGATACTTCGGTATTTTATTGTCATTACTGAAGGGGTCATTTCACAAAGGGGGGCGGGAGGAAGTACCAGGACAATAACATTTACCTCCTCCTTTCATTGGAAACAGATAGTAACCACTTATTCCCAGTGTGTATGAAATCAAAGGTTAACGAATACACATGAAATCGGAATATCTCTGGATGTCTGGAGTAATACAGTAACGTTATAAAAAAAAAAGCCAACAAATTTGAAAGAAAAAAACAAACAAACAGAAATTGTAAGACCGACTCGACCATCATTCAATCAAATGATGATGTATGTTAGATTTCCGTGCCAAATCCTTCTCCTTGCTTGTTGTGTTGTGCGCGCCGTGTTCTCGCTCTGCATGTTTCTTCTTAGCGGTGATATTGAGACTAACCCAGGCCCCAAACCTGACCGACAAGAAATCTCGACGGAAGAAATGACAGTGGCAACTAACTTGACGACAGGACATGAAGACATGTTTGACAGATTTATACATGTCATACAACAATTTTATCGACAGACATCACTCATCAGAAACAATCTTGGTGAAATCAAAGGCGAACTGAGCCAGGGTAAAACAATATACTGCGAGGAGATAAACAGACGATGTGACAGACTGGAAACGGAGCACAGGCAATTGACAGAGACAGTGACTGACATGATAACAGATTTACAACACCTAGTTGCTGTGTCAGATGACAGAAAACAAAAGAAGACGCTTGAGAGAGAGAGAGAGAGAGAGAGAGAGAGAGAGAGAGAGAGAGAGAGAGACAGAGAGAGAGAGAGAGAGAGGAGAGAGAACTTACATGGTTTTAAAGCGGAATGCAGACCCAAAGTTCAAACTGCACAGAAATCTAACATACTGGTTGGTCAAGCGGGAATTACCCAGCAGGAATGAAAGTTATGACACAACATAAGATTAGGCACTGGTTAAAGCTTAAAGCTTCAAAACTCCACAATTTGCTCGTACGCCAAAGGTTGCCAAACAATTACCAACACGACATTGGGCGCTGGCTAATTCAAGAGTTTCGGAACTCCGCAATTTTATTATCTGTCCAAGGTGCACAAATCATTTATCAATCCAAACAGGCATCCCCAATCGTTACAGAATGCAAATGTCCAACAGAAAAGCTGTACATACTAGCTGACAACAAGCTGTAAGGCCTGGTCACCAGACTACTTTCATGCATCAAGGACTCATGTTGTGTTGAAGGAATGGAATGAAATCCATGGACCATTCAGACCCAACGCTCAGCTGTTACCATTGATGTTGCTGGTTTGCATACCAACACTCATACCCTGAGATGCTCAAAGTTCCCCGTCATTTTCTGAAGTCGTCACCATTATTACAGTTCCCTTCAACTGAAACCGTTTTACAGATTATGCTCTATGTTGCTGAAAACTGTCTTCCACAAGATTTTCGGAACAAGCAAGGTGTAGTCCCATCTACAGCTAATTTCTGCATTAGGCGGTTGGAGGAAAAACTGTTCGAGGCGAGCCAAATCCAGGTCATCACACTTTGGAAGAGATTCACAGACGGCATCTTTCTTGTGATGATGGGAACGACACAATAGCGAAAGAATTTTAAGTAACACTCGAATTTCTCCCATCCCACTGTTACATTTACCATGGTACATCACTGTTTTTGAACATCAAGGTGAAGCTGAAGAATGACTCCCTGGAACCCGGCATATATACCAAGCTTACAGATATGAAGGCTTTCCCTACTCTTCCTGCCATCCTGAGTATTGTAAGAATAATATATCTTACGGTCAACAGCTGCAGCTTAACGCCTCTGCTCCAATGACCAGGAATACAAAAGCGAGTTGAAGAGATCATAGAGTCACTGAACCGCAGGGAATATAAACAACCTGTCTTCACGGCGCCATGAACAGACCAGTACTCTCCTCTACTACAGGATAAACTACTCAGATACAAGA